>JAWNNM010001173.1:0-266692 GCA_035044965.1 Lordiphosa andalusiaca | reverse complement strand
CCTGAATCAGAAACCAGTAGATACTCAACTTAAATATGAAACCTAAACTTGTTAAAGAGCATCGGGTCATATTATGCAGTTTCTTACTTTAAGTAGAAATAACTGGCGAGGCAAAAGATAGCGATTTTTAATACCACCTCAGAATTGACAACGAAGAGAGAGAGAGAGAGAGAGAGAGCAATATCAATTTGATCTGAGCTGGCTAATTTGATATTGTGGAAAATATGATTTTGAAACTAAAACATTTCATTTTGACCATAAAGAGAACGGAACGTATAGAAAATGTAAAGAAGGAAAGAGACATCTAGTGTCACATTTCGAAACTTCAAGCAACATAGTGAAATATTTGAGAAGGTTCTGCGTCGTGTGACCACAAAAGGGCAAAAGTCCCGGGTTCGATCCAAAGTCAAGGAGAGGTAAGTAAAAAAATATAATTAAAATTATTAATTTGTTGTTTTCTGACTCTCATTGATTCAATTGATTGATTCTCAATGATTCAATATATTATTATTATCTTCATTTTATGGAAATCATTATCATATCATTATTATGGAGGCAAGATACTAACTTAATTACAAGACGAAAGAGGGCAGATGATGATTTAACTTATCCGAGAAACCAACGACAAAGCTCTCAGTCCATCTACCAAACTGTTGGGAGGCTTTTCCTGCCAATTTCGAATAAAATGGAACAATGAAAGAACATTTCTATTCTAGTCGACATAGCAGCCTGACTTTTGACTAAAATTAAAAGGCCCTGTCTAGAACTGGGGCAGAAAGGCGCAAAAAACAGAATGGAATGCAAGAATATGACACAGTTTTGAAGGTCATAGTTGTGGGAATAAGGCGGAGATAGAAATCCTTCTAAAACCTCTTTTGCCAATGCCAGCAGTTGTTTAAAAAATGCACCCTGCACTTAGGCAAACCATTCCTTGTAGACCTGGCCAGTCATCGAGATGGTTTAAATGGAGAATTTGTGTAGAACCTGACCATCACATGCCTGTGCATGGCTGCCAAGCCGTATCTACCCTGTGGCAGTTTGGCAGTTTTTGCCCAAGAATCATCAAATGATTATAAATAATACAAAATGAATTGACATAAAACAATTTCCAACAATCTTCTAATGAATATCGCCAGGAAATGAGTATAAATTAAAATCAAAATTAAATGTGATCCATGTCCAAATCATCTGTGGGTGCGGCGAGTTTCATTATAGCGTCCACCATGTTGGCCGAACTGGTAGCGCCGTTGTGTTGCAAGCAAATCGATTGAATGGCTTCCATTTTGCTCATGTATTGGTTGTGCACGTCCTTGAGCATTTCGATTTCTGCATTCAAAGCCATGAATTGATCGGAATTACGGTCGAATTCTTCCTGCGTCGGATCTACCGGTTCGGATATCATTGGAATTTCGCTTAGCTTCACACCACTTTGTTGGTTATTCTTTAACTCAGGGAAATACCCGATACGGCTGCCATTACGCTCGTTCCAGGGATCGTAGCTGTGTCCAAAGTGATTTGCGGCGAAAAATTGCTGAAACCATTGCGCGAATTCAAGATTCTCCGCAAGATGTCCTTCTGCTAGACGATGCACCGGTATTTCCTTTTTCACCTCCAGCCTGTCGAAGGTCTGTATCATAATATTGAAGTTATCCACACAATCGTTCATGTCGGTGCATTCAAATTTGATGCGTGGCAATAAAATCATGGACTCTGAGAAGAGCATTTCCAAGAGCTGACAGTAAGCGCCACCAGTGCGCAGCTCTCTGATATCGCGGAAATCGGTCTCCAGGAGATCATTGTAAAATGTGAGCAGGTCCGTGATATGACCCTCCGAACCACTAGTTGAAATTGCTGCGCCTGGACCCTCCATGTTGTGTTTTGCCTTATAAATTTGTGATGAATTTTTATTTTTATCTAGAGAATGTTATTGAATCAAACAGCTGTAGCTAAATAACAAAATCAACTCCACTAAAGGGAGAAGTTATGATAGAGTTTGAAAAAAAACACACAAAACAGGGACCACTCAGTTGATATATATTCCTAATCGACTGATTTTGAAGGAATTTAGAACATTTTAGTAACAAATCTGACCAACTGAGAATATCGATGCTGTGGCCGTATTCAGCAGAAGTAGTGATCGCTGAGCAGGCATCAGAAAAGATGAAACATGTAGTTTCCACTGAACGAATCACTTTGTTTCTGGATAAAGACTTAAAAAAACATCATCGTACTGTCAAATTATTTATTGACCGTAGAAAACACTTATTTCTAACCCAAGTGCACAAGCAGATCCTAGATAAGCAAATCGATATTGAATAACCTATCGATATTCAAAGGAATGGAACGTACTATATTCTGGCTATCACGACACCGCATCACTAGAGGTCAGCAGAGAGGTCACTCAAATTGTTTCATTGCTCAGAGAGCAATTTCTGCTGATGAGCGCTTTCATTGATAAACTATTTGTAGTTCTTCCACTCAAAAAAGAGAGGCCTTAATTTCAGGTTAACAAAATAAAATTGACTCAAGTTTAACATTCAAATTTACCTCATAGGATTTGGAGTTGTATAAACCAGGGATGCAAACCGGTTCTGAACCGACTCGGTTTGGAACCCAACCGCATGCCGAACCGGCTTCCTTGCAGAATTGCTGAACTGAACCGAAAACCACAAATAAAAGCAGTTCGGTTCAGTTCTCTGACGAGTTTTTACCGAGTTTATCGACAAATTTAGCGTTGTCGGATCGATATAACTTTAAAGGATGACCTGACGAAAATTTTACAACATGTCTTCTGCAACTGCCCGCCGATCTCTTAATTTACCTGTCCATCAATCTAAATTTGTTTCTTCATTAGACAATATTTTCAATTTTCTGTGGTACTTCTTAACCTTAATCAAATCTTAATCTGTCAATAAGTAAGGGCACTCCTCTAGGAACTGATGGCCGAGTCCTGGGAATCCAACATAATAAACTCTGGACATTGCACTAAGGATTTTAAAGATATTCATATGGATTATGGGAATCAAATTTCCAAAATGGTCAACAAGTCACATTACTGCAGAAACCATAATACTTTATAATATGCCTTTGTGAACCACTGAACCGAACCGAAACCACCGTTCATTTAACTCCAAAAAACATGTAATGAATCGAACCGGCGGTTCAGAAACTGTGCGAACCACTGAACCGAAGCAGTTCTTATTTTCGAGTGGTTTGCATTCCTGGTATAAAACCACCATACCTTGACACCTTGACGTTGTGCGGTGGTTGTAGTATTGTATTGTGTTGAAATTCTTTCTTCTGAAAACTGAATCGTTTATATTAATATTTACCTTACCTTAAGCTGGGTCTCGAGTCCGGGTCCTCCGGTTACTGAAAACACAAATTACATGACGTCTTAACGTTGTCCGCCATTGTAGATACGCGCGACGTAGGGTCAAGTTACTCTAAGGAACCCAGTCATTTAAGCTGGCAAAATGTTCAGTCTTTTATTGTTGAGGAAATAGTAACCTTAATATAAGGAAACATTTTCTTAATGTTCGTTGTGTAGTAATGTCAGCTTAAGCCTCAATTTATCAAAAATCCGCGAGGCTCAGGTGTGAGAATAATGGCCTGGAACTTGGAGGAAGGTTGATGGTTCGAGTCCCAGGTCGGGCGCAAACATTTTTTTTTAGTTTTAATAATTTTTCTTTTGCTGTGAATTTTTTAATAAGAATTTTTTATAAAATAATACTTGATTCAGAGGTGCTTTGTACAATTGTTAGAAAATTAAGTTACTTTTAAAAAAAAGAAAAATATATAATATATGTATATGCCTTCTGTGGGACTCGAACTTACAACTCCTACGCACAAAAGCAATATACTAACATCTGAGCCACGCAGCTATTTCCATCCGAAAGCTAAAGCTTGCAGTGATTCTACTGTTTTATCAAACGTTTAGGAAACGAGACCTTAAATTTAGGCGACCATTTCCCCAAAAAAAAAAAAAACTGTCAGATAATTTGTCTTTTAGGGCAAAATCGGGCCTTTGGGTAAAAAAAATATGATTTGAAAGATGAATTAAAGGCAATTTTTCACTTTAGGAACTGCTTAGCCTTAATTCTAGGCTGCTCTTTTTATACTCTGTACCGTAGGTACACAGAGTATGAAAAGTTTGTGCAAAAGTATGGAACAGCCTGAAGGAAGCATCTCCGATCCTATAAAGTGCATCACCAGGCGATTCATGCCGATTCTGTCTGTCCGTATGAACGCACAAATCTCAGAGATGGTAACAGATAGAGGTTTGACATGTATGGGACATATGCTTCTTATGTCTGCATACAGATCAAGTTTACTTTCCATTTTGGCCACGACCCCTCCCGCCCCCCGCAAATTAGAAAAAACGTCATCTCTCCCACAGTTTTAAAGATAGATGGTTCGTACCTTCTAGTAGTGTTGGGTGAAGGTTGTTCATTTCAGTGAACATGCTCACTTGTTCTTTTTTTCAAAGTCAGTCAACTCAGTCAAATTGCTCAGTTGTTCAGTTGCTCAGTTGTTCTGTTGTTCAGTTGTTCAGTTGCTCAGTTGTTCAGTTGTTCACTTGTTCAGTTGCTCAGTTGTTGAGTTGCTTAATTGTTCACACAAAAAAAAATGTCGGTAAATTTAACATTTTTCATTGGTAAAATCACCAATGCCCGTAGTTGTTTTTGATCCATAAACTTTTCCATTTAAAAATTAAAGGTCGGCACTTTTGATTTTAAAGTTTTCCACTTTTGATTTTAAAGTTTACAACTTTTAATATCAAAAATGTTCCACTTTTGATTTTAATACTTTACACATTTAATTTTACAGTTATACACTTTTGAAATTACTACTTTTCCATTTAAAAAAAATAAAATTTGCCGTTCATAAAATCCACACACCCCCCCCCCCGCTTGGATTTTGTTAGTTAATTACCTAAGACCTCAAAACAAGTAGTAGTAATGATGCTGCGCTTCTGTAAACCAACGAACTAATTATACAAATTAAATTTTTTAACTTTTTACTTACTCAGCTGGGGTTTGAGCCCGGGACCCTTGAACTTGACACGATTGGAATGCCACCTTAGCCGACTGCGCCACCGAATGAATGACGAATGACTGTTGGTGCGCGCCAAATGTGCTACTTATATTAAACTCAATTTACCTCCTGCCTACAACTTGTAATTCTCAACTTCGAAATTCGTTTTTTGGATTTCAACACGATAAAAACAAAGGTGTTTGCATTTTTAAATCAAAGACCTGCTGTTTCGAAGTTTTAAACATTTTTTTTTTACGATTAAATTGGTAAAATCAAAAATTAAAGTTGTTGGTTCAAAAAAGTGACACCATTTTGAAATTAAATGCCCGCACTTTTGATTTTAAAAGTGCAACACTTTTGATTTTACTACGAAATCAGAAGCGCCATTGTTGAATTTACTACTTTTTGAATCAAAAGTGTCTGAAATTTAAAATTAAACATTAAAGTAGTTGATTTTAAATGGTTTCATTTTTGATTATACGATGAAATTGGTCAAATCAAAAATTGAAATGGGTAATTTCAACAATTTTTGCTCAAAGATGGAAAATGTTGAAATTACATTTTTTTTTTTTCTGTGTTGAGTATCTCACGAGCCAATGTGTATTCAAATGAAAGACATACTTAACTACTGAATTTAATCTTCAATGAAGTTTACAACAAAACAGGATCTAAGTCAGTATCTCCGTTCAGTGGGAGGTATGATGAACTCTTAATGAACTACTCACGGAACAAGAGCGACTGAACTAGAACGATTGAACAACTTCGAAAGAACAAGACTCACTGAACAACTCACGGAGCAATAGAGACAGAACAAGAGCGGCTGAACAACTCTCAATGAACAACTCACAGAACAAGAGCAACTGAACAGTTCTGACAGAACAAGACTCACTGAGCGATTGAACAACTCTGGGTGAACAACTCACAGAACAAGAGCAACTGAACAAAAATTAACAATTAATGAAGAACATGTTCACTTGCTCAGTTTAGTAAACAACTCAATTATGTTCACTCACTCATGAACAACCCATAACTATCTTCTAGACTTCAGAATAACTTAACGAATACAAATAGAAAAAAAATATTGAAGATCGGATGAACGGTTGTCGAGTTATGATCAAAAGACTGTCTCAGTCATCGCAGAGGAAAAAACTTCGATTATTTGTTTACCAAAACATTTTAGATGCTTGTGTTGAAATCTGAGATGGGCCGTTCAGCCGTTTTCGTGAAATCGTGTACACCGAATTGGAAACACACAGGAAAAACGGCCCTAAAGTAAGTGTTTACGAAAAAGTGTATTACTCGAAAAGTTGATCAAACTAAATTTCAAAATTTTATTGTTGTTGTTGGACCCTTTTTTAAAAACATAGATGCATGGTGGCATTGATTCCCAGAGAACGCGTCATTGGAAACAAAAATTTTAAATGAGGTTATGTTGGGAATTGATGTGGCTATGGCCTGAACTAGGATATCTGAGATCGGTCTATATATAGGGGAGTAAGGGGTTCTCAAAGTCAACATTTCGAAAATTTACCTATTTTTACCCCTTAAAATAGCCCTAACTCCGCTATTTATGGACCGATCAAAAACCCACCAGGTTGAAAAAAGTGGTTCCGTGATAATCGCACTTAAAGTTTCGACAACATTTTTTTCTAAAATAAAAACAAAAATATATTGGTTTGAGGCATCGATTAGTTGCATTTGGCTGTTAGCTTTCACGGAAAAAAGTTTTATCAAAATCGGTAAAGAACTTCTCGAGAAATTTGGAAAAGAAAATTGGAAAGAGGGTTGATTAAAAAGTAATACGATTTTTTGTTTTTTTTTGTATTTTAGTTTTTAATAATAAGAAATGAAAGTTTTATTAATACGAGGTTCGAGTACTTAAATAACATCTCCAACTCCAGCACCTTAGAGATCACCTTTTTCGTCGACATCCAATTGATATTGGGCTTCTCTCTTCCATCTGGATTGGATTGGAGATAGCTGTCTTTGCACTTGCATTGGACATGAAGCTTGAAAGCCAGGCCAACTTCGTTGAACTTCAGAAATCTTACGTCTCCGGCGCAATCTTTGCATAGTAACAACTTTTCCACGCCAGAAAAAATAATGTAAAATTGAAGATCACATAACTCACTGTGATGTCAACACTTATTTCTTTATTTCTGGACGTTTTCAGTTTTTCATGACTCGTACTTCGCTTGTATGCCGATTCCCAAAAATTATATTTTTAATTGCTTAGCGCGGCTACGACGAACGGTTCTTTTCCCTTAGCGATCCATTTTATTTTTATACCCTGTTCCCATTGAAAATGGGAAAAGGGGGATCATGAAGTTGTGCGAATGTATGTAACAGGGAGAAGGAAAATTTTCCGACCCCATAAAGCATATATATTCTTGATCAGCATGAACAGCCGAGTCGATATAGCCATGTCCGTCTGTCCGTCTGTCCGTCCGTCCGTCTGTCCGTCTGTCTGTCTGTATGAACTCGTCGATCTCAGAGACTATAAGAGATAGAGCCACAAATTTTTGCACGAAGGTAGATTTATGCTGTACGTAGATCAAGTTTGTTTCAGATTTGAAAAATTCCACCCCGTCCCCCTTTTATCCCCAAAAAACCTAGACCTCCTCTAGAAATCCTAGACCTAAATAGCCGTCAGATCCACGGGTAAACAGTGGGATAATTTTGTTACATTCCTCGTCAAAAATTCAAAAACAATTAAATGAAAACAAATGAACAGGGTATTTAGTGGTCGGGAAACTCGACTGCAGCGCCCTTACTTGTTTTTTGTGATTTTGCGCCCGACTTACCTTTACAAAACTCAAATTATCTCAAATATATATATTTTTTTTGCTTGAAAATTTCAGTTATTAACATTATAACGCATGATTTAAGACAAAAAAAGAAATCGAAATTTTGAAAATGTTTTCCTAAACACCTACCTTAAAGTTTCAACCGCCCCACAGTGGCCGGATTCGCGAATTTGGCATTGCAAAAATCAATTTTTGATGTTCGATTTTTTTGATCAAATTTAGTTCAATAAAGGGAACCCCAGATAGCCCAAAAAACGTTGGTTTTTTGAATTTGGTCAATTAGTTTGGTTGTTATAGTGGTTCAAAGTTGAACAATTTTTCAAACTGCTGAATTTGAAATTTTTTTTGGTTTCAATTGTCAATTTTGTGAACATGTAAAAACCAAAAGGTAATACCGATTTGAATTTGGTTGATTTTTTTTTAAAAGATACATTAATTCTTAAGGTGAATACATTAAAAAACTGTTGATACTGCAACCCTTAAATGTAAACAACAGAATATGTTGGGCCTATGTGGCAACTCTGTACTCTTGCTGTTAGCTATATGTTAAGCTTATGAATAAAGTCAGTCTCTATTGATCATCCAAACGATGTGGTTCGACTCGTCTTTTACTCTTTGGCAGATTATATCCACCGGCTAAAACAGCCACTCTCCTACAAAAACTGTATTATATTAAAGTTGAATGTTCCACATTCAAGTTTTAGGTGGACACTATTTTTGGTTGAGTTTTTTAACTTTGACAGACTCGAAAATATCAATTTCACCCGACTTCAGTTGTTTCGGAGCATGGGTATTATATATTAGTCTATTTATTGATGGATTGTAAAAGTTGCAGCTGCCACAACCTGCCACCTTAGACGTTACATTGATATTTGCGATTTAATCTACAGGTAAAAAGTATTTGGGAAGAACATGAACAAACGAAGAAGAAGAAGAACGTTGCAGGCAAAATTTTTTGGCGTATTCTATGATTTACTGAGATAGGTAACACATAATATAGGTAGTTACAATTGGCCTTTTCTAATTTTGACGAAATACTGGATGTCATCAAACGGTTTAAGATCATTCTCAATGTCTTAAGCTGCGGCGAAAATGTTGATGCAAGAAAATATGGAACATATGCCAAGCAGACAAGAGATATTTTAGGTGCAAAGTACCCAGAGAAAAAACTTACTCCTGTTGTTCATAAAATATTGGATCATGGTGAGCAGTTTATACATCAACAACTTTAATCGATGTGAGAGTTTTCAGAGGAAGCCCAAGAATCCAAAAACAAGGACTTCAAAAGGTATAGATATGCGAACACGTCTCGACATCAAGAAAATACAGACCGTTTCAACATGTTGTCGGCCTCCTCTAATCCTCATAACTCATCTCCCAGACACATCGAGACACTCGCGGAATTAACCAACGCATATTAAGATTATTAGGCACTAATGATATGAATACCCATACTGAAAATTAACCGTTCCCAAGTTAGAACTAGTTTTGTATGAAAATACATTTTTTTAGTAAGTATAAATTATCTATTTAGAAAATTACTTATTTTTTTGTATTATTAAAACTTAATTTTTAATAAATCAATTTTAAAAAAATTAAAATACGAAGACTTTTCATACAATTTTTCCAGAGTATTAAATTATTAACTTTGGCAGCCGATCCGGAGTCCCCCTGTTAACCTACGAAAATAACCGTACGCTCATTTTAAAGCTACAGGAATTCTCTATCCTCGTCTTCTTGAAATTTTTGAAATATCTCTTTCCGTTAAAAAGTTACGATTTTTGCAACGCCAAATTAGCGAATCCGGCCACTGTGCGCCCGGTAACTTTACCTGAAGCGTCTTAGCAGGTGTGGGTGTTTCTTCGAAAATAATTGTTGGATTGACCTAATGTTTCGTGTTTGTTCAAATAAAAGAAATCCATTTTCCAAAAAATTAGCTGTACGTAACCCCTTTAAACAAGGCACTCGCACTCGCCTGTCGCTCCTCCGAGCGATGTCCAATAAACAAGCTTCCCTAAATTTTGACTTCCCACTCCCAACACACAAAAAGGAATAGCTTGCGCGGACGAGACCACTTCATGCTTGCTTCACTACGGTCCCACGTCTGTACAACAAAGGCGTAGAACAGACCTTTAAAAAGCTTCCGACAAATTTCTTCAATAAGAAGCTTTCATTCGCATTCGCTTATTTTAGAAACGAACAAATTTCCGAAACGGATCACTCGCTCTACGCGCGATCAGTCTGCGTAGCTCCGTCCCCAGTGGCGAAACAGGAATCGGCATCGGCATTGGGTTCAATAGTATACATCCCATCCAGCGCTCCTACAGAAGCTGAAACGCGGAGTTAAAACAATTACGTGTACGTTGACAAAAGGTTCGGAATGAACGGCCGGGCACAGATACATTGAGATGCTGATGCAGAGTCTGTGCATTGTGTATTGCTATCTTCTGAATGGGGGGGTATTATTGAAAAGAAAATGCCTGAACCTTCTTTGCGGAGGCGAAAAATGTGCATTAAATAGGGTCAAGTCAGAAGTGAAAGTATATAAAGACATCCATCGCCATATGAAAAACTTGTGCGGAAAAATGTGGCCAAGATAATATTAGCCCAAAAATAGAACAGATTCTCATGATTGCAACGGGCTAAGTGGGCATTTGCAAGTGTGTGTGTGCGTGAGTACATGTGTGTGTATGCATGTGGTATGTATACCAGATGGCGCAAGAATTTTTCAGGTGAAAAAACTACCATAAATAAACGGATTCCGCATTCTTGACCGCTCGATACGTGTACAAATTTGTGTCATGCAGTTATTCCATTTTCGAGTCATAAGTTACAGAACCCATTTCTAGAAGACCGGCTAGAAGACCTCCAAATATGATAATCTCACAACGATTATAATGTTTCCTGAAAATACTAGAAAATAGTTTAGGATTCAGATCATTTGATTTTGTGTTTGTTTTCCATGTAGTTTCAAATGGGTTCCAAAGAGGTCCAGCGGTTCGTGTCTCGTAAATCAGGGTTCTTAAATATCGATAACCAACATTTCATTTGTGATATTGTAGACACACATTTGAAGTTCGATATAACCCATGTAAAACGGTGTTCTCTAAAATTGATGTCATTCTGTCAAAAGTGATTTTTGTCACCAAAAATGGCTTTTATTACTCTGTCATCAGAGTAACAATTACTTTACATAGTTTTCTTTTAAGCATAATTGAAATGAAATAGTCCAAAGCCCGCGAAATATCCAGAATTTTTGTTTTTGGTAATTGTCTAGTATAGCGTCCCTACTCTTACTCTTTCTTTCTTACTCTTTCCTTACAAACTAATTAATATAATAAAGATAGAAAAACAATAGCGGAAAGTTAACTTGTATACCGTTGCAGCACGTTTTCCGAACTATTTTGAAAGACATTTCCATTGAAAGCAAAAAAGTTTATCCCAATAAGACACTTTTCTAACTCTACTTTTGTATGCCAGCTATACTATATAGATGTCCGATTTCGACCAACCTTAGTGGAATCAAATGGGAGAGCATAGCAGACTAGGAAATACAAAGTTTGGAGGCGTTTTCATTGAAAACAAAACAATTTTTCTCACTAAAACTTGTTTCTCGACCGATCATTCCTATGGCAGCTATAACATATAGTCATCCGATTTTGACAAAACCTTCAAGAATTGTGTAAAAGCTTATAAAATAAATATGTGCCAATTTTAAAGAAATTTCCATTGAAAACAAACAGGTATTTCTTACCATAACAATTCTTCTAACCTTACTTTTCAATAACAGCTATACCATATAGATGTCCGATTTGGACCAAACTGAGTGGAAATATAGAGAAACATTGAAAACTTTAAATACGGAGTTTGGAGACGTTTGCATTAAAAACAAAATAAAAGTTTTTCTTAATAGAAAAAGTTGTTCGACCGATCGTTCCTATGGCAGCTATATGCTATAGACATCCGATCCGGCCGGTACCGACAAATGTGCAGCGTATTTGTACCAGAAGACTTCGCGCAAAGTTCGGTCGCGATAGCTTTAAAACTGTCGGTGGAGATGGCCGATAACAGACCGACAGACGGACGGAAAGACGGGCATGGGTACATCGACTCATGCTGATCAAGAATATATATATACTTTATGTGGTCGGAGATGCTTCCTTCCATGCGTTACAAACATATGGACAATTTCAATATACCCTTTGCAAGGGTATAACAAATTTTACTTAGGCTTAAGTAGGTTAATACTTTTTCCAATGTTTCTGTTTTGTAATGACTAGTGCATTGACATATAAGGTAACCCTTGTAGCACTAGGAAGTAAGGATAATTAGCTAAAATAAACGAAACTCTCGGAAATTTACAAAAAAATTCCCATCTACAGATCGCGAATTAGGAAGAAGATTCATGCAGAGAAAATGCGGGGATCAGCCATGGTTTCTGTTTAAACGAATCTGAAAGTTGCCCACACTCAGAGCAAAAATCAAGAAGATCGTGCTTGATATCAAGAAGATTCCATGTCAAAAGTACGGCAACATCAAATATTTTCGGATCCAAGAAGAAAAATCTTGAAATCAAGCATAGATTTTCAAGAAGAATTTTCTTGGTCTTAAAATTAGTCTTCTTGATATCAAGAATAAATCTTCTTGGATCCCAGAAAAAATCTTCTTGGATCCAAGAAAAAATCTTGGATGCAAGCATAAATATTCTCGACTTTAAGAACAGTTCTTCTTGGTTGCAAAAAATAAAAAAGTTTGAGTTCCAAGAGTAGTTAGTTCTTCATGGAAGACTTGGCGCAGTGGCACGGAAGACACCCCCCCTTCTCAAAAACCCACACCTCAACGCTACTGCGCCACTCCCCCCTTGTTTATTAATTGTGATTAATTTTTAAAAGCCATTAAATAATTTTATTTTGCACTTACCTTAACTAGGACTTGAACTCAGGGCCCCGACGACTGCAAAGCACTCTCACTGACACCGACATCTCAACCGACACCGCCACAACGCGTTTTGCCAAATCAACGACAAATTCTCAGTATAAATTGTAGGCAACAGCCATCGGCAATGCTTAGAGCGAGAGAGAATTATTCTCATTTGCTGTTTGCTCTCTCCGCTCGTGGCTCCCTGCACTTCCCTTGCCCCCAAGCTCGAAGTCAAGAACGTATGTCTGCTTGTATTCGAGCAGATTTCGTCTTAAAAAAATCAAGAAGAAAAATTCTAAAATGAAGCATAAATCGTGCTTGCCGATTCGTGCTACATTTCTCTGGGTGCATAGAAAAAAGGGTATACTAAAATCGTGCAAATGTATGTAAAAGGCAGAAGGAAGCATCTCCGACCCCATAAAATCGAGTCGATATAGCCATGTCTGCGCGTCTGTCTGTATGAACGCATCGATCTCCGAGACTATAAGAGATAGAGCCACAAATTTTTGCATGAAGATAGATGTATGCCGTACGCAGATCAAGTTTGTTTCAGATTTAAAAATACTAAATCATGTGGCCTACTTCTAGGATGAGCCTTTAATAGCAGTTAGAAAAGCCGGCTACATTCAAATTCAAAAATTAAAAAACAAACAAATGAAAACAATTGAACAGGGTATTTTGTAGTCGGGGCACTCGACTGCAGCGCCCTTACTTGTTTAATATACTTTTTGTTCTGTGTAGTGTAATTTTCAGGATGTTCCGGAAAGTCCGAAATAGTCTTTGGCATGTTATCTTATATTTACCTATGGCAATTTAAGTTAATGCTTTGTTAGATTCTATTTGTTTATTGCAGATCGTCAGTCGTTACATCACAGCAAGCAGCCTATGTGGTCTCCGAACAAATATTGCAATTGTCACTGACATTCACATTTAATTCGCAATGGAGAGCAAAAAAGTAAGTAACTAACCCCATGGGGACCGTTCAGTATACGGTTTAAGCCAAATCGATTAACGTTGTCTATAAAAGACATCCTGTTTTTGTAAATATACTAGCTGAATACACGCTGTCGACCGGGGCTTTTGTTTTATGAGAATAATGGAATAACTTGGTGGGTTCCAAGTCACACACCAAAATTTGGAGTTCATAGCTTAAATAAATTGTGAAATAGGAAAGACCTGTAACACTCACAATACAAACCTACACCGTATAAAATTCCAAGTGCCCAGCTTAAACCACTTTTAAGGCTTGGCCCTGAACCAATTTTGAACCGATTCTGAAACAGTAAAGGTATTTAGCTCCGTACACACCATATTTCGGGTTCGTAGTTTGAGTCACTTCAGAGGAATGGTCCTGAACTGAAGCTGACCCTGTGAAGTGAACTTGACCGTGTCTCGTGTTTCGTGCTTGAACGTCCGTGGTCAGTTCGTTTTTCGTGAGTAAACTGAGACTAAGCATTGTGAATGCAGGCCCAAAATTTAGCATGCTGCACGTTACCCGAATATGATAAGGAGAATACTGCCTCAAAGCAGCTGCAGTTAATTGTCCAAGTTAGCGGCCGTTGTGTGTAAACTGCGTTGTATTTAGCCAGTTTTAATGAATATGCATTTTGATGGTGCGTGAGCATTCGTGTTGCATCCGTAAGTCGTGCATGAAATCGTGACTGTATAAAATATACGTGACAGAGGGTTCCAATTTTGTAACAGTTCCATTTTTCAAACCACAGACCAAATTTCAAGTATTAGCTTAAATCACTTCTGTCATATAGCTTTGAGCAACATTTGAAGGGCTTTTTATACCCTGTTCCCATTAAAAATGGGAAAAGTTGGATCATGAAGTTGTGCGAATGTATGTAACAGTTAGAAGGAAACATTTCCGACCCCATGAAGTATATACAGTAAGTCAAGAAAGTGTTTTTACACAAGAAAAAACTCAAATTATTACCTTATTTTGCGCAAAAAGAAGCTTTCTCTTAATGATGAAATTGTGTTTTTATTTTATTTTGATTCTTTATGGTTCATGGAACAAGATGCAAAAAAAAAATAGCCAAATCCATCTAGTTTTAACATTTTAAGAATTATAAAACAATTAAAATCTCTATTATTTAGTGTCAAGAAAGTGTTTTTACAATGTGTAAAAACCAGAGCTCGCAAGTATCTCTCAACACTTTCCTAGTGTCGTCAAAAAACATTTTGGTTACGGACACAACGAAAAGAGGGAGCGAAAGACACCTTCAGTTCTGTTTTTGCTCAAATCTGTTTTGCTCAGAGCAAAGACACATTTTTTCGTTTCTTTTTTCGTTCAAAGTGTTTTTTGCGTATGTATGAGTGGTTGTGTGTTGCGCCCGTGTACCTACACACTTATACATACACACAGCCTACCAAACGCACAAAACAAAAACACTTTTCGCCGACACTTATTGTGTTCTGGTCATTTGCAGACAGTTTTCCGATGAGCACTCGCTCAAAAGTGTTTCTGTCAGAGGTCTTCGGCAGACCGATTCGTTTGTTTTGCTCAACCGAAAACACGTAACAGAAAACAGAAGAGGAGAGAGAATAAGTGTTTCGCTCAGTGAGAAACCGTTTGTGCTGCGTTTGTTTCTGTTTTGTTCTGAGGCTGATCGCATTTGAAAACAGGGTTAACACTCAGTTGCGAGCTCTGGTAAAATCTCATATACTCTCAGCACAGGAGCTCAAATGATAAATAAAATATTGAGTCTAGACAAGTCTTTCACGCTGAACCCGAATCTGCTTTGAGAAATCATGTATCTCTGATGGATTAGCTGTAAATTTTAAATCATAATGTTTAAAATGGCTAATATTACTCCTTTTGGCATCTACGTATCTCGTAGAAATCGGATTATTTTGAAAAGTATTTTTTTTTATAATATAATATATGGGCAAGAACGACCACTAAGCACTTATATATAGGTGCTTAGTGGTACGACACTACCTTAAAAAAAAATATTTTTAAATAAGCTGATTTCTACGAGATTCGAATATACCAAAATGAGCAAAAGTGACCATTTTCCACATCTTCAGTCCAAACATACAGCTTACATCCATTATATATTTGTAATTTTTAGACCCTGATTCGGGTTCAGCGTTAAAATTTTGTCTAGAATCAATATTTTATTTATCATTTGAGCTCCTGTGCTGAGAGTATTTGAGTTTTTACACATTGTAAAAACACTTTCTTGACACTAAATAATAGAGGTTTTAAATTGTTTTATAATTCTTAAAATGTTGGGCTACTTTTTTTTTGCGTCTAGTTCTAAGAACCATAAACAATCAAAATAAAATAAAAACACAATTTCACAGTTTAGAGAAGGAAACAAGTTGGAAATGTGAGTTTTTTCTTGTGTAAACACACTTTCTTGACATAGTGTATATTATTGATCAGCGTGAACAGCCGAGTCGATATAGCCATGTCCGTCTGTCCGTTGTCCGTCTCTCTGTCTGTATGAACGCGTCGATCTCCGAGACTATAATAGATAGAGCCATCAATTTTTGCATGAAGGTAGACTTATACTGTACGCAGATCAAGTTAGTAGAAAATTACAGTGAATTACGATGAACAGGGTATTTTGTAGTCGGGGCACTCGACTGCAGCGCCCTTACTGGTTTTTTTGAACATGAACATACTGTGGTAATATCAAAAAAACTCGGCTGAGCAGTTTATCACACGAACAAAGATGCACATTTTACTCATGTATTTTGATTAATTCCTATTGTATGTTAATATTGGTAATGCGCGCCCTAGTTACTGATCACATCGCAATTGTCTCATCCATCCAGTTAAAGAGCCTTATCAACGCCGAAGAGGATCACTTGGCGACCATGTCAACATCCACAACTACAACAACCAAAAAGAAAATCATAAAAAAGTCCTCGAAAGTCAAGCAGAAATTGGAAGTGGAACAGGTGGAGGTGCAGGATTCCGTCGCGGAGGTTCCCGCTATTTCGGAGCCATCGTCTGGACAACCGACTGACACGGACGGCGGCTCCGTGTCCGGTGCGCAGAGTGCCAAAAAGATCAAGTCGAAGAAGTCGAAAAAGTGTTACTATGACAATCAAAACATTTCAGTGGTAAGTGAGGGGGCATTTGTTTGCGAAGTCGATGCCGACAGGAGGAGAACTTCATTTCTGAAGCAACTTGCTAATCCTTGAGTATTACAGAAGAGCAGCTTCAACAAATTTGACGCCC
This sequence comes from Lordiphosa andalusiaca, assembly GCA_035044965.1. Classification (NCBI taxonomy): domain Eukaryota; kingdom Metazoa; phylum Arthropoda; class Insecta; order Diptera; family Drosophilidae; genus Lordiphosa; species Lordiphosa andalusiaca. Next base: position 249,724 of record JAWNNM010001173.1, on the reverse strand, counting down.
TGCAAAAGCGCAACCTTATCCATGTACGTTCAAGTGACTCTAGTAAAGCACAAGAATTCTTCAGTGTAAGCAACTCATAGCTAACTCAACCATATATTGTTCACACTATCGCAACTGTAATCCATTGCACCACCCCGTCCACGATTCCACCGTCTAAACCATTGCTAAACCGTTTCTGGCCATTTCGGTCTTCATGTTGCAGAACACCACCGATGAGCTGCGGGCGAACTGCCGACAGTGTGATAAGCCGGTGTACAAGATGGAGGAAGTCATTGTCCAGTTCAAGGCCGAGAAGGGCATCTTCCACAAAAACTGCCTGCGCTGCAGGGACTGCTCCAAGCAACTCAAGTGGGGTAATCTCAAGGCCCAATGATTCTTTAGACTGAACTACGGTATTTTTCTAGGCCGGACAACTACCAGAGTCATGAGGGTCAACTGTACTGCAACATGCATTTCAAGTTGCTGTTCGCGCCCAAAGCGGTGCCGGAAGAGGAGAAGGCCAAGCCACGTAAGGCAGAGCTCATAATACGGGAAAGCCAGCCCGTGGAATTGCCGCCAGACGTTGCAAGGGGTAAGTTTGTGGTACACTCGGAGAAAAAATAGTGGATAGAGTTAGATTTCATACTTGGATCAAGAATGCTCGAGGCCAGAAGTTCGATAAGAATGAAAATTCTTGATCAAAGGGCGAAGTTCCTAATCCAAGTATGCATTCTTGATCCCGGTTTTCTTGATCCAAGAGCTTAAATACTTGATCCAAGTACGAATCATTCTCAAATCAAGTAGAATGGTTCTTGAATCAAGTGCAAAACATACTCAAAATCAAGATTACTCATTTTTGAATCAAGAGCATACATCATTGTCATAAACCGAGAATGTTCTTCCTATTATCAAGCGCTCATCAGATTCAAGAGTTTCCTCTTAAGTCAAGAGCTACACAGATTCCAATCATACAACAATTTAAAATCAGTTGTTTTTCACATTTTGCTTGAATTTATTTCATGGAAAACTAATTGTTAAACCATGTGGCAAGTTTTAGCCGCCACCTCAAGGCAGCATCAGTCTTTGCCTGTCAACTGGCAGTCGCACAGCCATAGCTGGTTGGGAATTTCAAAGCAACATGAGTGCAAAAATCGATTGCGCTCTCCGCTCGATAGCTGCCCCACACACCCCTCTCCCAAACTGAGAGAGCGAGTTCAACGCTGTGCTTGCTCTTCTCTCTGTTTCTTTACCTCAGTCCCCTTGCCTAAATACACGCCATTTAGACTCGCATTGGGTATTACCAAAGATTTATAGATGTTATAGATGACGCATGTGGAATAAATCGAAAATTGGTAGCCAATGTCAGCTACCAGGAATTATCGTGTTTTCTTTCACATGCGTCTATAATATCCATAAATCATTGGTACAACACTTACATAGTTATATCAAAGATTTATATATACTTATAGATGACGCATGAGGTTCAAATCAGATATTATAAGCCCTTGTTAGCTACCAAGAATAATCATGCTTTCTTTCAGATGCGTCATCTATAATATCTATAAATCGTTGGTATTACAGAGTGCACCCAAAATATGTTGATACCGACCAAATTTGAAAGCCACTAGTGGTAGTAGAAAATCCCTGGCTGGGTTTGGTCCAATTGGCAAAGGCTTTTTAAAGGTACACCGCGTAAAATTAGTTTGTGCAAAAGAATTTAGCAGCCAGATGGAAGCATTTCTGATCCCATAAAGTATTTGGATTCATGATCAGCATCAACAGCCGAGTTGATATAGCCATAGCCGTCTGTCCGTAAAAACGCACAGATCTCAGACATGGCACATTTGTCGGAACCGGCCGGATCGGATGGCAATAGCATACAGCTGTCATTGGAACGATCGGTTAGAAAACTAGTTTTAGTGAGTAAAACCGTTTTGTTTTCAAGTGAAAGCGCCTCCAAGCTTTGTATTTCTTTGGTTGCTATGCATTCCCATGATTCCACCAAGTTTGGTCAAAATCGGACAGCCAAAGTTAACTTTCGACTATTTTTATACCCTTGCAAAGGGTGTTATAATTTCGCCCATTCATCATTTCCGACCCCATAAACTATATATATTCTTGATCAGGGTGACGAGCTGAGTCGATTGAGCTTGGTCCGTGGATCGGATGACTATATCTCATAGCTCCCATAGGAACAATCGGTCGGAAAACTAGTTTTAGTGAATGGAAACGTCTCCAAACTTTGTAATTGTAGATTTTCTAGGTTTTTTTTATAATTCTACCAAGTTTTATTTAAATCGGACAACTATAAGGTATAGCTGCCATACAGAAGATGGGTCTGAAAAACAGTTTTAGTTAGAAAAACTTTTTTGTTTTTAATGGTAGCATCCTGCAATTTTGTATTTGTTTGTTTCAAATGCTTTCACATAATTTTACAAATTTTAGGCCAAATCGGATGACTATATCATATAGCTCCCATACGAACGATTGGTCGGAAAATGCGAAAAAGAGTATTTTTTGAAAATATTTAAGCATTTGAGTATTTTGGGTATAATAACTTCGGCACAGACGACGTTAGCATAGCTTTCTCGTTTAGGTGTACTTTTTAGCAAAGTCCACTCAGCTATGGCACCTAGTTTATTGAGCTCCTAGTATGGGCTGGTGGTCGGAGAAGGTCGCGATTCAACGCTAACCTAGATTCAAAATCTTTTCGCTAGCCTCGGACAAGCCGAACCTCGGACTGGAGGAACTACAACAGCTGAACGTGCGCTCCAGGTTCCAGGTATTTGAGAACGGTGCCGCCAAATCTCAGGCGGATGAGCCACCGCTCCCGCGACAGAGCTCAACTGTTCAGCGCAGCGCATCCATACTATCGAAACTAGCTAAGCTCCAGCAGCATGGACTTCTGACTACCGAACCAATGCGCCGCGATGCGGATGGCGATAGTGACCGCGGAGCCACGGACGGAGAAGATGAGGAGGAGGAGGAGGAGGACGACGACGACGACGACGGTGATCTGGCTTTGGTGCGCTCCAGAAGACACACCGAGCGGGAGAGACCCGTGGGTCTGGGCGAGGCCATGAACGACATCAAGACGAAGTTTGAGCAGGGCCATTTGATGTCAAAGGAGGAGCGACGCGAGGAACGAAAACAGGAGATTCAAAACATTCGGTCGCGGCTGTTTATGGGCAAGCAGGCGAAAATCAAAGAAATGTACCAGCAGGCTGTAGCCGAGTCGGAGCAGGGCATCACGTCTGTCGGCAAGAAGGCCGAGCTGGAGATTGGAGCAGCCGCCCGCTCGATCAAGGAGCGGTTTGAGAAGGGCGAGATGTTCGGTGTCAAGGGCGCTCAAGCGGCAGATACAGGCAGCAACAGCAGCGGGCTGCTGGAAGATGCCGATGTCTTCGAGTCTGGTAAGCGTTGACCATATCCACTGATCATTTTGCATCCGCCTAACAGTCTTGGTACAGGCATTAGCAAGAAGTCGCGCTGTATATTCATGGAGCTGGATGCCAATGTCACATCAAAGCCCACCCTGCAGAAGACCCGATCGGACTCCAAGTGCCCAAGCCACAGCCAAGCTGGCCAAGAGGTAGGTAGCCGATAAACTAACATGTCAAGTCACCCCTCACCGCTGTCCCTGTGCACAGAACGCTGATCTCGATGTGGTCAAGTGTGACGAAAAGCCCGAGGATGTGAAAATGGCTACTGCCGAGCTTAGCGAGAAGTTCAAGTTCTTCGAAACCTATCGCCCCAACGAGACTGAGAAGAGCCAGTTTCGCATGACTCCGCCCCGCGAGGGCGTTGTCAAAATGCCATCGCCGGACTCTGACTGCGATGCGGAAGTGAAGCAATTTGAGGATAATGTTCTACAGAAAACACAAACCACCTCCACCATGCTCAACAAGTTTCGCGAAATGGAGCGCGGCGCGCGACCAGGCAATGATCCTAGGCAGCCCAAGCCGCTCAAGTGCTTCACGCCTCCTCCAGCCGAAGACCGGCGCTATTATGAGAGGTCATCGGACAGCGATGGCGAGGAAGACAGCGATGAGACCACAAACAGCTATGACGGCGAAAGCGACGTGGAGAAAGTGAACGATCAATCACTCATAGAGGTAGGCATCCCCCGGTGTAGTAGGCAGAACCTCCCCCTAGTGTCATCCGCCTTCCTCTGTATTGCAGGCGCAGATGGCGACTCGGGCCAAGCAGCTGCGTGCCAAGTTCGAGAAATGGCAGGCCACTGAGATTGAGCGTGAGCTCAACGAGAACCGCGTGGATGTCTACTCGCAGCAAGTTTCGGACGATTCAACCATAGAGAGTGCCAAGACGTAAGAGTTCAAAAAGTGGTCGGCTAACGCATCTTACATTTTCTCCCCTGCCTTTCAGAATTCGCGAACGTTTTGAGAACATGAAGAATGCGGATCGCCAGTCACCAGCTGTGCCCCGCTACCAAGTTAACCGTTTCGTCGTAAGTAATTACCCAGCCCCGTCAACCCACCAAACTATTCTAAATCCGTCTGCTTTTAGTAACTGGCCTGCCTGGGAGACCCTGAAGCTCCAGTGCTCGTCCATTGCGTATGTTTGTATGTGTGTGTGTATACATTTAACATTTTTAATGTGGCAAATACAATTTTTCATATCTTATTCTATAGCTTTATCCATAAATTCCAGGAATCTTTTGGCATATTGTTCAGGATCACATGTTGATATACCATCAACATTACTACCATATTTAACTGTCTTTGCTGCTTTCGCCGCCTGTAAAACGAAACCAGAAGCGATTCTGTATTCAGTATATTTATATATCAACTGGGGATAGGTCAACACCCACCTGCTTTTTGACACCATATTGTGTAAGGACATCAATGATAGCTATAAAATAAATTTCTCGTTTTTCTGCAATTAAATAATGCGGAATATTATTATTCATTTGCTTGAGGGGGTTCTCTATTCTAGTCTAGGCAAGCAAATTGGGAGTTTATTTTTTTAAAAAAGAAAAAAGGAGAAGCAAAATATTTATATAAAAATAATTGCCGGATTGTCATAAAATAAAAATGCATTGTTTCAAAATTCTAGGCTAGGATACCTCCTCAAGTTGGGTTCCAGCAAAGAGGGTCAAAATTAGTTCCCACTTAAAACCCTTACCATAAGACAGCCCCTCACAGCTCAAATCTAATGCGGAGCTGGCAGAGCAAAAGTTGGACATTGGAAATAAAAATAGAGTCGAAAAGGATAAGCGAGAGTCCAATAAGCAAAACACAATAAAAGTTTTCCGCTATGTTTGAATTTTTCGGTTTTTATACTCTGTAGCAGAGGTATATTGATTGTGCAAGAGTATTTAACAGCCAGGAAGAAGAAATCAACCCACGACATTCGGAAAAAGACGTCATATTTCCTCAAGGTTTAATGGATGTGCTGAATGTTTGGTAAACAAGCTTATTTATCGAACTGTTCGATAATGTTCACTGCTTTCAGCTTGACTAACGACTTTCTTACTTGATTTTAGTTGCTCGAAGCGTTGGATGTGTCGATTTTTTGGAAGTTGCATGTATTTTAGCCACATTATAGAAAATCTCGTCAGATATGCAACATTTATATTCACACATTTGGAAATAGGTGAAACTAATTACAAAGCCCTGTGTCAAAGATTTTCCTTTATACTCTGTTCGACGCTCGATAGCATACAGTAAGACAAAATTATCATCTTAAATTGAGACAGGACGAAAACGTTCACATTGGGTGTCAATAAATTGTATTGTTGAATCTTGATACTTATCAAGAAAAAGCTTGAGATGAATTTTGAAAATATACTGTGAATTTTGTTTGCTTTGATTCGGCAAGTGACGAAATTCAGTGACAAAGTTCAACTGAAGCAAGGGCCACACAGCGCACTGAAAATTTTGATTTGGCATTATCCATTTTCAGACAACACGCTGCATCGTGCCGTCGTGTTATGGTGAACAGCGTTCCCAAAAACCATCTGCTTTAAGCTATTTGTTTTTACCTTCGATACTTGGAATGGCGTATATGTCAACTTCATAGACGACTTCTTTATACTGGGCACCTCTTGGAGAATCGGGGGGTGTGTTATACGTCCAGCTATAAAAAAGAATTTAAAATGTGTTATAAGTTGGCAATCGAGAAGAACCCCTCCCCCGCCCAAGTCGTTACCGTTCGCCACTATCACACTCCTCGCTCTCGCTATTCTCGCTGCGGCCGACAGCCTGGGCATTGTCTCCTTGCAAGGCCTCTTCCTCAGCACGCACGCAGTCGTGTATGCCGACCAATAAGGAGTAGTCCATTATGTGCAACTTCGTAAGCAGCTGAAGAATACGAAAAGTGTTATGGAAATGGATGGATAGTCTTAAGATCAAGACAAGACTATCTCAATTTCACTTTGACGGTGGCATTGATTCATGATCTCTAAAAAGATATGCTTGGTAGTCGGTGGAATATAGATTACACTTACATCAACATCATTGTTCAGAGTATCCATCAATTTCTTCTTGGCATCGCCACCAATTTCTAACTTGACCTTCTGCTTTATAAAGTCGTTATCCTTAAATGTGGGCAAATGTTTCTCGAGCTCTTTCTCGGATGCCTCACGGTCCACGGTGCTTCCTTTTAAATCGAATTTTCTAAAAGCAAGCGAAAAGTCATTTGAATTACACTGGAACCAAGATCCTAGGGCTTGCCTCATACTTATGTATGGTTAGATGCGAGCTGAACACATTCCTCATAACGACAAAGTAGTATTGCACGCTTTCCACAGTGATCCGATACATGCCGAGATATTGCGGCAGCAGAGTCTTGCCATGTCGCTCCACCACATACTGAAAACAATTTGAGTATGGAAACACAACAATTCACCTTTCGGGCAGCTGCTACTTACTGGATGGTAATGCTTTAGAAACGCATGCATTCGTTCAATCTCCTCCGAAGTCAAGCTTTTGATGATAAAAAACTTGTCATAGCTCTGGTAAAACTGTGCACCCGACTTGCCGGAGGAGTCGATCTGTATGGGCTGCGATCGAGTCAAGGACTCACGGTAGTCCACATCGTCCACGCCAAAGCGCTCCCGCAAGTTTCGAAACACAAGTGGGCAATACTCCTTCACCTTGAAATGTGAAGGCATATTTTCTCTGGAATATAATCAAAATGGGGATACACATTAGAATCAAGCCAGATCGAGCCGGAATCTAGCTCCGAAAAGCAGAAATCATTGACCACAATTCGTACTTGTTGAACAAATGGTTGTCCACTTTGATTTTGGAATAGGCCCGAAAGTCATCTGGCAGCAGCATTACTGGTATATTAACGTGGCTCAGCTCGTTGATCTGAAAGGGTAATTGGAATTATCGAATGTAAGAGCGGCGGTGTGGGAACTTACGGTGTGATTGATTCCCCACATGAACACACTGAGGATGGGTTCGTTTGCACGGAATAGCTTCACCTTCTGATGCTTCACGCGGAAATGCTTCTTCTTCAAAATACGCGGCTGCGAAGTCGAAGAGATCTTTTTATCCATATTTTTGGCTGGCTTAGTCTGAGTCCTGCAATTAAAAAAAGGTCATTAGTTCGATTTCCGTGTGCACCAACCCCAACCCCCTTCCCCTTTTAGTGCGAAAGCCAGCTTGCCTTGCATATTTGCCGATGTACACACAATAAAAAACCTACGGGTATGTACACACACATGCAAGTTTGTATGTATTTAGTATCGAATGCAGCGGCGTACACATGCATACACACAAAGGCGATTGCAAATAGCTCGATGCCCACTTTTCTACACTTACAATCAAGTTACAAATGGCCAACTGCGAGTCCTCTCACTCGCATAATTTTGTTAACCCAACTTCTATGTCTGTTTTATTATTAAAATTACACAAGGCGACAAGCGGATAAAAACTGATTTCCAGCACGGTCTGACCGTATATTTGGTATTTTCTTGAGAGTATTGACTTGTACTACGTCATTGATTTTACCGTTGCCAGTGCTGCCAGCACTTCTGGGCATAAACAAGCAAGATTCACACTCACAGAACCTACCAAGTGGACAATATTCCATTGGCAAACAAAAAACAGCTGGTTTGATGGTTCTGGTTGTATCAATTGTGAGTCAAAGCTCGATTTTACCGTTTTGACATTCTACAATCGCTGCTGTAGAATGCTTTATACTCTTCATGCGCCAATATTGTTGTAACGAACGTGTCAGCCGTGTAAACAACAATACGTGCCATGGTTGCCACTTGAGAAAAAAAAATTGCACCAAAAAGGCAAAAAAAAAGAGACATTTTCAGAAATAAAGAGCCAAAACAATTTCTTCACTTCATGTTATATTTTCTGAGCTAAGAAATGTAGTTGAAGAGCATCCCACTGCTCAAGCATTCGGCGTATAACTGTTTCTGATGACAGCCATCTTATCATAGCTATTCCCAAAATTTTGTGTGATTTTACTTCGAAGTATTCTTGAAATTCTTTTAATTCCTGCGTTCTTTTCGGGCTCCAAGCTAATTGAATTTCCAGCCATGGTGTTTGCTCCCTCAGTTGCAAGGCCGATTAAATTTTTTAGTGTTAAACGGATTAAGAATGTTAGAATAAATGATTTTACGGCATTTCTATTAAAAATGGGAAAACGGGGATCATGAAGTTGTTCGAATGTATGTAACAGGGATAGGGAAGCATCTCCGATTGGTTCCAGGGCTGGCACCGGCTAGCTTCGTCCCATCCCAGGGCGGATTCATCCCATTAAGGCATTCGTAAGGATATTTTTAATAGGTCCCGAAAATAGATAAATAACCCAACTAGAATAATAATTCCTTTCTTTTTATTTTCCTTTTCCCTCTCCTTTGTCAAAACTCACACTTCGAAACCAATAAACTAAACCTCTTGCACAGAATGACGTGTTTTTTTTTTTACTGGAAATTTTCAAACTAGTCAATTTAGCGAACCAACTCTACCTTGGCACCCAGAATTGTCCCTCTATATACCTTCGTTCTAATTCCAATTTGGCCCTGAACTACCTCAGTAACCCCAGAAGTCATTGACCGATATCAAGGCCTTCTCATTCCACTCTCCCGGGGGGAATAGTAGGACTCTCGAGTGGGAGCAAGATGCCTAATCTATAATCCGCCTCTCTCATTGTCTATCCGCCTCCCCGAACGGGCCATCATGGCCATGGCGCCACTATATTAGTCGGTTGCGCGCGCGCATCTCAGTATATTCAAATATCGATATACATGTTTGGCCTATCAGAACTGCTATCGCACTACAATGCAACAGCTTTAGGGATGTGGTTTTCTCCACCAACATACCAGTATACCGTGTAGCAGTATTGGTCGTATTACTGAAATGAAGAGCCAATGCATCAGACTTGGTGATAAGCCCCAAGAGCTACTCAGCATCTTCTGGGATGCATATAGTGCGTTGGCCGTCTTAACTCTTTCTTCCACATTTGGCTTCCATGACAGTTTACTATCGATTACTACTCCAAGGTATTTGACGTTATTGTTTGGTGTTAGTGTTATTCCATTTATCTTTGGTGGAATCCATGGCGGTACCTTGTATCTCTTGGTAAAGAGAATGAGGTCCGTCTTCTCCGCATTAATACTAAGTCCAACTTCTGTGGCCCATTTAAGTATCTCTTTGAGTTTAGAGTCCACGATTGAGCTGAAATCGATGGACATTTTCCCACGATAATTATGCTTATGTCGTCGGCATATGCGGTTATCTTGGGTGCTTTCCTGCGAAATTTTGTTAGCAGTTCGTTAACCACAAGGTTCCATAGAAGGGGTGAGAGTACTCCGCCTTGAGGTGTGCCGCCGTGTGCCTCCTTCGTCATTGGGTTGTGGTACCCCACTCGGCTTGTACTCTTCTGGAGCTCAAGGACTAATTTCTTGCAAAAAAATCACGTACAGACTATTTGGGTGTCCCGTTGTTATCTTAACGCATGACGCAAAGTCCGACTGGGAAGCTGTTCCATAGCAACCAAAGAAAATGCTGAGCTTTCCTCGGCCATGCACAACCCATGGGTGGAGTTACATTTCGATAAGGGATTCCCCCACTGAGCTCGAACTCCATCTATTCATGATAACGCCAATGACTTTTTTGAATTCGGTGGCGAATCGATATCATTTTAGCGGCAAATGGCTAGATCAATTTGGCTTGATCGTCGGTATCGAAACAGATGCCGAAAGGACATTTATCTCTAAGGCTAAGCACGGTACAGAGAACGGCAAACTTGTCGTTTAATGCGAAGCTGGATCAAGTGACAAGATTGCCAAAAACTGACATATCTGACCAAAGAATGAAAAATTTGGTATTTTTAAGATAAGGTCACACAGTTTTCTAGCTGCGATTTGCTTACAATGAATTTCATAGCGATTTCAAACCGCAACATTAAAGAAATCCATATTTTGAGTAGGGAGTAGCCAGAGGGCAGCTCTCTGAAAACTAAAAATGAAGGAAAGTTAACTTCGGCTCGGCCGAAGTTTGTATGTATACCCTTGCAGCACGTTTTGATACACCAGCAGACGGTATATTGAAGTTATCGCATGGAAGAAAGCATATCCGAAAAAATAAAGTATACATATATATTCTTGATCAGCATGATGAGGAGAGTTGATTTAGCCTTGTGCGTCCGTCCGATTCTATGCTATCTCTATCATTTTTAAACCTATAGCGACCAAACTTCGCCCCAAGTCTTATTTTACAAATGATGACTTTAACATATCGATACAATAGGAACGATCGGTCGAAAAACTAGCTCTATTGAGAAAAACTTTTTTGTTTTCAAAGGAATTCCCATTCCCATGATTAAACTAAGTTTGGTCGAACCCGGGCATAAATATAGTATGTCATAGAAAAGTAGTCTTATTTTTTTTTTTGTGTTCTGTTCGGTGCCAAGACCAAACACAATTTAATAGGTTGCCCGACAAGTATGGGAACTACCCCATTTTGCTAAGGCAAACCCTACTAGCTATATTTAAGGGGCAAACATTTTTTTCTGATTTTTATTTTTTGCATATTTTTATAGCTAAAAGGGTTTTTTGAAATTGAAATACTTTAGGAGATATGGCCTGTTTTGTCCAGCAATGTTTTCTCCAAAATGCGACTTGCTTAAGGGGGCATTGGTGCTAGTCAAAAATTTGTTTTCTATTTTTTTTTTTTTACATATTTTTATAGCTCGGATATTTGATACTTCAAAATCACGTTTTTGAACTTCGAAGTCACTTTTCTCCGTTTCTACTGAACCGATTTTGATGAAACCAAGTGAAATCGACGGAGTATTGTCGAATTTCTAAAACTGCACACTAAAAGGTTTCATTTCAACTTTTTTTGGTGCAAAAAATAACTTTAAACGCGTTTATCTCGAATCCACGTTTTTAAAGCTGGCGGCACTGATTGCACCCGTAGTTCTGAACCGATTTTGATGAAACAAAGTGCAATCGACGCAGAATCGTCACCATAATGGTCTCTACCTCAATTATAATTTCCAAATTTTTTACTATTTTTTTTTACACTAAACTACAAAAAAAAAAATTGCGCAAAATGGATTTTTCATTTTTTAATGGCCGCCATTTTGTAATAAAAAATCTCAAAATTATGATTGAGGTAGGGGCTCGAATTACATCTGTACTGAATCTAACGCCGTTTACTATTTCCAATTCAGATGATCCGAAGTAGAGTTATCCGAGCCGCCAGGAGCATACCATTTTCTTCGACGTCCATCTTTGAAGGCCGACAACTTTTTGAACATTTTTTTATTTAATTCAATATGTTTTCCTAATACAATATAAAAACAGAATTAAAAACACTATTTCCGTTCTCAAGTACGTTTTTTTTTTTTAAAAAAAGGTCCATAAACAGCCTTCCCAGCAGCAATACCCCCTTAATGAAAACTTAATAGATTATTTTGAATGATATCAGTGCCGAATTGGGCTAATTTTCTTGAAATTATGGCTAAGTAGATGTGTCTATATGTAGCGCCTCATCATGGTCGCCAGTTCTTTGCTGAATCTGTTGTTGCCAAATGGGGCTACGATCTCTGGAGCCTTGATCATTGTTTTGGCCGTCTGCTTGCTGATGAAGGTGGATTGCTTAGCGCTGCTGTGGTGGTCGTGGTTCATGCCATTGATCTCTGGAGTTTAGAGGCGTCTGCATCGGTGAAAGCACCAAATTAGCTGGGAATCGCCACTGTTGCTATTGCAGTGTTTCAGACGCGTTTGCCAGTTGCTGCTGCGATGAGGCGAAGATGATTTTGTTTCAAAATTGGTTGATTTTCTCGTGTCGCTTGAGGAACGCATATTTGGAGCAATTCGTTGTAACTTTTCCTGAGTCTACTGTGCTTTACAGGAACAATTGGCTTCAGGGCTATTTGCTTAGCTTCCTCGTTAGTGTGGCATCGCAATCTTTCCCAATATCTGGAGCAGGCCTAGATTTGCTCGACTGTTTTAATCTCGAGATCTGTATGAACGGTTCTGAGAAAAACTTGTTTGTTTTCTGTGGAAATGTCTTTCTAGGTCTCGTAGTCTCTGAGATCTAGGTGTTCATACAGACAAACAAACAGACGGACACGGCTTTATCAACTCGGCTATTGAAGCTGATTAAGAATATATGTGGTTAGGAGATTATTACTTCTGCCTGCTACATACATTAGCACGACTTAAGTATACCCTTTTTATTTTACGAGCAACGGGTATTTGAAGCTTTCGACCGACTCGAATATAAATGCCTTCACCTAACCCGAATTTCGTTTCGGTAGGATACCCTTAACGATAAATGCTCACCTAAGCACACCTCATAAGCCAATGCCACGATCTCTCTTACGCACAAGGCTAAGTTGCCTCCAATATGGGTTTCCCAAAGGTAAAGCCGATTGAGCTAATCAATTCACCAAAGCCATCTAACCAGATTTATGGCCTACCTTAATCCCACGGCGACCTTGTACAGAGCTTTCAGGCTTTGGAGCAGCGTTTGAATCACGATTTTTTACGGCGACACCACAAGAGCTTGCAGCTTTTCCTGCAAAGCGCTTACGCAGCTGAGGCTTACTTACTGTTAAGGTCCTGGATAGGTATTAAATCTATTGAACACATATTTGATAATTAACACTTTATTGAACTGTTGTGTTGTTATGCTTTTCGCTGCGATCAGGACGGCAATTGAGCCTTATAAACAAAATTGTCTAGTCGCAGCCCTCACATAACCCATTATATATGCATAAGCATGTACGTAACTATTTTTATATCAAACTTAAATACCTCAACTTCAAGGATTTTCGAATCCAGCTTGCTTTTCCGAAAAAACCGCATATGATCGGTGTTCCAGTGCTGTGACAAATAGGTTTTTCAAAGCCTGCTTGATTGTGAGATCGGCCGAAAGAATTGAAACATAAAGGAACCACATTTTAATTACTTATTAAATTGTCTACACATCGTCGCACAGTGCTGGCAATGCCCTACGGAGAAATGTTCTCTATAAATTACAATAAGAGATGGTTCGGAGAAGGGCAAACTCTACTAAATCATCTAGTCCCAGTACTTAAAGTTTTGTGTGTCCTTTTAAATCCCACTTGATCAGCAAATCTTCAAAATACTACAAAAGTTTCCATTAATCAGGAATCAAGTGGTTCTGTTAGCGCCTTCTTTATTAGTGTTAGTCCAAATGAGAGGAACTTCCACGACGAATCTCAGTGCTTAAAGTGCTTAAACAAAATCAAAAGCTTTTGCCAAAACCTTGTAAAACTTGCTCCATCGTACAAATCCCAACTTGTTACCTTTCATTTACATTTGAAAGTGTATTACTTTGGATCCTGTATCCTGCCTTAGAAGACTCGTTCTATTGCACTGTATTCACGGCGCCAAATATTGAGTCCGAAGGAGGATGTGGCCTTGTTATTTGTTCAATATAGGAATGCGCATAATTGCTTCTGATTTGTCACTACATATTTCCAGGATGTATAAACAAGAACTCTACTTCCCTAGCAAAGGCGTCTTAAACAATATTTGTAATAAAATCCATCATATTCTTTATCGATATTTATAATTGTGGTTGAACTAAACAGCTTGTGAATGGTCAAATCAACTCTCAATTTGCTTCGTATTTTGTTTCGTTGTGTTATTTTGTTGATCTAAGTTCTAAGTATGGATTTGCTTGTGGAAGCTGTTGCCCATAATGCCAATACTCCATGCGCGAATGAGAATAATTAGATAGACAGGCAGACGGTGTGGGGAAAAGCTTCAAGTTACTAAGGAAGGAAGGTTACACATACATCTCGCCTAGCGTAAGGACTTCTTAGGAAATGTTAAGCCAATAAATAATTGAAGATAACAGGTTTAAGGGTGCATGTCGTTGGGGCCGTTTGGCATATTAAGTAACCTAAGTATTTGCTGTTCAAAATAGTCAAAGCCTACGCCAGTAGGTCAGCTTTAATGAAGAGCAAAGTCTCCGGTCACGATGTTCGTAGATTTAGATTAAATGTATAATTTCATTTGTTTGAGATCTATGCTGCGTATCTATCTGACGGTAGCTCTATATAAGCAAAGGAGTCCCAGTGCGATCAAACTAAGACTTACATTTAAGTCGTCTTAAGTCTATCACTTGAATGGCAGTGTGCTGCTAAGTGGGTTGGCAATGGAGAACTGCCATTAGACCTTCAGATGACGAGAAGCCGCCGAGAAGCTGTCGAAAGATTGCTATATATCCTTGGACGATATTCGTAGCTTTTGTGCTGGTGTGTTTGCACCTGGCACCGCAAACGCCTTGTAGCTATCAACGTCAGCAAATTCGGGGGCAGGTGCTGTATCCACTGTGGTTGCATGAGGCGTAGATGTGGCAGCCACATAAGCACTTAATACGTCTAAGCTTGTGATTGACTCCGGCTGCGCTAGCGGAGTGGCGGCATTGTGCGGCAAATACGACAGCGTGGGTTGGGGATATCTCGCAGCTGCGACAGAACGACTAGCGATGCCGTTGAGGGCGCTACAATCAGCAGAGTGCGTGAATGACGAAGACACGCTGGTTTTTTTCAGCCTATCGGCCAAGAAGTCAGCAGCGGTCGCAGTGGTCTCTGTCCTAGGGAGGTTAGTGATGGCATGCTTAAAGTCTGCATCTGGAATGCCGCCATGGTTAATGCGGCCACTGCAATTGCTGTTCTCTCTTTCCATGGTCGAGGAAGCAGCGGAGGCGGCAGAGGTAGATGATGTTGCCGCATCATTAGCACCACATGTATTGATGCCTGAAAACATGGAAGGGTGAGCAAGATTTCATATTTCAATAGCCGCTCCAGTGCTTACCTGTTACCGGTGATTGGTCGCCACTGATGCTTCCACCGCCGCCGCCAATAGTCGTACTGGGTGGCCTGGGAAGGCGACGCCTTAGCCAGGGATGCTTAAGAGCCTCCGAAGGTGTTAATCGTTTATCCGCATCCCATTCCAAGCAGCCGCGTATGAAGTTGAGAAAGAGCGGATCTTTGCAACCGTCCAGCGCTTTGGAGAGACTCTTTGAGCATGGGGGGCCACGCGGTTTGCCCCTACGCGACTGACCACCGATCAGGACAACCATACCATCAGACATGGTACGCACCGTACAATAGCGAGGATAGCCCTTGGGGCTAAAAAACGTTTTAGAGCGCTTGGAGCTTGCCAGCAAGTTTTTGCTGGGCATTCCAAGCACTTCAATGATGCAGGCAAGTTGATCGCTCTCGTTTTCGCCAGGAAATAAGGCGTGCCCCGATAGCAGCTCAGCCAAAATACAGCCTAAGGACCACATGTCAATCGCCCGTCCATACTTTGCACCCAAAATTACCTCGGGAGCACGGTAGAAACGCGACTGTATATAGGTGTAGACGCGTTGATTCTCGAAGCACGATGAACCGAAGTCAATGACCTGTTGAAATAGACAAGAACGTTAGTTGAAGTCCTTATACACGAAACCAAGAGTCAAAACCAAGGACAAAGGACCGACCCACATATCAGAAACAGAGTTCCTCCCATCCTACACATAAGGAAGATCTGAGTGGGACGCAGTGTCAATGCGGATACAACGTTCAACGACTTGGACTTGTTTGCACATTCCGGGGAGCTAAGGTGTACTGCCGATGGCGTAACTCCTGAAAGGACTTGTGATAGGAAAACAAAAGACTACCTCATGTTGAGACTGAGCTTTCTATAAGTGAGTAATACCTTTCATTTGGAACATTACAAGTCCTTAAAGAACCAATATTATGGTTGAGTTGCAATCATTTTTATTATTTTTTCCGTTTGAGCCACTGAAGCTGTGCCTGTAATTATACTCTGTACCAAAGGTACATGGAGTATAATAAATTTGTGCAAAAGTATGTAACATCCAGAAGAAAGCATCTCCACCCCCATAAAGTATATATATTCTTGATCAGCATCAACAGCCGAGTCGATATAGCCATGTCCGTCTGTCCGTCCGTCCGTCTGTCTGTCTGTCTGTCCGTATGAACGCACAGATCTCAGAGATGGTAAGAGATAGAGGTTTGACATGTATGGGACATATGCTTCTTATGTCTGCAGGCAGATCAAGTTTATTTTCAATTTTGGCCACGCCCCCTGCCGCCCCCGCAATTTATCTATCATATCTACTACAGTTTTAAAGATAAAGATACAGTTTTTAAAGATGTTCCTTCTAGATATATTTGGTAATAAGGATAACTTATCGATCAGCCAAAGGAATGGTGAAGATTGGATGAACGGTTTTCGAGTTATGATCAAAAGACTGTTCGCTGCAGCAGCGCAGAAGCAGCGCTGCTTTCAGCTACTACTGCAGCATCAAAATTTATGCTGAGCGTATAATTTCGTTGGTACAGAGTATGCTATAGTCGGGCTGACCGACTTTCTTTCTTGTTTTTGAGTTGGTTTCGGTCACTAGCAGATCCGATAGATAGTTATCGTTTCCCAAATTCCCCTCAAAATGCTTTACTGCATTGCTTTATACGGAATCGTTTTTGGTTACCCTTTAGTATGCAGATTTTCAAGCAGCCATCTGGAGTAGAGTCGATGGACTAGTTGCTTATGCAATGGGTAAGAGGTTCGAGTTCCACATGGGGTGAATGTTCAAATAAATTTTGGCCGAGGTAAATGAACCATAGTAGAGAACGAGAACAGAAAAGGAACGATCAGTCATCCACAAGGCTTAACTAAGGGACTTTCAAGGTTAACGCCGTTTTTATTGGAGTCTTAATGTGAGGCAGACCAATCAAGTTGAATACGTGAGCTCAACGACCAAATATCTATTATGTGGATAAATCCGGAGCTATTGACCACGACAAGAAAATGGAGGAAAGTTAAAGTTAAGACTACACAGAGGGAAAACCCGTGTTCAGAAAATAAGATTATTTCATCTCAAACAAGAACAGAATGTGCTCCCAAATTTTTGAGAACAAATGTTCCGAATGTTCTCAAAATGAGCACAATTCAGCTCATCACCGAAATGTATTAGTAGCCATTCAGACGTGCGGCTGCAGAAGTGGGCAATAGCCTAACGAGCTAACACGTCCGCCGTAGCGTGGCAAAGCACGGGGCGTCTTGGACTCTACTACCCAGTTTCACGTCTCGGAACAACTAACTTAGTGAAATATAAGTACGAAAGATGTGCATGGTGTCGGGTCCGAGTGCCACAACTTTGATGATTTCGATCACATTTAAATTATACTTATACAATATCTAAAGTCGCTTAAATACATACAGAATGGATATTAAAATGCAGGTGGTTCTAGCTCTTCTAGACTCTGAGAATAATGGTGTTCACACAGACAGACGGACATGACTACATCGACTCAACTATTGATGCTGATCAAGAATATATATACATTATATAGACGGAGATGCTTCCTTCTGCCTGTTACATACATTTGCACCACTTTAGTATACCCTTTTTACTCCTCGAGTAGCGGGTATAACAATGATACATTATCTCTTACCTTAATCCCGGAGCGTCCTTGCTGCTTCAGGAGCACATTCTCCGGCTTCATATCACAATGAATAATCTCATTCTTGTACAGCGCGTCCAGACATTGGAGCAACGAATGCGCAAATTTACGCACCAGCTGTAGGCTGAAACCTTTGAACCCGTTCTTCTTAATCAACTCATACAGATTAATGCTGAGCAGCTCGAAGGTGATGCAGGTGTGACTACGGAAGATAAAGTAGTCATACATGTGTATGATGTTCATGGTGTTGTATTTATCGTGTCGCCGCAGATGATGGAGTATACGAATTTCCTCTTGCGCCTGTCGATGGAACCGCTTCTCGTTCCGCACGATTTTTAAGGCAACATGCTCGTGCGTCTTGTGGTCATACGCTTTGATGACCTGCCCAAAGCTGCCCTTTCCGATTATTTTGAGCATTTCATAGCGGTAGGCAACATGATCGTGCGGTATATGTATGTACGCACCTTGCTCATTATCATAGTCAGAGTTGTTTGGTCCATAGATGCCAGGACGCTTTTTGGCATTGGCGCCAATGAAATAGATTTGTGGATAGGCGAGTATTTCAGTTCGCTCGTAGGGAGTCAGCTTGTGCTTGTAAAGAATCATGACTTGCTGCGGCGACACCACAAGAGCTTTCGGCTTTTCCTGCAATGCGCTTTTCTGTTGTCCCGACATTATGATTTGCTCATGAAACGAAAAAGCGTCGCTTCCCAGGGTGATGGCCACCGATTGCTGCTTCACCAAAGCAAGGGATTCAGTTTCCAAAACAGCTCCGCCATTTGGAGGGGTGTCTTTAGCATTTAGGCATGCGGTGAAGTCCAGTTTCGGGGTGACAGCTGTCACACTAGGCAGGGATATGGCTGGAATTAGAGAAAGGAAAATCCATATCAGCGTCATGTCACGAAAAATTGATTACGGCCCTGTTCCCATTTCCAAATGAAATGTGACCGGTCTTATTTTCCAGATGTGATTGGAGCATTCGGTGGAAATGAATGTCCAATGAAGATGGGTAAATCAGGCACATTTCGCCATTCCGTTTCCGCATGACCTGATCGAAATCAAAAACGGGAACAAGCCTAATAATAGGCTTCGATGTAAATAAATTTTATGAGTAGACAAAAGCCCTCGCCTCGGATAATCTTGGTACCTACATACCCATGCAGCTGGTATATTATGCAGCCAAATGATTTTCATATAACAGTTCGATTTTTTGCTTTAACTGTGCTGGGCGTAAACCGTAAACATTATAAGATGCATTATAAAAATAGAGGAAAGTTAACTTCGGCTTTGACAAGGTTGTATACCCTTGCAGCAGGTTTTTTTTACTTTTTTGAAGGACATATCCACTAAAAACAAACAAGTTTTTCCCAATAAGACTACTTTTCCAACTCTACTTTTGTGGCAGCTATCTATATAGTATATATAAAACTGTTCAACCTGACTAATTGACTGACTGATTGGTGACCGCCGCACAGCCCAAACTATAAGAGATGGGAAGCTGAATTTTTTACAGTAGTTTCCGGGGTTTCGGAAAATTCGGTCGGGAAATGTGGAAAATTCAAAGAAAACTGTTGTATGCTACTTTTTTGATTTTCATCTGATCAGGCTCAAATTCATTTTCAGAAATCTATATGAAAACTCAACAAAGACTACATACCAGACTTCCGGAAAATTCACCCCCCAGCGTGGAAATTGGGTGGTAAAGGTTGAATAAGTTGAAATTTAGATCCGAGCGATTAGCTCCAAAGTCATTTTCGAAGTTACTCATAAAAAAAAGTGTAAGCAACGTGACTTTGCACTTATGGAAAAGCTACCCCAAAAGTCGGAAAATGAGCGGAAAACTGTTGTATGCAAATTTGTTGTTTTTCATCCGATTAGGTTCAAACTCATTTTCAAAGATCTATATGAAAATTCAACAATGACTGTATGCCATTCTTCCGGAAAATTCACCAAACTGGGTAGTCAAGGTTGTATGGGTGAATAATCAGCTCCAAGAGATTAGCTCCAACCTACTTTCAAACCTACCTTAAATAAATACGGAATAGATAGCTGTCCAATTTTTGAAAACCTACTAACTAAGTCTGCTGCTGAATGAAACTGTTTAGTATTTCATACGATCAATATCAAGTTTAGTTCTCAGCGATTAGCTGCCAATGCATTTTATGACCTACATAAAAATTTTTAAAATCAACTAACAAAGTTACAAAATATGCGGAAAGTGTCCGATTTCGACCAAATTTGGTAGAATCATGGAGAAGCATTAAAAACTAGTAAATACGGAGCTTGAAGACGTTTGCATTGAGAACAAAAAAGTTTTTCTCACTAGAACTAGTTTTTCTAGTTTTCACTAGAACTAGTTTTTCGACCGATCGTTCCTATGACAGCTGTATGTTATAGTCATCCGATCCGGCCGCTTCCGACAAATGTGCACATATTTGGACCAGAAGACTTCGTGCGAAGTTTGGTGATAGCTTCAAAACCGGCGGAGGAGATAGCAAAGAAACAGATGGACAAACGGACTATATCGACTCAGCTCGTCATGCTGATCAAGAATATATATACTTTATGTGGTCGGAAATGCTTCCTTCTTCCTCTGCAAGGGTATAAATATTACATGGTTGGGACTAAATTTCAATTTTTAACGTTTTTTTTATGATAATCAATACTATTGATTCAATAGTGCTGAGCGGTTTTATGAAATCATGAATAAATTTGAATTTATGAATTTTAAAAAAATACTATTTAAAGCCATAAATTTCACATGAGTCCTAACTTAAGCAAAAAACGAGAAAGCTAAGCTAACTTCGGCTGTGCCGAAGTTTTTATACCCTTGCAAGTGCTCGCTTGAATATTTTCCAAAAAATACTCTTTTTTCCATTTTCCGACCGATCGTTCGAATGGGAGCTTTATGATATAGTCATCCGATTTGGACAAAAATATGTAAAATTATGTGAAAGCACGTGAAACAAACCAATACAAAATTGCAGGATGCTACCATTAAAAACAAACAAGTTTTTCTAACTAAAACTGTTTTTCAGACCTATTTTTTGTATGGCAGCTATACCATATTATTGTCCGATTTTAATAAAACTTGGTAGAATTATTAAAAAAAAACCTAGTAAACCTACGATTACAAAGTTTGGAGACGTTTCCGTTGAAAAGAAAAAAGTTTTTCTCACTAAAACTAGTTTTCCGACCGATTATTCCTATGGGAGCTATGGGATATAGTCATCCGATCCAGTCGGCTCCAAAAAATTATTAGTGTGCAGCAAAAACAAGACTCTGTGCAAAATTTCAGCTCGATAGCTTTAAAACTGAGAGACTAGTTCGCGTAGAAACAGACAGACAGACGGACGGACAAAGCTCAATCGACTCAGCTCGTCACCCTGACAAAGAAAATATATAGTTTATGGAAGTCGGAAATGAATATTTCAATGCGTTGCAAACTTCTGGCCAAAATTATAATACCCTTTGCAAGGGTATAAAAAACTTATATCATTATTATTAGTTTTAAGTGTTTTTTAACGAGATATAATATTTGTGGTCTAAGATTTGTAAAATCATTAAAAACTAATAAACATAATTGAAGAAAAGCCTCAAAAAATCATATATTTAAAGCTTCTGGCCGATATGCAGAGATTGTACCAAAAACGGACTTCTTTAATTGGGTGTTTTTTTTTAAATAAAACGAGAATGCTAAGCAAAATTCGTCTGTGGCGAAGTTTTAATACCCTTGCAATTGCTTGCTTAAATATTTTCAAAAATATTCATTTCCCATTTTCCTACCGATTGTTCGTATTTATGCGAGCTATATAATATAGTTAACCGATTTGGATAAAAATTTGTAGAATTAGGTAAAAGCAAGTGAATCAATTAAATACAAAATCTCAGGATCCTACCATTAAAAACAAAACAGGTTTTCTAACTAAGACTGTTTTTCAGCACTATCTTTTGTATATAGGTATCCGATTTTCATCAAACTTGGCAGAATTATAAAAAAGCATAGAAAACCTATCAATACGAAGTTTGGAGACGTTTCCATTGAAAAGAAAAATTTTGTTTGTTCGGATCCGCTCGGTGCCGAGATATTAGCAGCGTGCAGACACAGTGCAAAATTTCGGCTCGATTTCAAACGTACCTGAAACCAGTGTTTGAAAATGCTATGCCATTTCGTAGTTTTTCATTTTTTCTCCTGCTCTAAATGTGATACACTCAAACAAAAAGAGCGGCCTAGAATTAAGGTTGAGCAGTTCCTAAAATGAAAAATTGCCTTTAATTCAACTTTTAAGGCATTTTTTTACCTAAACGTTCAGATTTTGACCTAAAAGACAAACTTTCTGCCAGTTTTTTTTTTGAGGAAATGGTCGTCTAAATTTTAGGCTACGTTTTCTAAACGTTTAAGAAAACAGTAGAATCACTGTTAGCTTCAGCTTTCATCTGGAAGTAAGCTGCGTGGCTCAGATGTTAGAACATTTCCTTTGTAAGTGGGAGTCCCACTTGAGACATGTACATATATAATATATATTTTTTGTTTAATAATGACTTTATTTCTTAACAATGCACTTGGGACCCACGACTGTACAAAGCACCTCTATAGTATGTGGCACAGTTTAATTCTGAAGTCATATATTATATTAAAAGAATTCCTTGTTAAAAAAATGTATAACAAGGAAAATATTAAAATAAAAAAATTTACGCCTGCACTGGTACTCGAACCAACAACTTCAAAGTCTAAGACCATCACTCTAACACCTGAGCCACGCAGATTATCAATAATCTAATGTTTAAGCTGAAATTAATACACTACAAACATTGGGAAAATTTTACCTTGCACACTTCTCCACAAAATAAAAAACACAAAAGAACCCGCGTATCTATTTGACATTCACAGTTTTACAAGCTCAAACAGAACCAATAATATTGAGTTGCATTCGGTAAATGGAATCAATTACCCCACAGTCTCCACAATATCCAAAGCACATCACAGTTTTATGAAGAACTAAAGGCACAGCTAAAAACAAATCAAACTTAATAATGATTGAATACAGCAATACCCGAAACAACAACCCGATACAACAACAAATAAGATTTTTGTCATTAGTTATTGAGAACAACAAAGTTACACGCACGTTGGTGTGCTACAATTTTGAGAGCTTTTTTCTCAATGCCAAGTTTTTCAAACGATTCGTCCAAAAGTACTGGACCGATTTCGTTCAAACAGGTGTCAAATGACGCAGAATTGTCGTCCTAGGTTCAGAAGGACATTACCAATCTTGGTGTGAGCAACTGGTGGCACCTTCCACAAAACAGAAACGAATAGAGGGCACTTATAGCAGCGGCAGGGACAGCTGGAAACGTTAACGTAGCGTTTAGGGTTGTCGATATTTCTCAAAACATTAAAAATCGATATCAAAAATCTAAGTTTTCAATATTATTAGGGCCGATTTATAATCTTTCACATAGAGTAATCTGTCACATAAACCTACAAATAACAGAGCACAATCTATGTTTATCTGACACATAGCAGCTATGTAGAAGATGTGAAATCGGCCCTTAGATTGCTGAAATTAGACTATCGGTCCTGTTCCCGTTTTCAATTTCATCCAATTATGTTAAATCGGAATTGGAAACTCTTCCGTTTTCGAAAAGCCGATTGTTTGACTCGGAACAGTTTTGATGGCTGACAGCTTTAACCGATTTCTCTAATTAATTCTTGGATATCAGATCTCTTGCCGATTCCGATCGATCGAATTCGGAAACGAGAACAGACCTGTATGTTTTCAATATGACAATAATACAGTTTTCTTTCACTTAAACGATTGATTCTTCATTTTACCATATAGTATTTGGTATTGAAGCGCTTATAATTTACACCAGACTGACATTCGATGAACCGATTGTGCCCGGCCCCTTACTCTTCCGCATTGCCCATTGCAATGGTCTTGGTATGCCAAGAAAATATTCACAAATGTACCCAACGGCGGACTTCAACCAAATCAACTAAGAAAAACGGTTCGTTTGGGTCAGTTCTTTGGCGATTTCTTGAAAGCTGCTAATTGATTTTTCCTCTAGCCTTAATTCAATCTCAGCCAGGAGAGTTTTTTCTCATATATGATTACTATCAGTCATTAAATCAATTCAACATCTGTACATTCGAAAAACAAAACCCTCTGCGGGGGTTGAAAAATCTGTGTCTTTTCTTAGATATCAATTTCAAGTCGGGTGCTTTCGCTTACCTTGAACGGATCTGGAAACTTCACATCTATCCGCAGCCGAACTACTGACATCGCCCATGTAGTTAGAGAATTCGTGTGGGGGCGGTTGTAACTCGACCTTGCGATCATGAACTAGTACCGTTGATCCATAGTTGGAGTTGCCCAAATACGGAACCATATCGTCAGCTTCTGGGCAGATGTGTTGACTAACGTGAAGAGGATTTATGTGGCTCTGCAGTTGATTCTGATTTGGAGTGTGCAGCTGCATTTGCACTTGCGCCATGGTCTTTGTGCCGATTGTGGGAGATGATGGCTTACTGAGAACGGCCAAGTCAGTTGCACTGTGGCCGCTGTCCCGGTTGGTATTCGATCGATTCGGCTGCGTACCAACCATGACGCTAAGAATATTGTTGTTGAGACTGTTTGAGCTGTGTCTTTGGGTGACTGGTGGCTGGGTCCTCGAGTCAGTGCTGTAGTATGGCACGGGAGCTGGCACGGTGGCAGCTGCGTTATGTTCGTTGTGGCTAAAACTATTTATGTGCACGGGTTTCGGATCGGCAGGCGTTTGATTTGATCTCATCAAAAGTGGCATTGCTAGGAGCGACTCGTCGTGTGGCAGACTTGAGCTCAAAAACGATGCTGCCGGAGCATCCTCCCAGTTGTCCACGGCCGTGCTGAAACGCTCGCTGCTCCCCAGGCTACTTGGTAGATCGCTTTCCTCTTGCCTCTCGAGGCGACCCCGTTTTTGGCTTACAATATCCAAGTCAACATCTTCGTCAATATTACGACCCAACTCAGGTTGGGTTGCTAGCGACCGCTGCTTAATCACCGCGTCTATAAGCAGCGGCAGTTGTCTTTGATTACGCTGCAGCGGCAGCCAACAGGTAGGTCGACTCTGGCTCTGCCTCAACCAGTGATGATCATCCAGCGAGCGGGCGCCGCTTTTTAGTTTGCGTGCAAAACCAAAGCCCAGTCCGAGCCCGTGTCTTGCGTATTCTCTATCATCGCTAATACACTTCTGCCTCAAATGGGGATGCCTGGCATTGGCATAGGCATGGTGGGCGGATGCCGTTGAATTGGGTGTGATAATATCCAAATATTCGTGTATGAATTCGCTGGGTGGGGGCGTGCCTCTGCGACCTAATGGGACCTGTTGGGCATTAAACTTTCCATAACCCGTGGGGTAGGCGACTGCCTGCGGATGATTTCGGCTAAATCGTCGCCTGCCGCCTAAGTGTGGTTCCGGCTCCGGCTCTGTTGGAGCATCCGTGCCCGACTCCGATGGTGGTCTGTAGTTTCCGTGGCGGGCAACTGGCACGGGTGAGCCAGCAAGTGGTTGGGCGTTCTGGTGCAGCTGAAGCTTATAGAGACGCCGGCCGCATAGACCGCTCAGTAAATTAAACCCCAGAAAGTTGGTGAGCGAGTTCGCTGCAGGAGTCGAGTGTTGCCTGGCATCGACACTTTCCAGACCTAGACTAGTGCACTCCTCAAGGCTTCTACTCTTCCTCGTCGCGTCCAATCTGTGGGGACTGTCACTCTGGTTCTGATGCTGTTCCTGCTTCTGGTCCTGCTTCCACATTCAGGGGCTTCCGATATTCACATACTCTCAATCATTCTAAATATGTAAATAAACGTAGTTCAGTTCAGTAACACCCACTCACACACACGCACATCCACTGGCGAATATTACTCACTCAATAGCTGTGGTGCGTCCAAACATTTGCCTTATTTCGATCCAGATCCAAGAATACAATTTGACGAGTTTTGTTCCAGATCTGGGAAACATGTACATTTGTCTCACATAATTACACGCAGTCTGAATAATGGGCACGCACACACAGACAGACAGTACACATACATGGGAGCATATATATTCCACCCCCTCAGTGGTGGGTTCATCCAACTCTGACTCAATGCATGTTTTATTTGGTCGCCTGACTTTTTGTGCACCTACATACCTGGTTTAGCTGCCTTGATTTGATCTGCCTTTCATTAGTTTATTTTAATAGTTTTTACACAGTTCAAGTCACAGTGAAATGACCAGTCACTGTTCACAGTAACGCCTATCGTCTATCGCTTCATCGTTATCTACCTATCAGCCTTTTCTTATCGACTTTTTCAGATTAGTGAGACCATATTTAAATGAATATGTGGATTTTTTCTAGGGCCTATACATGCAACTAACACGATACGATTGTTCAGGGCTGGCGAAGCTCTCACGATAGTGTCTCATCCAGCTATGCTGAGAGGGTTGATCGTGTAATTGCGGGCTGACTGTAATTAATTTATTAAAATAATTTGAATATGTAGAAAAATTCCTTAAGCATCAATATTACATTGTAATTAGAATTTTGTATATTTGTCATATTTCTGACTGTTATATGTGTTTAATACTTCATTAATATAATTTATAATTCTTGTAAATCAAATTGTTTTTTGATTTTTTAGGGCATGTTTTCTAGAGTATCACAGACATTATACAAGTGGTATTTCTGAAAGCGAATTAGATTTGAATTAAATCAGTTAGTGTCTTCGTCGATCAGCTCTTCACAGCTGCTCTACACAGAATGACCAGTGTGATACTGTGGTAAGTAAGGAATAAAGGGCCATACTAAACGATTCATTAATATCAGCTTTGTGGCTGGCAAAGTAACAGTAAAATCTTATTAAAGTGTTTCGAAGAACTTCCTTTTCTTTCATTTTAAAAGTCCCAATTTCCCTTGTCTCTTTTTTTCGTTTTGGGCGACCAACCAAGAAACCAATTATTTTTTATCTCACAACGACACGAGAGAACCACTTCCGATTTTAAGGAGGCTTGCAGACCTGGACTCAACAGCTTGCCCTAGTCAAATGAGTCTGCGATTCCATATCTGCACAATCCTCTTAGAATGATGAACATAGCAAATGCTTTCATCACATCATCCTCACCTTTCTATATAATACAAATTGGTCAATCCTGACTATAAGATACTCTGTACCTCCATAAGCTTGTCAGTGCTGCCCACCGCTGCTTCCGCCGGTGCTGCCCTGCACAAATGTATGATTTGCAGTCTGGTCACACTGGAAGTTTCTCACGAAATCCAAATAAAATGACTGCTTTTACGAAATCTTCGAAATCAAATCTAAATCGCTTACAGGAATACCACTACTGATATGTGCCTACTTTTGTTTACTTTATCAATAATATCCTTCAGATATCGTTGAAAATAATTGTTTGATACATAGCGAAAAGAAGCAAGCATACATTCCGTATGTATTTTCGGGAGCTGTCCGTTTTGCCCTAGCACTTCAGTTTCAATGGATATGTGCATAAGTTGATAAGTGTTGAACGAGGTTGGTTCATTTGATTAGGTGCAGCCACATCAATTAACCTATCCAAACCAGGGCTGCAATCCTGTTTGGAACCGGACCGGTTCGAACCCGGAATTCCGAATTTTATTTTACTATGAACCGAACCTCTTTAGAAATTAATGCTGAATCCGAACCTGTTCCAAACCCGAAATTTCGGTTCGGTTCAACAAAACTGACATAAAAATTTTAAGCATCAATTTGACCTTCTGTCTACCGACTTTATCTGTTATTTGGTGCGACTGACTCCTAAAATGGGCAGTCTGGGAAAACGATTAGATTTTCTTATAAAATCCTCCCCCATAACTGTCCCGGTTTTTAAAGCTCTTCGACTCTAAAGCTTCTTAAATAGTTCTCAAAAGCAAGAGTCTAACATTATTTTGGTAATATTTTTCTATGTAAACTACGAAATGGAATTTCACTACTAACCAAGTCCAACCCAAACACCACTCTTGGGGGAGTTTTTAGGTCGAATGCTGTTTTTAAAACACATAGAAGACAAAAATTTGTAATGTTGTATAAAGCATGGACTGAACCAAGGTTCGAGCTAGTGTACCGCAGATCCAATTATTTTGTTTGGTTTGCAGCTCTGATTAACTTTGATTAAATAACCATAACGAAAATTCGACTCCAAAGCTTGGTTCTGGTCCTTAAGATAACATAACTTTGAATAATATATATGGTGAGCACGAACTTTTCGGCCATTAACTGCCGAGGATGAGCCCGTTTCCCCAGAGGACTTTTGTTCAGGGCTGCAAACCTCGAAAAAATCAGGAGGAGTTCACTCCGGGGTTCTAACCCGCGAAATATTTTGCGTTCCGGTTCACGGATTTGGATTCGGAAGGCCCAAGTTCAGGTTCGGACCGTGGTTCAAACATTATTTTTGCTGTTTTTGTTTTTTTGGATCCAAAAAGCAGATGTTGGAATTGGGACTGAGCTTAAAGTGTGGGAACGCTTTTCAAATTACTTCGATAAGATATTACAGTATTATGCCGAAGACTTCAGAACTTGTGTGAGAGAAGTGTACCAACTTGAGTAGAAATCGCTGGTAAGAATGAGAAAGACATTTATTTTTGAACTGAACATTGTTTTGAAAATTTTTTTCTTCGGTTCAGGTTCGGGTGCGACTTCAAAACGGTTTGCAGCCCTGCTTATTATACCCTTGCAGAGGGAACATTGAAATTGTCCAGATATTTGTAGGAAGCATCTCAGACGTCATAAAGGATATATATTCTTGATCAGCACGACAAGCTGACGAGCCTTGACCGTCTGTCCGTCCGTCTGTTTCTATGACATCGCCTCCGTCAGTTTTAAAGCTATCGCAACCAAACACGAAGTCTTCTGGTACAAATAAGCTGCACCGGCCGGATCGGATGACTATAGCATTTAGCTGCTATAGGAATGATCGGTCGAAAAGCGAGTTTTAGAGAGAAAAACTTTTTGATTTGCAATGGAACTGCCTCCATACTTGGTTTTTCTTAGTTTGTTATTCTTTCCCATGATTCTATTAAGATTGGTCGAAATCGAACATCTATATACTAAAGCTGTCATAGAAAAGAAGAGTCAGAAAAGTAGTCTTGGTGAGAAAAACATGTTTGTTTTCAGTAGAAATGTCCTTTAAATTAGTTAGAAAAACGTGCAGCCGATTTTAACTTTTGCTGAGTTTAAAAGTTTGCTCTTCACCTCGGTGCCAATTGAACTAACCGAGGAAAAGATTAATACAGACGAGAATGCAGAGCTGCAACAGGCTACTTCGAAAATCAACTCGCACAACCCGACCACGACCAACATAGGCAGCATTATTATATCTTATTTCTTAAGTCGGAGTTTGCATAGTGTGGTTACAAAAACTGGCTTATTTCAGCATCTTAAAGTAACTGCATTGATTTCTCAGGTCTTCGCAAGACTAAAAAAATCAGCTTATCGTGAAACGGTGATCTTTTTTTGGAGCTCCGGTTTGCGGAATCAAACCATCATTTTATTTAAACCAAGCTGAAACTTTAGTTTCAAAACAGGTTTAGGTTTCGCTATTATTTCTAGAGAGGTTCGGTTCAAGTTTTTTTAGACAGCACTTCGGGTTCGAAACTATTCGGTTCTAGTCCGGCTTGTAGCCCTGCTTTGTATTCTGACTGACATACCAACTTTTATGTAGACTTCTCAAGACGTATGTTGTTGAGTTTTATTTGTATGTCTTTGTAATCCGATTGGTGGGAACTTGGCAAAATATAGAATTGACACCGAGAAAGCCATTAGTATCCGATCCTAATATTGACACAACTGTAGCTGTAGACTTAGTGCATAGAGCGAGAGCGCATTCGCTGTCGTATGATGATGCGTGCTCCCTTATTGCCACGTATGGACACTAGGGCGTACTTTTCTCCATACGAATTTAAAAGTTTTAAATTCTTTGAGGCGCATAGCTTAAAAAATGAAGAATATTTTATAGAGAACTTAACGAAAGTCCAAAATCAGATATCTTAAGGTTTAATGGGGCCGATAAGGCTACAAAGTTTCCGATTTCCCCTTAATTTATTTTTATACCCTTGCAAAGGGTATTATAATTTTGCCCAGAAGTTTGCAACGCATAGAAATATTCATTTCCGACCACATAAACTAGATATATTCTTGATCAGGGTGACGAGCTAAGTCGATTGAGCTTTGTCCGTCCGTCTGTCTGTCTGTTTCTACGCGAACTAGTCTCTCAGTTTTAAAGCTATCGAGCTGAAATTTTGCACAGAGTCTTCTTTTTGCTGCACACCGGATCGGATGACTATATCTCATAGCTCCCATAGAAACAATCGGTCGGAAAACTAGTTTTAGTAAGAAAAACTTTTTTCTTTTCAATGGAATCGCGTCCAAACTTTGTAATCTTAGGTTTTCTATGCTTTTTTTATAACTCTACCAAGTTTTATCAAAATCGGACAACTATATGGTATAGCTGCCATACAAAAGATAGGTCTAAAAACAGTTTTAGCTAGAAAAACTTGTTTGTTTTTAATGGTAGCATCCTGCAATTTTGTATTTGTTTGTTTCACGTGCTTTCACATAATTTTACAAATTGTTGGCCAAATCGGATGACTATATCATAAAGCTCCCATACGAACGATCGGTCGGAAAATGGGAATAAGAGATTTTTTTGAAAATATTTACGCGAGCACTTGCAAGGGTACTAAAACTTCGATACAGACGAAGTTAGCTTGGCTTTCTCGTTGAGTTATCAATGTAGGCAGAGACGTGCGTGAGAATGAGTTGTGGTGTGGGCTTTGGTTGTGGGGTGTGTGGTTGCATGCGATAGTCTTAAGTAAACCGTTAATATAATGACGAAAAAATGAACAAATAAATAACTACGAGATCTATGTTGTATGGGGATCGATCGGAATCCGAACACTGCCGAGTGTCATCCACCAGAAGTAACTCCAACAAGCTCAATAACTTAATAGATTCCATTTGCATTATAGACAAGAGAGTTTGAAATAAAAATAGTAAAAATAATAAATAAATAATCTTAGAAAAACCCATACGCCCCGTAGTCTCCATTATACAATGAATCGAGGGTAGTGCAATGAGAAGCTTGTCAAATAGAAGACTCCACTGTGACGACACAGGATCACAGTTTTGTGTTTGTGGACAAATTTGCAAATGTGTGATGCATCTAAAGAAAGTATTATTGTTTAGGTTATCGCTGTCTTTGGAAAACACATATAGGGTATTCACTTTGGTCAGGCACTTGGGCAGTTGGACAGAAGTGCCAGACTAGAATTGTGAGCAGCCCCCTTGTGCACAATCAACTGTCACAACTTTTGACATTTTGCCTGCTAAGTTTTTGGGAGTATATTTAAAATAATATACAAAATAATGCCAACTAAAAGTGCCAAAGATGTTCTTTTATAATGGAAAGCAAAAGAATTCCATCGTGAAGTGGAACTGATTGAGTATACAAGATCTTGACTTGCGCCAAGTATTGGAAACTGATCACAATTAATCTATTGAGGTTGCACCCAACAATATGCAGTACTCAGAGTCTGAAAGCAAAAGAGAACATCTTTATGATGTAATTTTTGAATAAATTATCATATAATTATTATTATTATTGCATTTTAATTATCAGTTTTATTTATGGTTTATTTTTTGTATTTAAGCTCTAATTCTAGTTTGAGAGTTCGTTCTGATTGCTCCAGCTGCATTTGATTTATTTAAAAATCATTTTCTAACCGTTTCTCCTCTAATTTTAATTTACGTTCCTCCACTTCTTTGGCCCACAAGAACTTCTCAGTCTCTAAGTTTAGCATATTCTCTCTATGCTTTTGTCTCTTAGCTTCCATTTCGACAAGTTTTGAAACTGAAGTTATTTGCCATCGATATGTCGATATGCCGATCTGGTGGCAATGTCAGTCGCTGACTCCTACGGCGTTTGACTTGACTCCGGGTGCATCGACTTACGCACAACTACTACGGCGTTTGACTTGACTCCGGGTGCATCGACTCACGCACAACCACTTCTATTTCTTTTCAGCCCGAAAATATCTAAGACGTCCTTCTCCGACCACTTCTTCTGCTCTTTTTCGCCCTTGCGCTAGACAACTGGTTTATTTTCCACTGCAATTTAATACACTTTTGATTATTTTTTTAAAATAAAATTCTGTACTTACAGTTGGACGACAGGAATGACAAGCTGATTAATTTTGTATAACACTTTTAGCACTAAATTATAACAAATATTCTAAAACAAATATGGACACACTTTGTAATATCTGTGTGTTGTTAACAACACTGTTTGGGCAGTAGTGCCTGACTTATTCTAGACAGGGGTCAAGGTCGGGGAGTTGTTGACAATTTGTTCAGTACAAATTGTTGTTGTAAATTCTACACATCTGCCCAACTTCCCAAGTGCCTGACCAAAGTGAACACCCTAATAGATTAACAAGAAAGAAAGTCGGTCAAGCCCGACTATAACATACTCTGTACCAACGAAATAATACGCTGAGCATACATTTTGATGCTGCAGTAGCAGCTGAATCAGTCTTTTGATCATAACTCGACAACCGTTCATCCGATCTTCCCCATTCCTTTGGCTGATTGAAAAGTTATGCTTATTACTAAATGTGTCCAGAACCATCTATCTTTAAAACTGTGGGATATATGAATTTTTTTTCTATATTGCGGGGGCGGCAGGGGCGTGGCCAAAATTGAAAATAAACTTGATCTGCCAGCAGACAAAAAAAGCATATGTCCCATACATGTCAAACCTCTATCTCTTACCATCTCTGAGATCTGTGCGTTCATACGGACAGATAGAGAGACGGACATGACTCGGCTGTTGATGCTGATCAAGAATATATATATACTTTATGGTGTCGGAGATGCTTCTTTCTGGCAGTTACATACTTTAGCACAAACTTATAATACGGTACAGAGGTTAAAAATTTTACTTACTTTTTAGTTACTTTTGGCCCACCCTATGTTTTTATGTTTTTACCAGGGATGCAAACCACTCGAAAATAAGTACTGGTTCGGTTCAGTGGATAGCTCAGTTTCTAAACCGCCGGTTCGGTTCATAACATGGTTTTCAGAGTTAAATGAACCGCGGTTTCGGTTCGGTTCAGTGGTTCACAAAGGCAAATAAAATTTGATTTCGGTGAAGTGGCTATTCGATCATTTTTGAAATATGATTCCTATAATCCATTCGAATATCTTTTAAATACTTAGAGCAATCTGCAAAGATTATTATGCCGGATTCCCAGGACTCGTCTATCAGTTCCTGGAGAAATGCCCTTATTTATTGGCATATTAAGATTGAATTAAGTTTAAGAAGTACCACAGAAAATTGAAAATATTGTCTAATGAAAAAACAAATTTAGATTGATGACAGGTAAATTAAGAGATCGGCGGGAAATTGCAGAAGTTATATCGATCCTTAAAAGTTATATCGATGCGACAACGCTAAATATGAAGAGGGTCGAACGAAATGTTTGAAAATTATCTTCGGGAAACCATTCAAATTTCCTAATTAATAAAAATCATTGGCTAGAGGAATGCAATTCTCGTTAAAACTCGTCAGAGAACTGAACCGAACCGAACCGTTTTTAATTGTGGTTTTCGGTTCGGTTCAGAAATTCTGAAAGGAAGCAGGTTCGGTTTGCGGTTCGGTTCACCAGCGGGAATAAGCGGTTCGGTTCGGTTCAAAACCGGTTCAGCTCAGAACCGGTGTGCATCCCTGGTTTTTACACAAGTAAAGCCGCTCATTCACAAGGCAAAATGCATATTGAAGCAACTATTTAATATCAAATCAAAATTGTAATATTTAAAAACCAAACCTTAAACTTATCTGTTAAGTTACGTCACAGACTCGAAAATTTTAACGCATCCGCAATGGAGCAAATGATTTCACTACCTTCTATTAATTGTATTATGCGTAATCTCTATCGAAATTTCAATAATGAGATCTACATGGGTCGAGTTGTGAAATTTTCGAAAGTCAAAATGATATAAAGTTGAAAGACAACACTGCGTATAAGTAGAATATACTTACTTATCCACTAAAACATATGATTCAAGCAGCTTGATTCGCTACTTTATGGTGTATATTCAACGCGAACTTAAGTTAAAAATGTTTTAACTATTACTCATACGCAGTGTTGCCTTTCAAATTTATATCATTTTGTAGTTGGAGTTGATTTCTAACAAAATGCTTTCGTACTTTCAAAAGGGTTCTCTGATTTGAAATTGCCTGCAAGATTTTCAAAAATTGACAACTTGACTCGTGTGGCACAGATCTGAAGATGGGTTATTTTTAGAGCATACTTTTTGTCATTATCTCACCCATTAATACTGTTCATTAATAAAATAAAAATACATGTTTTACATTTGGTTGACATATTTAAACTCTGTTTCAGAGTCTGTTCCATGAGTTTCGGCCAAGCATTCGTTTGTTATCTTCCATAACGCAATTCGGCTAAATACTGAGACTTTAATTTATGTAACCTGAGCTGAGTTGAATTCCCGGTTGAGAGTGCTCGCTTCGTAGTTCGAAAGCCGATTGAGAAACACACGCTTATCACGCAGCCGCAGTACAATCGATAGCTCTTACTATCGATATATTTGGGTATCGCCACATGCAACCAGGTATGGACCTTTAGAACGGTATCCGTTTTGACCGCGTGCCTTTCGGGTCAAGTGTTTTACAAGAGTTATATAAAAATGGAACAATTGTAAACTCACAGCACAGTCAAGGCAAAATAATACCGATACTGATAAGCCATTTAAATTTCATGTTTTATGCTTTCATTTAGACCGCCGAAAAACAATGGAAGTTTACCCACGAACTCAGAGAACTTGATGAAGAAGGACATGGCTGTATCAACTCAGCTCGTCACGCTGTTCAAGAACATATACACTATATGTGGTCGGAAATGCTTCCTTAGTTGCGTTACAAACATCTAAGCAATTTTAATACAGGGATGCAAGCCGTTTCTGAACCGAGCCGAACCGCTTATTCCTGCTGGTGAACCGAATGAATATACCTTTCATCAATCTGCATTCTGTCCCCTAGGGGACAATATTTTTAGTTTTCTGTATTACTTTTGTTTTACCTTTATTCAATCGCAGCCAGGTGATTTTTTTTCTCATACAATAAAATAAATAGGGTGAGTAAGATGAATGGAATTCCATTTAAGATTATAGGAATTCAATTGCCAAAGTGTGCGAAAAGTCACATAAGCCGAACCATGTACTTATTTTCTAGTGATTTGCATCCCTGTTATAATATTATATATCCTCTGCAAGGGTATAATATGGCCGTAACCACTGTATTCCGCCGATCTGGCCCCCGTGACTGTTTTCTGTTTCCAAAACTAAAGAGGCCCATGATAGAAGGATTTTATTTCGAAGGGGACAAAATATATTATATATTTGTGAGTACACAGAGAAAAAAGATTAAGAATGAGAACATTTTTTTGTTTTCAAAGCAATCGCTTCCGAACTTTGAATTTCTTAGTTTGCTATGCTTTCCGATGATTTACTATTTTGGTCGAAATCTGACATCTAAATAGTGTAACTGTCCTATTAAAGTAGAGCCAGAAAAGTAGTCTTAGTGAGAAAAACTTGATTGTTTTCAGTGGAAATGTCCATCAAATTAGTTGGAAAAACGTTCTGCAAGGGCATAAAAACTTCGGCACAGCAGAAGTTACTCTTTCCTCTCTTTTTTTTAATAGATTCATAAATTGTCGAAATAGCAAGAAAATATCGAACGAAATGAATGTTGTCCACACATGATACAGTAGAGCTGGACGATAAATCGATTCACGAATCGATGCATCAATTTTCACCTGCTTGAGAAACATCGGTATAGTATTTGTGAATCGATTAAAATCGAATCAACATACATCATTACTTGAAGAAGCGACGCGACGCCGACGAATCTCATATTTTACAAATCTACAGAAATGGAACAAATTAGTTTATTATTCTGATTTGGGATAACTTATATTGGTGTCGAGTAAAATGCCAAAATAATGTGGAAATATTTATAGGACCCATGGAAATATCACAAAGTTACTTGTGCTTCTTTGGCCTGATATTAACATCACAATCGAGGAAAAGACTTCTGACTGGTAAATACTTCTCCGTTAACTGTTTACTGTTAGATAGCCCGTAAATTGCGGAATATATCTTGTCAAACGAAAGTGGGCGTCGGGAAAAAAATAACGGAAAGTCGATCCAACCGGTGAGCGTATGTGTGAGCTTAGTCCTACAAGTTAGATTATGAGCTAACTTGTAATAATAACGTTGTTGATTTGAGTATTTTTATAAGGATTTTAACTGGTACTACCCAATACAATACCTAAATAATACATTACGTTTATGCATTACAAGTAAGGGCGCTGCAGTCGAGTGCCCCGACAACAAAATAAACTGTTCAATTGTTTTCATTTATTTGATTTTGAATTTGAATGTAGCCGGTTTTTGTAACTGCTTTTAAAGGCTCATCCTAGAAGTAGGCAACATTATTTAGTAAATTCAGCGGCTTTAGACCTAACTAAGGTCAAGCTAAATTGTTTCGCTTATAAATCCGACCTGTTTGTACTTTTCAGAATAGATTGATATTGGGCCTAGCTTGATGTATACTAAACCACGAAACTTGAAAACTAACACTAACTTGAAAATTGTGGATCTGTGGCCTGTTTTTTAGGTCTGGGCTGTGATGGTATTTTGGTGATAAGAGGGGGACGGGGGGAATCTTCCAATTCTGAAACAAACTTGATCTGCGTACGGTATACATCTATCTTCATGCAAAAATTTGTGGCTCTATCGATTACAGTCTCGGAGATCGACGCGTGCATACAGACAGACAGACGGACGGACGAACAGAAGGGCATGGCTATATCGACTCGGCTGTTCACGCTGATCAAGAATATACATACTTTACATTAGCACAACTTCATGATCCCCGTTTTCCCATTTCCAATGGAAACAAGGGTATTAAAAATTCTGGGCAATGTGAAACACAGTAATTATGCATTTGAATTCATTTTAGCCATGTTTTTTCATTTATGACATGACATTATTGTTGACATAATTAATTAAGAGCAAACACTTTTTTTCTAGCAAAGTGCGAGGTTTTGGTTTTGCTTTCTTATTTTCTTGGCAAAGAGATTTGCGAAGTGATCTTATTGTTCATATTTTTTTATTTTCACTCGTAAGTTTCGATAATCTACCAACACTAAGTTTTAATTTGTTTCTTATATTCATATTTATTTTGTTTCACCTTCTTGAGTTCTATTGTCTCTGTCACTAAGGACAAGCTGACAAAAAGATTACACTCCCAATGAGTGTTGGCTCGTTAGGATACTGCCTACTTCTGCAGCCGCACGTCGGAATGGCTTCTTATACATTTCGGAGATGATCTGAATTGTGCTCATTTCAAGAACACTCGGAACATTTGTTCTCAAAAATTTGAGAGCACATTCCGTTCTTGTTTTCAGATGAAATAATTGTATTTTCTAAACACGGTTTTTCCCTCTGTGTATATTTAGCTTCGCTGGAAACATGATCTCGTGTCTGAAAACGAAACTTTCCGTCAGGTTTCTTCTTTCTAAATTGCCTTTAAACTTAACAAACTAAATGGGCGTTCGAAAAAATCGAAAAAACCGCTTATCGATAATATTTCGATAGCGATTCGACAGAATTTTTTTCATGTCGATTTTCGTGCTCAGCGGTCCAACATTCTTTAGAAAAAGTTGGTTTGGTAAATTGGGGGGAGATCGAATTTCATTTTGTCGAGCAGTGCTATTTGACACGAGTCAAAAAAAAAGAAGAGAATTTCAGCATTTCATGAAGTGATATAATTTAAGCAAAACAGGTAGTGCTATTTAAAAGTGGCAAGGGGCTACCCTAAGTATTCATTCAATATTAATCGAAGTTTTCCTGGAAACCTTTGGATAGATACAATTAAAACCTTTTTATTTTTTTTTAAGTAAGAAAGTCGGTCTATATACTACAACTTAACTACAACACACCGTAAAACCATTGATGCAGTGTATAAATACGGTGCGTTGTGGCCCAGTGTGCAATAGGGGTAGAAATCGATAAGTATCCTTTCTTTCATATTCATCAGTCCATCTCTAGTTGCCAGTACGGTCACGCTCAATACCAGCATTCTTACGGTCACTTTGAAAATGGAAAAATTGCAATAAGAAGAAGGAAAAACGCTGAATTATAATCTCAGCTCAAATTGTCCAGCTGAGGGTGGCAAATTGTAATGCACGGCGAATGCTCAAAGTAATTAATTGTGATTTAAGTTGTGTTTTGGTGCACTTGTGACATTTCTGCTGCCGAAAAACTCCACTGGAATAATCAGTAAATTGTGTATTTTCGTGAAAAAGCGCTTGAGCATTAGCATATCGTGCTGTGGATGTGCATGTGTGCGTTCGAGTACCCACCCACTTCCCAGCGCCCTCTGTAAAAAAAAAAAAACGGACTAGAACAAAGCTCGTGTATGTATGTCATGTGCACACACACACGCACACGCAGAAGCCTATTTAAATATTCAGCTCCCCGACCCCACGCGTGAACTGTTAGTTTTCTTTTTTTGGTGTTTGTGCAAAACTGGGCCCCGCGCAGAAAGGGAGGGCTAGGGTGCAGTACATCAAGGTTAAGTGATAGGATAACGATATGCATGGATATAAATGTGTCGCCTCGCTATGTTATCATTGGCATTGGCATTGGGATCCGCAGTCGATTGGCCGTTACTGGCCCGACCCACCCTGCGCGCAGTGGATCCAGCTCTCTTTTGTTTTCCGTTTCCACCCTTGCGGTGGTGGAACACATGGTGAGCGCAGTTAGTAGGCGACGGACGTACAACCATTCCAATTCAGTGGGCGAATTTGGAGAATTTGTCAACAATAGCTGGTCGGTCCTTAGGGTTGCCACGCAAACCTGTTTTAGTTGGCGCGAAAATGTTTTGAAAATTTACCTGGTGAAATATTTACCGAGAGTGGAATTGATTTGTGCTCGGCTGACTGCCTCTGGGCCCTGTTCTAGTGAAATGCAATGTAAATTGAATGTGCGGCACATAAAAACAAGCTAACCACGAAATATATAGATCGGTCATCGTTCTTTGATCAACTGGAAATGTTTTTGGAATCCTGAATAATACACTTAGGGAAATATACAATGATATTTCAATATTTACACTTTGACTTGAATATTTTCACCATTGCTTTAGCGTTATAAATAGTGAATTCGTATATATAAAGAGTGTGCACACTTCAAATTTAATGTTGGCCATAGTTAAATTTAACATGGAAATAGTTAAGAACTTTTTTATTTTAATTAAAAACGAGAAAGCTAAGCTAACTTCGTCTGTGCCGAAGTTTTTATTCCCTTGCAAGTACTCGCTTAAATATTTAAAAAAAAAAATACTTTTTCCCATTTTTTGACCAATCGATCGTATGGGAGCTATACGATATAGTCATTCAATTTGGCCAAAAATTTGTAAAATTATGTGAAACAAACAAATACAAAATTGCAGGATGCTACCATTAAAAACAAAAAAGTTTTTCTAACTAAAACTGTTTTTCAGACCCATCTTTTGTATGGCAGCTATACCATATAGTTGTCCGATTTTAATAAAACTTGGTAGAATTATAAAAAATCATAAACCTAACGATTACAAAGTTTGGAGACGTTTCCGTTGAAAAGAAAAAAGTTTTTCTCACTAAAACTAGTTTTCCGACCGATTATTCCTATGGGAGCTATGAGATATAGTCATCCGATCCGGTCGGATCCGACATATTAGTAGTGTGCAGCAAAAAGAAGATTCTGTGCAAAATTTCAGCTCGATAGCTTTAAAACTGAGAGATAAGTTCGCGTAGAAACAGTCAGACAGACGGACGGTCGGATAAAGCTTAATCGACTCAGCTCGTCACCCTGATCAAGAATATATATAGTTTATGGGGTCGGATATGAATATTTCTATGCGTTGCAAACTTCTGGGCAAAATTATAATACCCTGTGCAAGAGTATAAAAAGGCCACATCATTCCATATCAATTCATATTCGTCGTTTTCGTCGACTTCTTCCCAATTTTCCGCTGCAACTGCCCCTTCGTGGGATGGCACATCTTCCTCTTGTGATTCTAATGTATAATTCAGTCTGTCTGATTCTTATATTTTCATATGACTCGACAAGCAGGATATGAACCAGATCAGTAGTCGTCGCAATTCTGCTAACCTTCCTCACGTTACTCACCCGGACGTGTTTATAGTTCTTGGTGCTCGATTGCTCGAAAAATGATTAGTGTTGCGGAACTATATACAACTACTTCCATAGGAGTTACTCCTAATACAAGTCCGGTTTCAACAGTTTTTGTACACGATTATTTTAAGTAAAAGCTAGGTACGGAGACGCTGAGAATTTTTTCGGAGCCCATCTAATTACATAGCTCAGAGAATGAGCTGCACAAAATTCTCAGAGCGGGTACGGAGACAACACAAATTTGCTCTGAGAATGAGCATGACCTGCCAACCGTTTTTTGGCCAAACAGCTGATAAATTCTCGCAGGGGGTCAGTGAAATTATCAAACATGTTTGATAATTGTCAGAGGTACCTACGAGAAAAAAAAATGGAAGCAAAAAACACAAAAAAAACCATACAAAAGTCAGTTGAAGAACTCCTCGGAGGACGAACAACTCATTTTATAACTAACAAAAAGAATTTCGATGCAATTTGCACAACCCATAAATGCTCCTCCTCCTCCAGCACCATGCAAAATAACCCCATAAAAACAACCATGGCATTCCCCAAAGCCTCTGCATTCATCAAAGAGTCTTCCAGCTTACATTTTCACAAAAAGATTAGCTTATCTTAAGCGCGCATTTTTTTTATAAACAATCAACACCTGACCAGTGCCAGCTGACCGTTTTAGAGTAAGTGACACTTTGTTGTTTTCTGGTCACACTACAGTCTCAGAGGCCGCTCTGAGAATTATGAAACAATTCACGCTGCGAGAAAATTCTCAGCGTCTCCGTACCTAGCTAAAGTCACAAATTTTTGCAGATTTTCTTTAGGGTCGGTTAATGTAGAGAGATGAGATGTAGTTGCCATACAAAGTGAATAACGTTTAAAAGGTTAGCTCTAACTAGTCCTCCTAATCATGAATATATATAGTTTATATAGGCGAAAATGAATATTTCTCTTTCGTTCGGGGATCTAGACCAAACGGGATAGAATTTAAGACGTTTTGTACTTTAAATTTCATGTAGGAAACGTTCTTGGGTGTACTTAAATTGAGTACGAAACATTCTAAGCTTGACATTGGAATCTTAAATGAAGAACATTTTGTATTCACATTAAAATTCTTAGTTCAAGCACAAAACATATTAGATTGAGTACAAAATAGATTCATAATCCTAGCTTCACAAGGCGTACAACAGAAAATACGAACTAGCGAGTCTGTTCTTAAAATTCCCAACTGGCTCTAACACTTTTGTATCGGAGTGATGATAAATTTCTGAACTGCAGCAGCTCTAACTTGATCTTTGGCTCTGGACCTGGGATATTTCTTTGGTTCAATACAGAGATCTTGTTCAAGAACAAAGCGAGAAAAAGCTATTGTATGGGCTCAAACCAAGAACATTTTGTACTTGTTTGAAATACTCTTATTTTCTCTCTAGAAGGTTTTTGGGCTGGCATTAGAAATTACTGGACTTTACGAACGAACGTTGTGCGGGCCAAACACGTCGTTCGGATGGCAGGTTTTAAGAGAATACTAAGCTGCGCCTGGCTTTGGCAAACGATTTTGCTGGTGAAAAATTCGCTTCAAGAGAGGGGTTTGCGAAAATCGGTTGCTACAGCTGTTTGACCACAAGGATCAGGGTCAACCAAAATGACGAAAGTAATCCAACCAGTGAGCTCTTGTGGTAAAAGCGAATGCATGTATTGCATGTAAAATTACAATTCTGAATATATCATTCAAAAAATTTGATTCTAAAGATTGGCACTATCGAAATCCGCAGCTTCTTCAGCACGTAACCGAGATACACTAGGAATGCTGTGGACCCCAAAGATAATTGGAAAAACAGATTCTACACCGACTTAAGCAAGAACTAAAATTGGCTTTAGCACCACGATAACGCCCCGCTCAAAAGGCGTAGCTCGTTAGCGGGTTTCTTGCCAAAAACACTCCGAGAGTGAATACTTTCCAATTCAGAAGGGAACTATTTTTATATTCTTGCAGAGGGTGTATTGAAATTGTCCAGATGTTTGTTGTAACGCATAGAAGGAAGCATTTCCGACCACATAAAGTGTATATATTCTTGATCAGCATGACGAGCTGTGTCGATATAGCGATGTCCGTCCGTCTGTTTCTATGCCATCTCCTCCGTCAGTTTTAAAGCTATTGCCACCAAACTTTGCACGAAATCTTATGGTCCAAATACGCTGCACATTTGTCGGAACCGGCCGGATGACTATAACATATAGTTGTCATAGGAACGACAAAAAAATCGAGTTCTAGTTAGAAAAACTTTTTTGTTTCTTATGCAACTCCGTATTTACAAGTTTTTAATGCTACTCCATAACTCTGCCAAATTTGGTCGAAATCGGACATCTATATAGTATGGCTGTCATACAAAAGTAGAACTTTCCTCTATTTTTCACTTCAACTCGCATTGCTGCAAGTGCACAGTGGTCGGTCCCATGGGCCAAAAATAAAAAATGAATTTTTAACTTTTGCCTCCAAATATGCTTCATATAATTATCGATAGAACAAAGTTTTAAAATCAATCATTTGTTTTGTTTTGCTTCACACGTTTGCTAAGAGAATAGCACGAAAAGAGAGAGCGCATAACAACCCAGCGCGGAAATTCACGTTACGGAATCGAGCACCTCCTCTACACTTCGAAGGCAGTGTGCCAGACAGTATCGATTACAACCCAGTATACTTTTACATTAGCATGGCCGCTTTGTGGGCTGCCTGCATTCGAAACCTCATTACCTGTAATCGAAAAAGTGGGCGATAGCCGAATGCTTTTCGGAGCTCCATTACAACTGCATATACTAATCTAAGAGTTGAAATGGACGGTATGAGTGGACCGGCCAGTTAACAACACACAATTTTTGAATAGTACGCGCTGTTGTAATGCAGATGCTTTACGACTCAATGTACTTTTCAGTAGTAGGTATATCGGGTGGTAATACGTTTAATATACAGCTCTGTAAGCAAACGTAAGTGCAGTTGTAATGTGTTTCCAGAACTGCTCTATATTCCCTATATTTAAACAGTTTATGGAATTGTAATGAATAGACAAATATAATATTATTATTATCATTATTTTTAGTTTTCTTACGCCACACGTTAAAAATCAAGTGGCAAGAATTTGAGGAAAAAGAAGCAAATTCATGCGACAATAACAACAAACAACCCAGTCGGATTCGGCGGAACGTGGTTCCCAAAGGAATGCCTTCTAGCACACTTCTTTTTACAAGGAAGAATGCACTACCAACTTTTGCT
The DNA here is from genome assembly GCA_035044965.1 of Lordiphosa andalusiaca. Lineage (NCBI taxonomy): Eukaryota > Metazoa > Arthropoda > Insecta > Diptera > Drosophilidae > Lordiphosa > Lordiphosa andalusiaca. The sequence goes on along the minus strand of JAWNNM010001173.1, from coordinate 206,221 downwards.
ATTTGAAAGAAGGCATATAATCTGTATGAAAACTGATGCACGTTCCTTTTGGCAGTAGGTTAGAAGCGAAGAAGACTGCGCAACATGCAAACGTCCCTTCTAATGGCACGCATGCAGCACCCGTGCTTTTGGAAACCGAACGCGAAGTGTCACCCGAACCATTGACGATCGTTCGGTTTTGCAAAACATGTTCTTTTTGCCGTATGTTGGAAGGCACAAAATCTGCATAGCATGCAAACGTCCCTTCTAATGGCACGCAAACTAAAGTTGGAAGAGAGAGCCGAGCGTTTTTACGAAGTTGAACGAACAACAACAACCCATGCAAACGTCCCTTCTAGTAGAACAGTTCCTGCTGCGTTTCGCCCCTGCACAAAAGCGAATGGAAGATTGCAGGTTTTTTGCAACTACTTCTTAGTGGCAAAAGTTGTATACGAGATGTGCTTCTGGCACGCATTCACGTCCGACTGGGAATGTGCATGTCAGCTTCATACATACGCATTTCTACATGTGTGTGTAAGCAAAGGGAAACACAAAAACCGAAACAGCGTTAGGCACGAAGCACGAAGCTTTGATGTCGTTGCAAACTTCATATGAAAACTCTGTATACAATGTATTAGCGAGAGTGGTCTATACTTTGTAATGCATGATGTGGGCTTGCCTCATTTAGCTGTGCGCCGCTGGAAAGCGGCTAAGTCTCAGCGTGCTCTTAGCGTGGATTAAACTAACAAAAAACATCATTAAACTTTTATTTAATGGCTCAAATCAATATGAACATTAAAGTTGAAGGTATTGAAATTGAGTTTTTATGATCTATATTTAATTTGCATGCTTATTGTGTTTATAATAATAAATGTGCTTCTGTTGTAATTTTCGTGTTTAACAGCATAAAACGTTAAATTTCAATAAGTGTAAAAGTTTTGTTGCCTCGCGAGTCCTTCAATGAAATTTGTTTTAAAACATTAAACCATATTTAAAGATTCTTCGCTGTTCAAATCAGCTGCACATTTTTGCACGTTTTTGTGTAATCGGTCACACAATTTCTCTCTCTTTCTACCGTTTTCGTTCTGTGCAACGGTTAGTTGTTCGGTTGTTCTCTTGTTGTTTTAACTAATCCAGATCTAATTAATAGATTATTATTAAGTTCAGACCCTTATATGTATATCAGGGCAAAGAAAATTAATAAGCAAAAAGTCAATTTTGGATTTGTTGGATTACAATTTTTGGTTTAGTGGATCGGGTTGGTGACCTTGGCTCGAGCCGGCTAAAACAATAATATTTTTGGTTTATATTATTCTAACATTTTTTTTATTTGCATTGACTTATGATCTTGTTTGATTATTATTATTAATTTACTAATAACTATCTTAATGTGTTAAATATATTTTGATTTTTGCAAAACTAAAATACTTTTTATACTCTGTACCGTAGGTACATAGAGTAATTATAAGTTTGTGCAAAAGTATGTAACATCCAGAAGGAAGCATCTCCGACCCCATAAAGTATATATATTCTTGATCAGCATCAACAGCCGAGTCATGTCCGTCATGTCCGTCTGTCCGTCTGTCCGTCTGTCTGTCCGTATGAACGCACAGATCTCAGAGATGGTAAGAGATAGAGGTTTGACATGTATGGGACATATGCTTCTAATTTCTGCAGGCAGATCAAGTTTATTTTCAATTTTGGCCACGCCCCCTCCCGCCCCCGCAATTTAGAAAAAACGTCATATCTCCCACAGTTTTGAAGATAGATGGCTTGTTCCTTCTGGACATATTTAGTTATTAGGATAACTTATCGATCCGCCAAAGGAATGAAGAAGATCGGATGAACGGTTTTCGAGTTATGATCAAATTTTCTTGGTACAGAGTATGTTATAGTCGGGCTTGACCGACTTTCTTTCTTGTTTTAACTGGATCCATTAATTTTTATGACGTATACGCGGAGGAGGGTTAGATTTAGTTCGTTATCTGTGCCTATTATATAAATATATTATAATTACATTATTATATATCTATGTCCAAAATTTCAAGTCGCCATTTTTTTGGCCATCTGTTCCATACATGACCGACCACTGTGAAGTGGTTTAGACATGAATTGAATGCAATATTGACTAAATTCTAATTCTACATTGATCCAGGTGAAAGGATAATTTCTAGACTTCAACACACTTTTGCATATTTCTGATGTGTCGGGTTTTTTCGATCAAGCATAAATGGAATATTTGAGCTTGTTCAGAGCAGAAATAGGGGAAAACATATGATCCGGTTTCTTGTATTTACAATTTGAAATAATTATTGCATAAGCGGAATTTCGAGGTACAAATAAGATTACTAAAACAAATCATAATCAGTAAATGTTTCTCTGAGTAACTGAAATTATTGTAATGATTAGAAGAAAAGATAGTAGGGTTGAGCCGAACCGATTCGAGCCCGAAACTCCGACTTCTAATTTTTGACTAACTCTGTTGGTTCAACAAAAATGAATTTCTTGTACAATTGAACCTACCTACTACTCAACGACATTCTGCGACTAAGTCTTACAATCAGCACGAAAGTTTAATGAAAAAGTATATACAAATTTTCAGAATTACCTCTAAAATAGCTACCCATATAAGACAATGGTTTTTAAGATCGTTGTCTCCAAAGCTTGTTAAATGATTCACAAAATAAGTACGCAACATATGTAGTCTAGGAAATAGAATCTTAATAATAAATTATATATCTGAAATACTCCCGTGTGATGTATTCTACAAATCACATTCGACCCAAAATCCCATTCAGTGGTCGATTACTATATTAACTTGTATGGAGCACCAAAACCTTATCCCAATGACCTTGAACCTTGAACCACATATGTCAGAACCTTGAACTTAAGATCAAACCTGTTGGACTTTTGAAAAGTAATGATTCCATTACAGCTCCGATATTTAGGGCTGTTAATTGATGGTCGCTCTCACAATAATGTTAGCATATCAGCATTATGTTAACAAACAGCGCCTACTGCTCCTAAAAGTATGCACCGTCATTGATAACCCTTTTAATTCTGCCATTTCGTATCCCATCTTCATGAAACTTCTGGTTTAACCCATCACATTGCAGGCTCTGGCATAGCGGTTAAGCAAGGCACTTCTTAGACGCCATGATTGACCCCAGTTCCAGTGAGGAGGAGGGCGATGACGATGCCGTTGTACAATCTAAGGGTCGACTCGGGCCGCCCCCCAAAGCGGCGGCTGCCACAGCCACATCGGGCACAGTATCTAACATTCCCGTGTCAGGATCTAATGGCGAACTTCCCGGAAACCAGAGGGCATCTACAGCAGTGCCTGCAAACAGTCGACTTGATGGTGGTGCGCCAGCTGCTGGTAACGCCGGTGCCGGCCCAACGGCATCCAAGAATGAGCCCGTGCCATCTGGTGGCACTGATGGGTGCCTTGAAGTGCCCAACAACGGGATTCCCAGGTTTGCAAGCTCTATTTCTATCTAAAACACACACAATATACATGCCCACACAAAAAATTTACTCTGAAAAACCTAATGAACAAGTTGAGTTAAGCAGGCAGTTACGATCTCTCAATGGCCGATCGCCCATTTCAAAGTTGGAAGAGCTCCGTAGTTATACCCAAATATTTATATGGGTTTACTTTTTGATAGATAAATACCGAACGAATGGAACAAGCAAGTCCAGTAGGTCTGTTCCGCTGGCGAGCATCCAACAACATTTGAATGTTTCCTCGTTGCACAAACGATAGTTCATCAGGGTTGCACCCGAATGGTCACACAATAAAAAAGGCCCATTGCCTAGGAAAATCTTGATTATGCTAATGCACGAATTTGTACACTCAAACAAAAACCATAAAACTATGAAATTCGCCCAAAAAAACAGGTCATGGGCGATGCCCCATATATTTTAGAAATGAATATATTTTATTCATGGGAAATGAGCCAGAAAATATTGTCTTATTTTTAGAAAAAAAAAAATCCAATTTATAAGAAAGAGTAATTATGTTAACAATATTTTCCAAGTATTAGAGACAAAATGAAGTGAGGGCAGTAGAAATTGGGGCTTAATGTTTCACGTGTAGTACGAATACACGTGAACACGTGAAATTTAGTTCTACTTGTATAGGTACGTGTTTATGAACTACACGTGTATCCGAATACACGTATATCCGTGTTTCCAGTGCCAACGTGAATCACGTGTAACACGTGAATGTTTCTTTTTCGATATAACTATAAAAGCATTTTGCTTGAATCATTGTGTAGCGAAATGATCCTCACTGCTTTCTCGTGCTGTTCGAAACCACTAGGCCGATTTCGTTTGGGTGCACTGTGATCTGCCCCCATTCGCCACGAACTTCATGAACACAAGGAGAGGAAAGGATGAGGTAAGGACTTCTCTTCCCCTCCTCCCACCACTCAGGTAGGCAGTGCGTACAGCAGGCAAAGGTACCACGCTGCACGCTGGTCCAAATCAACTGGATCAGATGCCGAAGACACTTCGGCTGGTAAGGTAACAGGCGTCAGTCTAGTGTGTCTCTAGCTTTAAACACGTGAATCACGTGTTTTGGGTAGTACACGTACTTATTCTCGGACACGAATACACGAACAGTAATTCACGTGTACACTTATGTTCGAACTGAAACACGAACCACGTTCGTATACACGTGTCACGTGTACACGTGTAACTAAATACACGTCTGAAATGTCGAGCCCTAGTAGAAATAGTCTTTATATATATTTATGTCTTTTCTTTTCTTTAATTTTTCCCGGCCTGGGACTTGAACTCGGGACCTCGGGGAATACCACAACAATAAACGCATCTGGCCGCATTCGACTATCTCGCGCACTCGCGTGAGACACGGTAAAAACCGCAGTCGAATGTTAAGCACTTAGCTAATATCAGCTGCCCCTTTTTTTCGAATTCAGGGAATACAAACGGTGTCGCCTTTATATTGATTAAATTTGAGGGCGATTTTCATGTTGTACTACTTGTTGTAAAGGGTGATTTTTTAAAAGATATAGGAAAGTTTTTCAAAAAAAAAAAAACACATAAAATTCAGAAAATAGTACGGTTCATAAAATGTAATGTTTGAAGATTATTTCATGCAAATGTTGACCGTGACTGCGCCTCAAGTGGTCCATCCGCTTAGTCCAATTTTGGCATACTCTTTCCAACATTTCGGCCGGTATCTCACGAATAAACGCTTCAATGTAGTCTTCCAATGCGTCAATTGAAGCGGGCTTGTTGTCTGTATAGACATGAGCTTTAACATAGCCCCACAAAAAATAGTCTAAAGGCGTTAAATCGCACGATCTAGGCGACGAAATGTTCACCGAACTCGCCTCCCAATAAGTCCATTGTTGCGCGTGCTGTGTGGCATGTGGCACCGTCTTGTTGAAACCACATGTCATGCAAGTCAAGCTCTTGCGTTTTGGGCAAAAAACAGTTGGATATCATCTCACGGTAGCGCTCACCATTCACAGTTACGTTACGATTCGCATCATTTTTGAAGAAGTACGGTCCAATGATGCCACCAGCCCATAAGCCGCACCAAACTGTGACTTTTTCTGGATGCATTGGTAGCTCTTGCAATGCTTCTGGCTGATATTCACTCCAAAATCGACAAATCTGCTTATTTACGTACCCATTGACCCGCTTTAGTGGGTCGATTAAACTGACCATAAAATGGAATAGGCGCGCGATGAACTTTCTTAAAGGAGCCCGCATTTTAATAATAAAATTCAATAATTTGCAAGCTTTGTTCGTTTGTAAGACGATTCATAGTTAAATTATAGACCAAACTGAAGATGTTTGACAGTAAAACAAAACACGAAACGTGCGTGAGCTGTTTAAACCAGTGTTGCCAAAAAGATAATAGCTAAAAAATCACTCTTTAGTATCCCCGAGGTCCCGAGTTCAACTCCCAGGCAAGGGAAAGTAAATAATTATAATTAATTTCTATATCTTAGGGCGAATTACTAGATTATTTTTCTAAATTTAAGAAATGTCCCTAATTTAAGGCGTCTAACTAAATTCAATGGTAGTCGCCCTATTTTAAGACATGTAGATGTATTTCTTTTCCTAAAAATATCTAGAAAAATTACCCACAATTTTAAGAAAAGCGTCGCAGAGTTTCTAAAATTAGGAAATTATTTTCCAAGAAGGCGTCTTTTCTGAGTCTAAACAAAAGCTGTCTAAAATCAAGAAATTTTCTATAAATAAAAAATTTAAATTTGTGACCAATGACTTACTTTTTTAGATTTGTGTCTTGTGTCATTGGGATATTAGCACAAATTCCCAAAACAGAACAAAATACTAATTTCAGGGCGAATTTATGAAAACTAGAAAACAAATTTAAGTTTTAAGTGACAACTTAACTATTTTGATAATTGTTCTCTTCCTAAAAATTTAATTCATTATTTCAGAGTATGCTCTAAGAGTATCAAATATCTATTAGACAACAAGATACAAATGCCAACAAATCAATTCAGCAGATATTCCTGCATAAAAGTGGCGCTTAATTAATCCAAAATAAGATGAATAGTTTTCAAATTCATTGAATGTTGTAGAGAATGTGCCAGTGAAACAAGTCCCTTAAAATTCAGGGTTCGTAAATATCACACATAAAAAACATTGCTATTTATATATTAATATTATGGTGTAGTGTGTTCTTTATCATTTTTATCAGAACTAGGAATAAGGAATATGGTTAAACAACACGAGGCATTTGAAACAATTGAAGAACATTGGTGTTTTTACGAATCTTCTACATAGAGGTTTCTCTTACATTAGCCTACGTATAACAGAAAAAAAATGTTTAACTAACACATCGTACCTATTCAGAAGTTGAGAAATCGGCCCTTAAACACCCAAACGTTATAAACTCGGTAGAAAACATATTTATATATATTCTAACACGAAAGCAATAACATTTTGAACACTGTAATAACAATTTCAATACTCAATTCAACTTCAATTTCAAGATTTCGACTCTTTTATGGGTTGGTATTCGATGAGCGGTAGTCGAGTTATAGGAAAACCGAAAAATTCAATTTCAATTTACCTTTCTAAGTTCGTATTTATGTGCATCGGACCAATAATATCCATAAACTGGCTATACTATTGCCAACTATAACTGTAAAGAAACTTTATCATTAGAATTATAAAATCTCAGTATTCAGAGTATAGAGATAGTCTGAGTTTAGGAGCTTCTAAAGCAGTGAGAGTGTATTGTGTGCTCTGCACTGCGCAAAAAGAACGGAAACTTTTTTATTGCAAGGCGAAAATATTTTTAAATGCTGAAATTATTTAATTTATTTTACTCGTGGATTTATTTAAACTTCAAAGACTTCACCTATGATAATTTCTTTTTGGTAGGATTTTATTCTCAATAGGTCTTCAAGGTGCTGGTCAGTCAATCAGGAAAAAAAGTAATCTGTTTCCCACGATAGGTTCCACATTTTTCTCTTAACTTTATCAAAACCTGCATGCAAAAAAAAAAAACTTATACAAATCAAAGCAATTGCACCCTGCAAATAGGTAAATTGGCTTTACAATCAGAAGTACAGTATTCTTTCGCTCAGTGTACAACGAAAATAAAGCCACGCAAATTATCTCTGAACTGCCCTCATCAGCGGCTGGGCGGCAATTTAGCTTTTTTCCCGTAAAATCTAGCTTTTTTCGAAGCCCAATTGCAGGAAAAATATGTGAATAGCGGGAAGCGGGAATTATGGCTTTTTAAAAATGAATTTGGATTTTTGCTGGCTCCAATTTCATGAAAACATGTAGCAGCACGGTTGCAACTTGCAAAAACCCAAAAAATTTGGTATCAAAATATACCATTTTCGATAAATCTGTGAAAAAAGTATACAAGTTTTGGTAGAAATATACCAAATGTGTGTAAGAGTGGCAGCTCTATTATACGTTTATATCGATATTTGCCAATATCACCACCATTACTTTAAGCAAACTGTCATCACAATCACAATAAATAGTGCGCTGCTTAAGTGGAATTTTTGCGGGGACAAAAAATATATAAGAATGCCAAAAGAATACAAACAAAAGTGACGTGATGATTGGATAAAGAGCGAAGAATTTAAGGCGTGGCTTCGCAGGGATGACACGGACGACAAAAGGGTCTATTGCAGCTACTGCAAGACAACAATAACTGCAAAGCTGAGCGATCTGCGTGCTCATGGAAGCACTAAAAAACACACAAGTGCGATGGGCGGCTTCCAGCAAAAAAATAAAATTGATTTTGGCAGCTTGCCTACAAAAACTGTGGAGCAGGAAGCAGCATTGTGTCTGTTTATTGCAGAGCACACAGCTATGGCACAAGTAGACCATTTGGGCAACTTGTGCAGCAGCTATTTTGATAGTGCAACGGCCGGGCGAATAAAGCTCCATCGCACAAAATGCACCAGCATTATAAAAAATGTTTTGGCGCGTAATTTTTATGAAGATTTGTGCGCCGATATAGGAGACTCCAAGTTCAGTCTTTTACTCGATGAGTCAACGGACAAAACCGCTTTTTTTACGCTTTTTTCAGAAATTTTTCAGCTTTTTTTGCCGTTGTTTCCATCCAGAAACAGCTTTATTTTCTGGAAAAAAATTGGCAGCACTGCTGCGCGGCGAATGATTGCAAAGAGAGCGCTGCTTACTCTCATATGCCCGACTTCGGCATGCGCTCGGCCGTGTGCGTGTAAATAGCCGATTGCGCTCGGCCCCTGGGAGCTATCTGTGAACATCGCTGTTCTATAGTCATAGAACCGCGAATTTTTTAAGAAACAGTGCACAACTTTGATTTTAATTATACTGAACCGTGAAAAATACCATGGATGACCGATGGTGAATATACGAGAGTTCATTACGAATGCCTTAAACCAGCGATGTTCAAGAAGAGAGGCTCTCAGTAGCTCTCTGACACTCACTAAAGCATTACTTCGGCAAACATTCGGCATGAATTGCCTAAAGTGTTCGGCCCCTGGGCAGTGTTGCCATAATTGTTAGCGCTAAAAACCCTAGATTGGCAAAAACAAAAACCAAAAACACCAAACATCCTTTGTAAAAAGCTAAAAAAAAAAAAACCCTAGATTTTTTAAATTTTATTCGAAGTTTTTATTGATTTCGTCTATATCGACAACCTCTTCATCAATGTACATATTTTTGGTTGTTCCGATCATTTTGGTGTCATTCGACACCATTTCCTTACGTTCTACAGAACAGTAGATGATGACCACGCCTTCACAAACGTAAGTACATGGACATTAAAAACAGGACATGTCACTAAATACTATAAAAAAACACAGTACCATGTACTTACCGAGTAGTTTCGTAAAACTAACATCAGTTGATTCGTCTAATAGTAAACTATATTTGGCGTTACCTACATCGTTGCGCAGATCTTCCTTAAAGTGACACGCTAAAACCTTCTTGATAACGTGGGTACATTTTGTACGGTGGAGCTTGATTTTTTTTTGCTGTGCTGTCGTCATTGAAATGTGTGCAGCATAACATGCCTAGGTGATCCACCGATGCAATGGCAGTATGTTTTGCCACGAAAAGACAAAGCGCAGCTTTGTGCTCCAAAGTTTTTGTTGGCAATTGCACGAATTGTATTTTGTTAGCTTGTGAAAAGCCGCTCATACAACTAACGTGCTTTTTAGTTGCAGCATGTGATCGCAAATCACTTAATTTTGCTGCAACGCCGCACTTGCAATAGCTGCAGTAAGCCCGTGTCAAATCTGTAACATCTTTGCGCAGCCACTCCTTAAACTCGCTGTCCTGGAGCCACGCATCGCGAAGTTTTTGCTTATAGGATTTGTCTTCACAATCACTTTGAACAACTATTTTTGCACTTGATCACACACACCTTAAGACAGGAGTTGTAAGAATTGATATCGATATATTATCGATAATGCTTTAGTGCTGTAAAAGCTTAAATGTAAAATGTAAATGTATGAAAATGTAATTTGATACATAAAAAACCCTAAAAAAAGAGAATTCAATTTAAAATAAAGCTTAATTAGCGTCATCCCGCTGTTTTACAAGTTTTCAAGAACAAACCTTCTTGAATCAAGAACATTGTAAGATGAAAATTGCTAGAAAAGCGAGTTCTTTGTTCAAGTACAAAATATGTTGGATTGAGTACAAAATAGACTCATTATGCTAGCTCCACAAAGTGCGTAACAGAAAATATAAATGATTTTTTAAGCGAGTCTGTTCCTAAAATTCCCAACTGGCTTTGGCACTTTTGTAATGGAGAAGATGGTAAATTTCTGAGCTACATTAGCTCTAGCTTGCTCATTGGTTATGGGTCTTGGATATTTCTTTGGTTTACTACAGAGACCTCGTTCAAGAATCAAAGTAAAATCTTTTTGGGCTGGCAATAGAAATTACTCACTTTAAGGACGAATGTTTCATACTTATTTTGAGACATACTCGGGGTTGACTCAAGACTATTATAAGCTCAAAGTATTATTAAAAATAGTTTAATAATTCAGAACATACTTAATATATCCCAAAACAGTCTAAAATCAAGTATTTCGGGATTGAAAACATCGTACTTGATATAAGAATTTTGTACTTACATCAAGTATTTTCGTACTTACCGTAGTATTGACACCGTTTGTACTTAATTCAAGTACAAAGTTCTTGGTTTTTTTTCTGAGTGTATATATCATCCTAGTGTTACAAGCAAAAATATTGAACCAAATCAAGATAAAGTTAAAATCTAAAACTTTTAATATATTCCAGTATTTTTATATGGAGTTTTTGGTTTTGGCCGCTCCTTTGTTGATGTTTATACTGAGCTTCATCAGCAGAGTTACTTTTATCGAATAGAACCAGTCCTATTTGTCAAATGGCAACAGTTTCTCGCCAGAGATACATATATGTATGTTTGGCTATTACACCATAATATCGTGTCATTAGAGAGACTTTTTAGAGATATGTATATGGACAAGTGTAAAGGCAGCTTTACTGTTTCCAACATTGTTTAGAACTCAATGGTTTTGCTATGTGTGTCAGTTACGAACCCTGTTGGAAATATGAAACACAAAATGTTGGGCTTCCACTGTTCCAGGCCTACTTGATAGTCATGTCACAGAAATCACTTCCAATCAAATCACAGCAATCTTATATTGGTCGATTTGGAAACAGACAGGTTAGATCTGTAAATGTAATTTGTAACAGGAAGGCTACATTCTTTTTCCGGATGGCATTCAGTCGAGTAGAGTTTTACATAGGAAAATGTCGGCGGTGTCGGTGGTGCCACTGCAGGGCGATCAGGAATCAGGAATCACGTTCACTTTCTCATGTCCCACTCCAACACTTTGATACCCAATACCAAAACGACACACGACTCTCGACTCCCCCATCTGTTGACCATAAATGTGAACCCCCTGACCTTGATTGAAGATTATTAACTCGTTTCAATGTCTTTCTTTCGGGTTACTGTGCACGTTGAACCAAAATCCTTATTACCTGCACACGCATATGAATACAAATTACAATACAATTGGCACATCGTTTATCTGATCCGTGAAATTCTCAAAAATCAACGAAACATTCACGATACGCATTAACCAATAATATCTGCACATCTGAATCGAAAATCAATATGCTGAGTGGATGGTTTATGCTTGGATTGAAATTGGCGTTTCCATTAAATGACTAAATGATATTCACACGACACAAAAACCATCCACATCAACCTTCCATTTCGGCATCGCCATGGGGTTACATCGTCATCGTCGCTGGTCGCACAGTCGGTTGGTGGGCCCGGGCCACAGGCTACACCAGAGCGGCAAGGGTAGAATCATTATACAACAGTTGGGCCCGTCGGCAGGCCAGGTGCAAAGACAACCAGACAATCTTTATTCCTATCACCATCATCACCACCACAACCATGAACATGAACCGCAGAGACAGGCAAACAGCCAAGCAGGCTTTGCCGATCAGAATAAACGAGGTGCTGCTGCTGCTGGCGGTGTGGGCGGAGCGTCCAATGCCAGTATTATGCCAAGGATCACAGCCCCGTCACACCTGTACAGCAGCAGTAGCAGTGGCAGTGCTCGGGCCGCCTCGGACGCCCAGTTCCAGAAGGTAACACAAAGTAATAATCAATCGTTGCTATCGTCATCTAGTGGCATTTCGCAAGAAACACTCAATCAGAGTATTGGATCCTCGCGGGCCAACTCACTGCCACGCCCCTTGTCACCGTCGCCATCCATTGCCAGCGAAAAGCACGAGAGCGGAGACCCACATGTGAGTAAGCACCCATGCTGCGGCCCATGCCAACCCAGCAGCCCGAGTAACCCGCCATTCACCCCATTCACAGGAGCGGCACGAGCGGGAGGAGGAGGAGCGCAAGCGTCGCATCCAGCTGTACGTGTTTATATCGCGCTGCATATCCTATCCGTTCAATGCCAAGCAGCCCACGGATATGACCAAGCGCCAACCGAAGATCACGAAGCAGCAGTTGGAGATAATCACACAACGATTCCAGGTAGGGAGAAAGGCCAAGCCTGCCCACTCCTCCATGCGCCGTCTGTCTGTTTACATTGCCCTCTGCCTTTCAGTCATTTCTTAAGGGCGAAACGCAAATAATGGCCGACGAGGCCTTCCAGAATGCTGTCCAAAGCTATCATGACGTATTCCTCAAGTCCGAGCGTGTCTTAAAAATGGTCCAGTCCGGCGCCTGCTCGCAGCACGACTTTCGGGAGGTATTTCGCAATAACATTGAGAAGCGTGTCAGGTGGGTCCATCTCAACGGTGTTGCCTTTTCCAACCTGACCAACATGACTGCCCTTTCTTTAGGTCGTTGCCCGAGATCGATGGCCTTAGCAAGGAAACAGTGCTGACGTCCTGGATGGCCAAATTCGATATTATTCTTAAGGGGAGTGGCGAGGAGGACTCCAAGCGACCATCTCGCATGCAGCAGTCATTGAACAGCGAGCTGATCCTCTCCAAGGAGCAGCTATATGACATGTTCCAGCAAATATTGTCGGTGAAGAAGTTTGAGCACCAGATCCTTTTCAACGCCTTGATGGTAAGTTGCCTTGCACGTCGCCAAAAAAATACCCCCTAACTGTATCCCCCACCATAGTTGGATTCGGCGGATGAGCAGGCGGCAGCCATAAGGCGCGAATTGGATGGACGGATGCAGCGTGTGGGCGAAATGGAGAAGAATCGTAAGCTTATGCCCAAGTTTGTGCTCAAGGAAATGGAATCCCTGTACATTGAGGAGTTGAAGTCATCGATTAATCTGCTCATGGCAAATCTGGAGTCTCTACCAGTGTCCAAAGGCAATATGGACAGTAAATATGGGCTGCAGAAGTTGAAGCGCTATAATCACAGGTAGTTTGATTTACCGAACTAATCAGATGTCGGGTATTAATCTATGTAATATGTTTTTTGTTTTGCAGTACACCGTCGTTTTTGTGAGTATTCCTACCTTGCATTTTTATCTAAATATTTATTTATTCTAATTTTAATTGCAACAACGTCCACTGGACACAGTTACAATAAAATACGACTTAAAATGGATAGCAAAGAAAAAAATAGATTCAATTGAAATCCATCTGATCCGTGGGGGGTTCTTGTTCTTTGTCATAATGATCAGGTACGCCCCGGATCAGAAGAAAGTTAAACCGAGAAAGCCGAGCTAACTTCGTCTGTGCCGAAGTTTTTATACCCTAGCAAGTGCTCGCTTAAATAATTTCAAAAAATACTCTTTTTTCCCATTTTTCGACCGATCGTTCGTATGGGAGCTATACGATATAGTCATCCGACTTGGCCAAAAATTTGTGAAATTATGTGAAAGCAAATACAAAATTGCAGAATGCTACCATTAAAAATAAAAAAGTTTTTCTAACTAAAATTGTTTTTCAGACCCATCTTTTGTATGGCAGATATACCATATAGTTGTCCGATTTTGATAAAACTTGGTAGAATTATAAAAAAGCATAGAAAACCTACGATTACAAAGTTTGGAGACGTTTCCATTGAAAAGAAAAAAGTTTTTCTCACTAAAACTAGTTTTCCGACCGATTGTTCCCATGCACAGTGGATCCGCTTGTATGGAAGAGCGGCCAAAAATACTTATAATGACCATAGCGGGCTGAAATTTGTCAAACTGATCGTCTATATCCTATAGCTCCCATAGGAACAACCAAGACAAAATTAATAATAAAATGTTTTTCGATGAAGTTGATTAAGATTTTATAACATAACAGTAAATATTGGAGTTATTTTACATATCCATACATATTATCAAAAAACAACACACAAAAATTTAAAGAAACAAAAATTTTAAAGATTCATCTAGTAATTCATAAACAGATTTTAACAAAGTCGACTTGTCCAAATGTGAAAGGAAAAAATATTCAAAATTTAAATATTGATATATAAATAAATAGTTTTGCAAAAACACAACCACGAAAGACGAACACAAAGCAACAGCACAATAGGCAAAGAGTCAACTTTGACGATGTTAATATATTTACTAGTATACACACATCTGCAAATTTCTGCAGCTAATTTTAAAACATATACCACCTTAAAGGTAAGACAAATACAATGACATAAAAACCAATTTCTGGATTTGCTTGGATCACAACTAAAACTTCAACTAAACACAAAATAGACGTTCACAAAATACACAAAATATATAAAATCGAAAATATTAGTTTTACGATAAAACTTTGACATGAAAGTTAATTATTAACTTCTCGATTTTAAGTAAATACCTTCAACTTCAAAATTCATTTTAAATAATTGTGTTCGGAGCACTCTAGCAAACGTTTGATCTCTTTGATTGGCGATTTTAATATGAGAAAAAGCCTACTGAGCGCAGCTGCGTTGCAAAAATGTTCACGTGTTCAAGCTTTCAATGCTATTTTTAGAAAGTCCCGCTAGATTTCTAGAAAATCCCGTTTGACATTGAGAAGCTTAGGCATTTAAGAGACACTTTGTTTACATTTTGTTTCAATCCTATGTGCTCAATTTTTTTTATTTTTGGCCTCTAACGCATCCACTGTGCCTATGACATATAGTCATCCGATCCGGTCGGTTCCGACATATTAGTAGTGTGCAGCAAAAATAAGACTCTGTGCAAAATTTTGGCTCGATGGCTTTAAAACTGAAAGACAAGTTCGCGTAGAAACAGACAGACAGACGGACGGATAAAGCTCAATCGACTCAGTTCGTCACCCTGAACAAGAATATATAATATATGTATAGTTTATGGAAGTCGAAAATGAACATTTCTATGCGTTGCAAACTTCTGGGCAAAATTATAATACCCTTTGCAAGGGTATAATAATACCATTTTCCATTTATCCAAATACAGAAAAATGATATTGCGCTCCCATGGGTCGCTGTCAAAGCTGGAGGGTGACTCGGAAGACGGTACCACACAATTGACCAAATTGGACGTCGTGTTGACTTTTCAATTGGAGGTTATCGTTATGGAGGTAAAAGGCCTCAAGTCGCTCGCTCCCAATCGCATTGTGTACTGCACCATGGAAGTGGAAAATGGCGAGAAACTTCAAACGGATCAAGCGGAGGCATCGAAGCCAATGTGAGTTAAGTGTGCCTCAGGTCGACACCCCTGTCCATAACCCATTTTCTCGTAGGTGGGATACCCAAGGCGACTTTACAACCACTCACCCATTGCCAGTGGTCAAGGTGAAGCTCTACACGGAAAATCCAGGAATGCTGGCGCTGGAGGACAAAGAGTTGGGAAAAGTTACCTTAAAGCCAACACCGTTGTCATCCAAAGTGAGCTACCGAATTGAGTGAGTAAGTAAGTGTGCATGAAGTAAACATCTTTGGCCCCTCTTCCCCTAGTCGCCCGAATGGCACCGTATGATCATACCGAAGAACCTGCCGGATCAGGATCTACGCATTAAGATAGGCTGCCGGCTCGACAAGCCCCTGAACATGAAGCATTGCGGGTAAGTGGAAAGCGATTTGGTAGATCTGTGAAGTTCATTCGATAACTGCAGGCACCTGTACGCCATTGGGAAGTCGGTATGGAAGAAGTGGAAGCGACGCTACTTCGTCTTGGTGCAAGTCTCGCAGTACACCTTTGCCATGTGCAGTTACAAGGAGAAGAAGTCCGAGCCGTCCGAAATGATGCAGCTGGATGGGTATACCGTGGACTACATTGAAGCAGCCAGCGGTAAGCGTTGTTATCTGCGTTGTCAGACAAATGGAGTATAGTCCGTTTTTTCCAGCAAATCTGATGTTCGGCATTGACTTGAATGGAGGGCGGTTCTTCTTCAACGCTGTGCGGGAGGGGGACAGCATTTCCTTTGCCTGCGACGATGAGAACGAGTGTAGCCTGTGGGTAATGGCCATGTACAGGGCGACGGGCCAATCGCACAAGCCTACGCCGCCAATTACACAGGACAAAAACTCGGCGATGTCGAAAATCCAAGGTGGTATGTATTAGCACTTAAATTAATCCTAACATGGCCTTCTCCATGTCACAGTGGCCAATTGGGCTAAATTAGCGAAACGGAACGTAAGTCTGACAAAGTTTTCATTTAGAATATCGATAGCATCAAGACCGACAAAGTCGGTATCATTGATCAGCTATGGAAGCACAAGTTTTTCCCGCGTTTTCATACCAGAATATCCATGGCTTAACCTGACCTGCTCAGTACACAAGATGTTGATTCATGGAGTCGATATTACAGAAGTGTAATAGTTCCGATTGGCAAATGTCTATGTTACGCATAGAAGGGAAGCATTTCCGACCACATCAATCATATATTATATATTCTTGATCAGCGTGTCGAGCTGAATTGATTTTGCCTTGTCCGTCTGTTTGTCTCCATCTTCTCCGTCAGTTTGAAAGCTATCGCCACCTAACTTTGCACGAAGTTTTCTGGCACAAATACGCTTCACATTTGTCGAAACCGGCCGGATCGGATGACCATAACATATAGCTGCCAAAGGAACGATCGATTTGTTTTCACTGCAAACATCTCCAAACTCCGTATTTACTAGTTTTCTATGCTTCTCCATGATTCTGCCAATATTGGTCGAAATCGGACATCCATACAGTATAGGTGCCATAGTCTTAGTAAGAAAAACTATTTTGTTTTCAACGTAATCCTCTTTAAAATTGGCATATATTTATTTTTATAATCTTTCACAGAATTCTTCAAGGTTTTGTCCAAATCGGATGACTATAGGTTATAGCTGCCATGGGAATGATCGGCCGAAAAACTAGTTTTAGTGAGAAAAACTTGTTGTTTTCAAAGAAATCGCCTTCGAACTTTGTATTTCTTAGTTTGCTATGCTTTCCCATGATTTTCCCAAGTTTGGTCGAAATCGAACATCTATATAGTATAGCTGTCATACGAAAGTAGAGTCAGAAAAGTAGAAAGTTGTTTGTTTTCAGTGAAAATGTCCATCAAATGAATTAGAACAAGTAAGGGCGCTGCAGTCGAGTTTCCCGACCACAAAATACCCTGTTCATTTGTTTTGTCATTTTGAACCTAAATGTAGGCAACACTTTTTTCTAGTCCTGACCATAAACTGGGGGGTGGGGGTGCTCTTATCAGCTCAACTGTTTCGCTTATAACTCCGGTGTTTTTTGTTCGATCTGATTGTACTTTTCAGAATAGGTAGATATTGGGCCTAGCTTGATGTATACTAAACCACGAGACTCTAACTTGAAAATTGTGGATCTGACGGCTATTTAGGTCTAGGATTTCTAGAGGAGGTCTAGGTTTTTTGGGGATAAAAGGGGGAAGGAGTGGAATTTTTCAAATCTGAAACAAACTTGATCTGCGTACAGCATAAATCTACCTTCGTGCAAATTTGTGGCTTTATCTCTTATAGTCTCTGAGATCGACGCGTTCATACAGACAGACAGACGGACATGGCTATATCGACTCGGCTGTTCATGCTGATCAAGAATATATATACTTTATGGGGTCGGAAAATTTTCCATCTCCCTGTTACATACATTCGCACAACTTCATGATCCCCCTTTTCCCATTTTCAATGGGAACAGGGTATAAAAACGTGCTGCAAGGGTAAATAAATTTTGGCCGAGTTAGTCTTCAAGCGCTACTCGCAAAACTTCTTAAGCTGGGATTTCATTCCTCCCTTCGATGTTGGATTCAATCCTACTTGGACCACCGGACTTACAGAGTCAGAGGAAACAGCTCGCTTTCTAATCCCCGTGGGAGTGCGCTTGGGCCTTTTCTTTTCATTATATGTATGGTAATGACATTTGTATGAATATTATTATCTTTGAGTTTTTGCTCTAATTATGCTGATGATCTTAAAACTGTTCGGTCTGTCAGAATCCGTAACGGTGCAAAATGACCTAGATGGGGTCGGCTCATGGTGTACCCACAACTTACCTCCGCTTAATCCAATCAAACTTTATCGAGCCGGCAGGAGGTTATTGATGAGCACTTGAACTATATTTTGCCTAAAGTCTATTTCATGTTTGGGTTTGTTAAGCGCGACTCCAGCCAATTTACACCAGGTTGAGCCCCTATTCTGCATTATTGCGTTCTAAGTTGGAGTATGCTTCATTTATTTGGAACTCCTTTGGTGCAGTTCACATAAAGGGGCTCGACAGGGTACAGGAACAATTTATGACATTCGCTGATCCTTTGCCGTCGTAAATTTGTAGAGGTGCCCAGTTGCATCTTTCAGACCTAGAAGATCGGATAACCATTGCTTCACTAATATTGTTGAACGACCTTGTCGTATAGATTGTCCTTTCTTGTTGGAAGAAGACTCCTAGTCTTGGATCTTTTCAACCCTTTTCTCCACCCGTTTTCCCGATCCAACTATTTCCCTCATGAACCTAAATGTACAGGCCTGGAAAACTTTAAGACTCCTTGCCCGTTGGTATGCGTTTTGACTTCAACTCCAAATCGATCATTAAGAAACTATTAGCAGAAAATTTTCTGCTGGCTCTACACAGCCGTGGTCCGCCCCATACTACTCTACGGAGCACTAGTTTGGTGGCCAGCGCTTGATCAACATCAACATCTACACTGATGACTCTAAGCTTTACGAAAAAGTAGGAGGGGGAGTGTTCTCCACCAACCTAAACTTGAAAATATCGTTCCGCCTTCCTGATCACTGTAGCGTGTACCAAGCGGAGGTGGTGGCCATCCAGCAAGCAGCCACCTACCTTAGCACACTACCAATCAGAGAAGTAAACGTCTTCAGATAGTCAAGCCGCCCTTAAGCCCTTGACACATACACCAACAATTCCAAAACGCTTACCGAATGCCGTTCATCTCTAAATGAGATCGCCCGAAAATTCAGTATACACCTTATATGGGTGCCTGGACACCACAGAAGGAAATGAGTCTGCGGACAAACTGGCCAGAATAGGCACCACCATCGAGCTCCTTTCAGAGAAGAGCACGATAGGGATGCCTATGGCAACTTTTAAGCTCCACACAAAAGCTGAAACACGTCGTCTCGCTGCGGATAGGTGGAAAAACCTTTCCTCCTGTGCGGCAGCGAGGCTTACGTGGCCAACACTAACCCCCCTCATTAACAAAATGGGTTTACAGGGAACAAATATGGCATCGCAATGGACCCAAAGAGGCCTAAGTGGGAGGGCGACTTGTCCAACGCAACCTAACCTACGCAACGTGTCTGGGACCATAACCTGATATAGTACACTATGAATTCCTTATTGTTATAGCTCTAAGAAACGAATCGTGCTTCCATCTTTGTAGAACTTTCGATAGAGATGATACTCCATACAATGCGTGATAGTGATGACAAACTTATAACTATCGATGCAATATTTTTAAGCTTAAAATTAACAACTTTCGTGACTTTAACAGAAATTAGTGTAGCCAGTTCAGAACTTTGTTCATTTGGCGAATAAAAATAGTAATGGTAGTAAATTAGCCAAATCGCCCACTGTGCTTATGAGCGACAGGTTTCAAAAAAGGGACCAGGTCCCCGTCTTTTATTTTTCACAACTCAGTAAATATCTCCCCTAACCCATTTTAGATGCGGACAAAGCACGCAAGCATGGCATGGAGGACTACATAAGCGCTGATCCTTGTACGTTTGACCATGCGACCCTGTTCAAAACTTTGCAAAATCTAACACTTGAATATCGCCTGAACGACCCGTACGCATCTCTGGTGAGTACCGTAGAGCATGGCAAGAAGAGCTCTTTTCTGATTGTTGCATTTGGGTGCGATTCGCAGGGCTGGTTCAGTCCCGGACAGGTGTTTGTCCTCGACGAGTATTGTGCTCGATATGGAGTGCGAGGATGCTACCGACACTTGTGCTATCTCTCTGACCTGTTGGACCGCGCTGAGAAACAGCACATGATTGACCCGACCCTGATCCACTACTCGTTCGCATTCTGCGCCAGTCATGTGCATGGCAACAGGTGATATAGGGAACTGGCCGCGCCCACCGCTTAGAAGGCTTAACTCTCATTTCTCACAGACCCGACGGCGTCGGCAGCATCACCCACGAGGAGAAGGAGAAGTTTGCCGAGATCAAGGATCGCCTGCGGCAGCTGCTCGAGTTTCAGATTACAAACTTTAGATATTGCTTTCCATTTGGCCGCCCCGAGGGCGCCCTCAAGGCCACTCTGTCGCTGTTGGAGCGCGTGCTGATGAAAGACATTGTTACGCCAGTGCCGCCGGAGGAGGTGCGCCAAATGATCAAGAAGAGCCTGGAGACGGCCGCATTGGTGAACTACACCCGACTCTCAAACAAGGCCAAAATTGAAGGTGCGTATGGCCGGCCGGCCGGCTCGTCCACTCTAAACTCTAACGTTGTGTGGCTTCACAGAGGACCTGCGCGGTGAAATCATTGTGCCGCCTCCGAAAAAGCTGGAGGACTTGATACACCTGGCCGAGCTGTGCGTGGACCTGCTGCAACAGAACGAGGAGCACTACGGCGAAGTAAGTTGAGTTGTCGTTGTCGCCACCCGGCGACATCGTCCTGGCACTATCTCGCAATGTACAGATAAGTATAGTTGGGTGCAGTTACGGTTGGGAATATGTGTACCGACCACACACATACACACACATATTCCCGGCCGTATACCTGTGCGTGGCCAAACTGAGTGGAACTTGCTAATATCTTAGATTGATGTCGTACTTCGAATTCTAAATATGTATATTTCTGTGTTAACCAACTGCGTGTATCATACGATTGCTATTTGTATGTATTTCTGCCAACTGTATCTCTGTATATGTATGTGTGTGTTGTATGTTTTTCTACCCGTACACACGCGGATCGATTTCCTTATAGTCCTCTACTTCCTGCCTATCTAATTTCTAACGATCTTTTTTTAAGTTTCCTCCCCCCCTCTCTACGCCGTAGTCCACAAGTATGTATGAGGATGGTTAGGATGTAACGTAGGTCCGGACACGGTAGCGGTGTGAGTGAATCGGTTGAGCGAGAACATCAGGACAACTTCATTGTCGATTGAACTGATTGAATCTATTGCAATTCTTGTGTAAGACTTTTAGACTCCGTCCGTGTGCTCTGAATTGTCCATACAACCCGATCCTGGGCTTCTTTGGGTAACAGTAACCGGCTACCAAGGACCGCGACACACATACACACACACACAATTACGTTGATGAAGCTGGACGGGATTTGCCCCAGCAGCATCAATGCAATTGCTCAATTGTTGGTTCCATGTATAAAAGTACGTATGTCTGTGTTTGTATGCCCAATCCATCTAGCTGCGCACACATGCCAAAGTGGATAAGGTAAAGGCAATTAAGGAAGGCGGCAATGGTGCGGGAGAGCAGGGTAGCGAAGCCGCCTCCGCCGCCGGCCACGGACTCACGGGCGGCACGGCAGACCAGGCCACAGCCAAGGCAGCGGCATCGGACGCGGATGGACCAGCTGCGTTTCGCTACTGTATGCCCACACACGCGGTCTACACACCTCCAGTACCAACGGCACGTACTCCAGTTGACCTACTTAACCGTATACCCGATATTCACTCTCGAGTTCAAGAAACATTAATTTATTACACACCCACACACACACACACACACATTGTATTTCGCTTGAGCATCGCATACGAGATCAAAAATCACACATCAATCAGGCAACCCACACACACACACACACACACACACACACTCACTGGCCCCCACAACAAATCCAGCCCTCCTCCTCCCAAACTGTGCGATCAGAGATGCTAACCAGATGATAGCCGTCAAAGGGGGAGACATGCAACAACATTTCTGTGATCCGGTTCCCCATATACTTTTCGTTTATACATCCCCGGGGCCGACAGTTGAAGTCTTTTTTGGGGTGAAGGGTAAAGCCACTGACGGATTTCGTAACCTCAGAAGCAAGTGAACAGGTTCAAACGGCTATGAAGAGAAACAAGCAAATCCTTGGTAGATTAAGACGCTTAAGACGCAGACGGGCGAATACCGATGAGGTCAGCTAATCAGAAGTAGGTCAGTCAGAACTATCTGCTGGATAGATCCATGGATTCTGGATGACCAGTTTTGTAAATGATAATTCGAAATATTTCTAATTGGCACTACAATTTGTTTCATTGCCACTGAACTGAAGTGGTTCAAATCTAAGATTTTTAGTTGGCATTAACCGATAGCTTTGTAGCTTTGTAGGGTGTTTTCAATTCATTATTCTGAATCGGCATTGAAAACTCAAAAAAAAACTGAACTAGCTTTGATATTTATACCAGGGACCGTAAATAATG
Source organism: Lordiphosa andalusiaca (assembly GCA_035044965.1). Lineage (NCBI taxonomy): Eukaryota > Metazoa > Arthropoda > Insecta > Diptera > Drosophilidae > Lordiphosa > Lordiphosa andalusiaca. Next base: position 183,498 of record JAWNNM010001173.1, on the reverse strand, counting down.
ATTATTTGTAGATTTTTCATCCTCAAAAATCATCAACGGGTACTACAGCCGCATGAAAAAACATATCATATATCTCACATATCTATTGATTTCCGCAATGATTTTTATTTCTTTGTTTTTATTCAAATTGCTCAATTAATAATGACTATTTTTTGAGTAAAATGAAAAACAAATCAAAAATAATCATTAATTTTTTAAAATCCGGAATATTATTCGTATTTTCAAACTAGGCAGTGGGTTCTATTGATTTGATTTGATTCACCTACTAGGGATATGCATCACTTGTAGTAACCGACATTTGATTAATATTCGTAATAATTATTTCTGAACTTTATTCTAAAAATCATATTTAATCATTATTTTTTGAGATATAAGACGAAAATCAAAAATAATCATGAAAGTTGGATTTTTATAATTGAACTTATAATGATTACGGTCCCTGATTTATACCCTTGCATAGAAATATTCATTTCCGACCCCATAAACAATATACATATATATATTCTTGATCAGGGTGACGAGCTGATTGAGTCAATTGAGCTTTGTCCGTCCGTCTATCTGTTGCTACACCAACTAGTCTCTCAGTTTTAAAGCTGTCGAGCTGAAATTGAGTGAGTCTTCTTTTTGCTACTAATATGTAGGAACTTACCGGATCGGATGACTATATCTCATAGCTCTCATAGGAACAATCGGTCGGAAAACTAGTTTTAGTGAGAAACACTTTTTTCTTTTCAACGGAAACGTCTCCAAACTTTGTAATCGTTAGTTTTTTCAGTTTTTTTGTATAGTTCTACCAAGTTTTATTAAAATCGGACAACCATATGGTACAAAAGATAGGTCTGAAGAACAGTGTTAGTTAGAATAACTTTTTTTGTTTTTAATGGTAGCATCCTGAAATTTTTTACTTGATTGTTTCACATGCTTTCACATAATTTTACAAAGTTTAGGCCAAATCGGATGATTATATCGTATAGCTCCCATACGAACGATCAGTCGAAAAATGGGAAAACGCGTATTTTTGAAAATATTTAAGCGAGCACTTGCAAGGGTATAAAAAGCTTAGCTTTCTCGTTTTAGAGAAAATTTAACTATAATCATAATCCACATTCAAAATACATGTCTCTGAATAACACGAACCGGATAAACATATTTTTTGAATTGTCATTGAAATGAAATAAAGTAATTTCAATGCCAATTCAGAAATTGAAATTATTTTATTACAATGTCAATTCCATATTTTTGTCTCAAAACTGTTTCAATGCCAATACTGAATTTTGAATTGAAATTATTTCATTTCATTGAGAACTCAATATATTTTAATCGGAGCTAAAATAATGCCGACTATAAACATTCGAATTTGCTCTGCCAGACTTAATGCCAATGTTAACCAATGCCAGAGGCATTAGTTATACTCTTGCAGAAAGTATAATATTTATTATAAAATTGGTCTGATATTTTCCATAAGATATATACCGCTGTGTTCGGGAAAGTATCAGTTGTGCCCAAAAGAGATGGCATTGTGTTTGCATATTCCTTCTTGTAGATTTCTGTAACAAAGAGTATGTTAAGTATGGACCCCATTAAGTATTTATAATCTTGATTAGTGTCAACGGCAGAGTCGATAGCCGGTTTGGCTCTAGGAAGTAGCAACCAAAGTGTTGGACTAGAGCTACCGCACCCACTAAACAATCCACCCCCATCCCGATTCCCGGCGGAACTACCGTTAGGGTATTACTTCGTCGGGGGGAATGCCCAAAGCTCACTTAGGATTCTCTCCCATGTATTCGAATTACGCAGTCTTTCTGCGCAGCGCAGTTTTTGGAAATTGGCTGTGACTGCAGACCAATTGTGTTCTGACTCAAGCATTATATTCACCAGGTTGCTAGCGGCTGGTGGCCTCCCAACCCGCCAGCTTAGTTCAGTTCGCTCATTTAAGAAAGACGGACAATCAAAGATGACGCGTTCTGCGTCTGCGGATGACCATCGGGGCAGTAAGGGTCGTCTTCATGCTTGAACCTATGCAAATAGGATTTGAAACATCCATGTCCAGTGAGTAGTTGCGTCAAGTAGTATGTCATCTGTCCGTGTTTTCTGTCTATCCAGGGCCCTTTATTAGGGATTAAGCTATGAGTACATCTTCCTTTGGTGGTTCGTTCCCACCTGGATTGCCATCTCCGTAGGGTCTCCATTCGCAGATACGCCCTATATTCCAACATTGATGTGTCATCTGGTGCTCCCTTAAATATTTGTGCCTTCAGGTCGAATGGTATGAGTCCCGCCACCACCAATGCTGCATCATTCGATACCGATATCGATACATCTTGGTGCACAGATTCGTTGCGCCACGTTTGCTGCTCTAACGTAGGAGTCATACCGAGTGGCGTGTGCCCAAACAGGAGCCGCGTATAGCATTGTTGAGCCAACAACGCCAACGAGGAGTTTCCGTCTCGACTGTTTAGGGCCCCGTACATTGGCCATGACTCTGGCTAGAGCCTGCCTTCTGGCTAGCAAACGCCAGGTGGTCCCTAAAGTTTAGCCTGTGGTCGATCATAACCCCTAGGCATCCCCTACTCTTATCGTGGCCGTCTCGACTACTTTCCGACTGCTTATGAGCACCGTCTCCGTCTTATGTATGGCTAAAACCAGATCCATCCTCTCAAGCCAAAGTTTCACCGTAGAAATCGCCTGGTTACAGATTCGTTCAGCTGCTTCGATGTGTTTTGCCACTATTACCATGGCAATGTAGCTCCTGCCGGCAGTTGTAGTCGCAGTATTCCGTCGTACATTATGTTCCAGAGCATAGGGTCAAGTACCGACGCTTGAGGAACCCCTCTGGTAATGCTGTACTGTTTTGTATCCTGGTCAGTCTCGTACATGAGCACTCTGTTGCTGTTCTAGGTATGGTGGGACGCCCACAGAGCTAATATCCTGCCGTATGTAATGCCATCCTGCCGTGAATTGAACGCGTTCTTTATGTCTAGTGTGACTACAAGGCAGTATTCTTTGCTTCCAAACCTCCAACGCTTCCCTTCGATGGCCTGTCGGACAGTCGATCTCCTTCTCCGGAATCCGTATTGCATGGAGGACATTTATGTTTCCAAGGCCTCTTCCATTCTTTTCTGAATAATTCGCTCGAGAGTCGATATAGCTATGTCCGTCTGTCTTTCCGTAAAAACAAACAGATCTTCGAAATGTTAATTCATTTTATTGTTTTATTATTACACAGAAAAAAATAAGATCAAATATCGAGTTGATCTTCCAATATAATTTCAAAAATATCAATTTTTAAAGATCCAAGAGTTACCATTTAATATCAATATGATGCTGTAGTATTACATTGATACTAAAAATATTATATTAATAAGCTAAATTCTCACAGTGATATGAAAAATACCCTAATGACGAGATTTCAGATCAAAGTTGGCATCGAAAATCTGAGGGCAGAAAGAGACAAACAGAGTTTCTTAAAACAAAGAGCGACAGCTATAGTCCAATTCGAAAATGGCAAAAACAATGTATATGTCTCTGCCGCAGCAAGCGAGACAGCGAATATTCTTCCGATTTGTCTGTTTTTGCTTTCATTGTTGATTGCAATTCCCAACTGCTTAAAGCGGTGAGCGCATGAAGAGACATTCAAACAGCCACAGCCATTAGCGAAATGCCTACTGAAAGTTGAATCGGGAGATTCATGAAACAGTACTATAAAGGCAACCAGCTCTTTTTGGTGTATATAAATGGTGTATATATAAATATTTACAGTTGTGAACATACGCAACTTTTCGGGACCTCGAGCCAGCTAAAGTCTCTAATTTTCATTCTAATATATCTTTGACATTTGAACCATGTCCAATGGGTACTATACAAATATAGCTTTGATACATAATAATACATTATACAATAATACCACTTTGATATTATAAAAATATTAATACTATAAAAATAGATCAGGGATATTAACAAATATCAGATTGTTGATCTGAAAGATTTCACATTGATATTTTCGAAATGTACGAGTGATATTTTCGATCATATCAACCGGGTATTCTTCAGATGAAGACCGATTCGATACTGAAAAATTCCCGATTGATACTAAATATCGTGATCTTTTTTTTCTGTGTATGAAACAATTAACTCAAAAACTGCGCAACAGCTAAGGCCTTAAGCTTGTTATGTACATTTTACCATTTTCCCAAAATTTTTGAGTTGAGTTAAAAATAGTGATATATAACGATTCAACTTTTGCAGGGAATAAATTGTATGCAATCAGTGCTAAATTCATCTGCCAAAGTAAGATTTCAAACTTTTAGATCTTTTCTTTTGCTAATGTTTCGATAATTCAGTAATCAGCATTATTTATGGATCCCCCAAAGAAATGATAAAGATCGGACTAACGTTAGTCAAGCCAAAGGGAAATTATACTATTATGCTGGGCAGCACTTCACAGTTTAAGAGGTACAGAGTAGGGTTGTCGTCATATCTAAAAATGTCTAAATCGTAAAACATTCAATATCGATACATATTTGATAAAACGATTCTAAATAAAATCGTTGTTTTCTTAAGCTAGCAGAAATACTAAAAGTTTATTAAAGAAAATCTACACCATAAGGCTTCAAGTGACCAGTGCAAGTGGTCATCCCAACTGATCATAACTTACGGCTATAATCATTTACCGACTTAGTTTTCTGAAATTAGACTTTGTTTTCAAAAGTAACTAAGTAGTGTGTTGTAGGTGGATTTCATTAAGCCTTTAAGCCATGCACTCCAAACACATTTATCGTATTTCAGAGTACTAAACAGATTATCTATAACACACTCTGTACCTCCCAAAGCTTGCGAGTGCTGCCCATCGCTGCTTCAACCGGTGCTACCCACCATCAATTTGTGTTTTCCCTCTAACCAAATAGTCGTTGATCGGCGGATCGATAAATAATACGAATAACTAAATATGCCCAGATGATACGATCTTTAAAACTGTCGGAGACATGACGTGAGCTTGAACTTTCTTAATCTCTTACCACCTCTGAGATCTATGCGTTCATATCGACTCGGCTGTTGAAGCTGATCAAGTATATAATACATGGGATCGGAGATGCTTGCTTCTGGCTGTTACATTCTATTGCAAATGCTTAATATACTCTGTGTACGATTGGTACATTATAATAAGAGTGACAGATTGAGGTTAGCAAAAAAATATCAAGGGAATACTGCTTGCCCTTTATCGACAGTGCTTTGAAAACGATTTTCACAGAACCAGCTGCATTGATAACACAGTCCACTCCACTTCGGTTGGTTGGTCAGACTCCGTTTCATTGTCGCTCCAACCAGACAATCCGCAATTGCTGTTGTACTCATTCTACAATATAGATTTTGTATTGGAGAGCTTATTAATTACCTCAGATACTGGCCTTCTGTTTGATTTTGGTGCCCACCGCTGATATCCGAGCAACGGCTGAAGCTGGGATTGTAATGCGTATCCAAATAATTAGTTCTTATTCTTATTAGTTCCATTGGAATGAAATACAACCGGCCGGATCGGACTACTATAGCATACAGCTGTCTTTGTACTTCTTAGTCTGCTATGCTTTCCCATAATTTTCCAAAGTTTGATCGAAGTCGGTCATCTATATGGGATAGCTCCCATAGAAAGGTGAGGTCCGAAAAGTATTCTTAGTTGGAAAACCGTGCTGCAAGGGTAGACAAGCTTCCGCTGAGCCGAAGTTGACTTTCCTTTATGTTTTTATTTTATCACAAATATTTCATCGGTGAGATCTCCATTTTAGTCATCTATTTTCAATCAACCACAGCCGGTTTTTTATTTTTTAGATAGACTTTAGTCTGGCTGGCATTATGCGAGTTCTGCATGCAATTTCCTCGCCCCCTACTCTGACTCGTCTGCCTCTCTCTCTCTCCTCCCTCTTCTCTACTTTCCTGCCTGCATGTTAATGTCACTTTCTGTAAATAGGCTTAGCTAAATTACTGTCAAGCAAAATCGAACTCCCAGGATATGCATCAACATATGTCTCCCGCGGAAATATTCGAGGTGGGGGTCTCGGCAAATTTGGACACATTGAACATCTTTATAGGAATGTTGTCATTTCAATGTGCCTACATGTGTCTGCCATCGCAGTGGGGAATCGGATCAGATAACGTCTGTTTGTCCACATACTCGACTGCAGTTAAATGTTGCTTTACATCTATCCTCATAGGCAGAGTTGTGGCTCTGTCCAGGACCTGCCTCCTTACTTTCCCATCTGACTCTTAAGTGAAACATGCACATCTGCTCGTTCATCCCTATAATTATCGTTGGTGTGAGCAATTTGTTTAATTAATGCTTTCTGATCTTTTGTTTTTGCAACTATATATGTACATATATGTTTTACTCTGCATGCCTCTATTATCAGCAAGAAGTTGAGAATATACCTGTACCAAGCTTTATTCACCCACAACTCCACGGTTGGTGCACAGTGGTTCGCTGGCGCATCAAATTGCACATAAGTAGACCCCGGGCTTTTTTGAACCGATGGGCCAAAACAACGAACGTATTCTTCGAATCGACAAAAACCAAAGTGAAGAATGAAGCTGTTGCAGTATTTAAGAAGGTTTTCAGTACAATACAACAATATTATTGTGTGTCATTAGTTTCGGCCCGGAATTCGCAACCTTTTTCTTTCCAGATGCTTCCACGTCAAATGACAATTGCACCGAGAAAAAAGAATGGAAATCGAAAACGATAAAAAAGAAATAACAATCGTTGTAACTTACTGGAAGTAGAGCTGAAGACCTATCCTCAAGCCCACTTCGGAAGCCGCACTGAGAGAATGTTCTGCTCTTATTTTGAGATGAAGAAATCTTCTGCAAGACCATCCTGTTGATAAATTTAACACTTCTTCTTCTACTTCTTTATCCGGACATTGCAGTCACAGGAATTATTACCCGCCACCGTCGCCTCTGTCTTGTGCGAGCTGGCACCAGTTGGTGACATCAAGCGCCTCAATGTACACTTGTTTTGATGGAGCTTGTTTCATCCAGCGCAGCCGCTGGAGTAGATCTGTGTCAAAATAGAAGTCATACAGTTCATGCTTCTGCGACTAAAGAGCCTTCGAGCACATCTCTGGCTTGTACATGACGATCAAATTCGATCAAATTGCCATAAACTGAGAGAAAAGTCTCTTCCAAGTCCAGTTTGGACACTTTCGGGCTTTCGTTTGCATTGATATGTGTTCTATGTGTAACATAGGACCCATAAGTCCAGAATATTGTTGCTCGATGGGACCTCCATAATTTATGGACACTCCATTTGAGTGTGAAAACTCTGCAGAATGAATTTGTATCCTTAAAACAAGAGCTGATGGCGACAAACCGGGACCAGTTTTGGAATCTATGGGAAAAACATAATTATAATTTAGCATCGAACTGGCTGGACGAAAATGGCTGGCTCCCTGTATTGTATGTACTTTTTCTTTTCCTCAGTTGTCGCTATCTCTGAGAACGCCTTGCTTGCCGCACGTTCGCTTTTGCCGATAATCTTGATATCATGGGCAAATGCCAGTAGCATTATGGTGACCGATCTGTTAGCATTTGGACTGAGAAATCACCGCAGATATGAGAAGTGCAGAAATTATTAGAGTACCGGCGAAAGCTCAAACCAACTGTTCTTTCTGAGAGGATACTGGATCAACTAAAAACTAAAAGTTTTTAGAAACCAACAAGTAATGGCGCTGCCGCATAGCACCCTGTACGATTCAGAGCTCGCAAATGAGTGTTAACACATTTTTCAAATGCGATCAGCCTCAGAACAAAACAGAAACAAACGCAGCACAAACGCTCTCTCACTGAGCGAAACACTTATTCTCTCTCCTCTTCTGTTTTCTGTTACGTGTTTTCGGTTGAGCAAAACAAACGAGTCGGTCTGCCGAAGACCACTGACAGAAACACTTTTGAGCGAGTGCTCATCAGAAAACTGCGCTGTATATAGATTTGAGCAAAAACAGAACTGAAGGTGTCTTTCGCTCCCTCTTTTCGTTGTATCCGTAACGAAACAGTTTTTTTACCGACACTAGGAAAGTGTTGAGAGTTACTTGAGAGCTCTGCTGCATACACTCCATCAGTAGACTCAAGAAGTCTCACAAAACCTGTTTTGGGATCAGTTGACTCGAAAAGGTTGTTTCCTACTTCGACGGAGTCGAACGGATTCACTTTGCGGATATTCTAAAAGCTGAGTTGGTTTATATTCGTTCGAATACAGACAACGATCAGGTTTCTGTTAGAACTAAGCTTTTTTCAACAAATTCAGTCCAAATAAAGGCAATACAAATTTGTGTGATACAAAATGTATTCGTAAATTGTGTGCGTAAAAGTCTGCTAACTGTTTTGGGCTTAAGAAAAGACACGAACTACATTCTTATTTTGTGGTTACACCAATTCTTCTTCCCAATCAATGGCACCAAGTCGGCCCTGTCCCAACGCCAAGATTCGCGTTAAAGTCTCAAAAATCTAAGCGTGTAACCATGAATCTGAATATGAATACAGCCACTTTTAGATTCCAAGTTATTTAAACATATATAATTTCAGAAATAACATTTCGTGTCAATAAATTAAATAGACGATTCGGTATTCAAATAATGCCAACTCTGACCAAAAGTCGACAGGGCTTCAAAGAACTTTGACCTTAACGGTGTGGCGATGAAAAGATGATGGGGTTTGGTCTTTGTCTCATGGGTATTCACCAACAATGTTTTGATCCCGGCTTCTAAATAGTTGATCCTTATGTAAAATTTCATGCTGAATTCAAATCTGCTCTCAGATATGTGGAAAGTAGAACGGTTTTTTTAGCTAAATTTTCAGTGTTTTAGTGTTTTGAAAAAAGGTAGGTCTACTAAAATGCCATTTTCTCTGGTTTTAGTCCACCGATATGTATAAACTGGAACAAAAATTGAAGGTAATAGAATTGTTTCTTAAATAAAAACGACAGTTGTTTAAAATCCAGTCATAAATGACGAAGTGATGGCACTTCTTTTGCTGCCTTTCATTAAGTTTTTTTCAATTTTACCATAAAAATTGCTCAGGTCTCAGATATTGACAGGAGATATTTTTCCTCTTGGTCATCAAAATCGGATGAAAAATAAACGCTACATTCACAATTAAGTGAACATACCTCTTCTTAACTCCGTAACTCTGCGCTTTATGTTTAATAAGTCACATGGGAGTATCTAAACAAAACAAAGTCACATCAGAGAGGAATTTAAGATAATGTCATTTAAAAAAATTCCTCTCTGACATTGATATGTAACTAAAATATCGAGTTTCAGTTTAAAAATCACATCTTAGCAATCCAAATAAGAATAAACATTGAGGAGTTTTTATTGCAGTTCAAGGTTGGATAAAAGTACTCAAATGATGTAGACCGGTTTTTGTTTTTTGTGCAGACTGTGTGTTTCTCGCTACAAGAACCAACAATAGTCCCCCATCATTGCCGGATCCCACTTGCCTTGGTAGCGAAACTCCATCGGCTGCAATGCTCGTCGCTTTCGTCGCCTAGGTTGTCCGGGAATAAATCCAAATGGGAGTGCAAAAAGTGAATTTTTTAAAAATGAAAATAAACATAATTGGTAAATATAAAAACTCGAGGAAAAACAGACTGAGATTATACCAATTTTGTTGTATTTTGTATCCAATAAACCATCAACAATTTCTTTGTAGTCCTCACTTCTTTTGTTTCCGAGAAAACTAGACACTACTGCGCAAAATGATTCCCATGCTTTTGCCTCGTCTGCGGATAATGCCGAGTAAAATTATATGTCGCTCATTAGCTTTTTGATTTTGCGGACCCTTCTTTGATTTTGGCGTGGGAATCGTCATTTTTAAAATTCAAATGCCGCAAAGTTTTCATTTTTATGGAGAGCTTTAACGAAGTTCTTGAAGAGATCAAGCTTAATATGCAACGGAGGGAGAATAATTTTGTCCTTTTGAACTAGGAGCGGATATTTTACGTTATCTTCTCCGACTACAAAATTGGCCCTTCCATCCCAGTCCTTACGCAAGTAATGTACACTGCGATCTTTTGCATTTTCATAAAAAAATAAAATTTGGGTTATTTCACCAATTGCTGCAAATGCGGAAGTATTTTTATCCGATTTCTATAACCAAGGGCAAAAAATGTTCGTAAGAGATTACGCAATCCTGTCAATATCTGATACCTGAGCAATTTTTATGGTAAGATTGAAAAAAACTTAATAAAAGGCAGCAAAAAATTAAAAATTATCAAAATTTTTGTCAAAAATCCATCTTTGAAGTGACATTACTTCGTCATTTATGATTGGATTATACTTATCGGTGGACTAAAACCAGAGAAAATGGCATCCTCCTTTTTTTCAAAACACTAAAATTGAAAATTTAGCTATATCTTAAAAAACCGTTCTACTTTCCACATATCTGAGAGCAGATTTGAATTCAGCGTAAATTTTTACATCAATTGCTAAAAGTGCCGGATACAAAAACTTTTGAAATTTTGTGACATAGTGTTATCAGTTCGGTGGTGGATCTACCAGGACTAAAGCCACACGGATATGGTCCAATCAGTTCGCACATTCTCTCTGTATTAGACTGGTCCCGCGGTAATTAACATTGATAGGAGTTGATGCATACACCTTATCAACTCGTCTCCGCCAGCTTTGAACAATTCGATTGTGGCTAACCCAACATCGTTATGGTCCGGTGGGTTAATTCCTATACCAACGATTGGAGGTGCACGACATCGCCTACCAGCAGGTAAAGTAGCAGGAGAAGTAAAACTGATGCTCCCGGCCTTAAAATTTTCGGGTCTCACCCACGTCCGACAGTAGGAAGAAGCCTCCAGTAATGGGGACTCTATTTGGAACATCATACCTAATTTACCTGCACCTTGCGCTAGTAGAGAATGCCAACTTGTTGGTCGTACAGACAAATCATACAATATACGTATTCCCATCATGATTAACCATGTACTCCAAGTCACGGGAGCAATCAAATGTCAAAGAGGCACCACTGAACATCTCTTTCAAAGTTTGTTGGACCGCGACAGGACACCCACGTGCACTTCTTTAATGACAAGACGGTCCTTTGGCCCGACTTAGCACCTGCCTACTATCACTTGATATGTTAAGTATGCAAACTGTGCCCAAGCTGCACACCACCAGCAATGCAAAATTTGGCGTTAATCACAAAGTAATTAAGAAATACATCAAATCCGGGGTCTAATTATGCTCTACGATCCACTGTGCAACGTAGTTAAAGCTTGGTATACACTTCCACTTAGAAGAACTGCCAAAACAAACAAAAAAAGCAAGTGAGCCAATTCGTTTCTGTTGGCCCAGTGTGGCCAGGTTTTGCGAAACCTGCCTAAGCAATGGTCACACTGTCAATTGGTTTGTTTTGAGTTTTTGATTGCTTGAATAGAATTAATAAAAATGATGTGGCCTTTGATCGCAACGTTCGACAGCAATCGCTTGCTCTCGCGAGCTCGCTCGCCGAGCTCTTGAGCTCATGTTTACTAGATTGCCTTGGCCATTGTATTAGTAATAGCAAAAAATATTTAAAAATTCACTCGACAATGTTCGGTTTACCAATTCAGTATATCAGCATTATGAATATTTTAATTGACTTATTCGTTTCGGCAGTTCCTTGGTTGAAGCGTATACCAAGCTTAAAGCTGATCTCTGTAATGCTCCTGCTCGCATTTATAATATTTTTATGAAACTCCAAGGTCCAGATTTGGAACTCCCCTATGTACACTCCTCCTCACTTGAATAGGACACCCCTTAAGTATGTTTTCCATCGCACACTGCTCCCAAACCAATGATAAAAGACTTAATTTTTTTTTTAAATTAAAGATTTTTTAATAGGTTTTTCTTAGCCAGATGGTATTTATCACGATACAGCTTTAAATAATAACAAAAAAAATATCAAACATAATCCGTAAAATTCAGGGGCTCAAATATTGCGTCACTTGAATGGGACACTTAAACAAACCAAGCATTTTAGAGAACTCAGATTCAGATTCTTCTTTATTTTCAACCTCTTTAGGTGTTTAGCCTTCGAAATAACGTGATGGACAGTGGATACCCTAGCCTTTACATCCCATTTTTCACGAATTTTCGCCGTTGAGTCGTGAGAACTTGACGCTTTTCATAATTTGTGGCGTCTTCCGCATCGGTGAGCACACTGTGCTTTTTTCCCATATTCAGACTCATTACTTAAGAATCCCGTTATGACATGTCGGCTCCTGTTGTTGTTTTTTTGTTGCTATTTTTGCAATTTATGGGCCAGAGTCCTTGTATGCCTTTATTTTTCCTGTTTCCTCCTCGGTTAAGGCTTTTCCTCGACCCATTTTAATTATATATATATATAATCGTCGAAAATCACAAAAAAGTTCGCTCAGCGAAAACTCAGTGGACACCTGCCAAAGTAGACGATCAAACAAAACGCATGTTCTATTCAAGTGACACAAACTATTGACTCAATTTCAAACGAGATCCAACGTAAAGCTTTCCAGAGCGTGCAGCTTGTTGCTGAGAGAAGTAAAGAGTTCAACAAAGAGAACGTGCAGAAATACCGTTAATTGATAATTTCCCCTTTTGAGTGCAATTGTAAAACAAGTGTACAGGGTGTCCTATTCAAATGATGAGGAGTGTATATCAAATTAATTTCCGAATGTTTAGTTAATGCAAGCTTTTTTCAAACCTGCCAAATATTTCACGTGTTCTGCAGACATATTGACGAATCGGCTTATCTTTAATTTTAGTTCTCACGTATGTATGTGTATGTTTATGTAAACCTGAACTAGATAATATGTTGGTCCTATCAATATGTGAACAGATCTGCTTACTAAATCAGCCACCTTGATTTGTTTTGTCCAAAAAGTAAAAAAAACACCACAATTTCGTGTCCGCAAAATCAAACAAAATGTTTGTAATACACTTTGTTGTATTAAATATGAGAGAATCGTATCAGTTTCACTCAGTTGTACGATTTTAAGAAATATCGGGAGTAAATGAAATCTTTATTTGAGTCGATAGAACTGTCTATATAATTGAATGCATTAAGATGAGTTCATGTTCATGTGTTGATGTTCACACTGTCTCCATTTTGGCATACTCTCATATGTTGGATATATTGGGAATTCTTCAACACTAGCTTCCAGTGCGTGAACTGTTGCGGGCTTGTCGATATAAACATGAGCCTTAACATGATCCGCGCATACAATGATCTAGTCGGTCAAATGACCGGTCCCAAACGTGAAATAAACCGAACAACCATTTCACCTCTCAAATGGGGGCAATTTGTTTGCATGCTGTGCGACATGTGGCACCGTCTTGTTGAAACCACATGTCAACCAAAGTCAACAAAAAGCTTTTGTTATCATCGCTCCTGCCGTTTTGTGCCTTCGTCATCTGTAAGAAAAGTACGGTGCATTTTTCGGGATGCATTGGAAGCTCCAGCTATGTGTGTTCACATATCCATTCAACCAGAAATGAGCTTCGTCCCTAAACACAATTTTCTGATAAAAAAGTGAAGTATGAATTTTGCTAATAACATTCCATAATCTGCAAGAGCGTTCTACGTTTGTAAGTCCATTCGTGGCTAAATTATAGACCAAACTGAACATGTTTGACAGTAACGTGTGACACAAAAATAGCTGAGCTGCCAAAAACAGTGTTGCTAAAAAATCACCCATCAACATAATAACTTTATTCTAGTCTAGTTCGAAAAGTCTTACTCCATCAACCTTAGGAACACCAAGGGATTAAGTAAAATTAATTTTACAGTCGGGATGGGCCGACTTTTTAACATTTCCATTACATTTTTTAGTGGACAAAACGGAAACAAGGTAGCTGAGTTGGTATCGAATGAGTCATATCTGATACTGGAGTGTTCATGCATGCATCCTCAACTTGTGAATGAATGACAATCAGCTTTTGACAAACAAGTTGAACTGCGGAATCATTTTATGTCCTGATTGGGCCATCGAGTAACCCTCGATGGTGATGCAAATCAGAGGTATTTCTCACTAATGTACAAAAACTGATTCCGTTGACCCGATTGTCTCAAGTTTCGCTCTGCTGAGGACTCCATTTATCTCCATCTGCTTAAGGCAAATTGAAAAATGCAGCTAGTGCTGTGGCCTGCCTGTCTGTGAGCTTTCTTATAAATTTTGTTTACTTCCAACACTTTTTTCTCTTTAGGCATTTGCTTGGTTTAGCGACCTGCTGGTTGAACATGCGGAAATATTTTGGTCTCTTTTCGCAGTTGACATGGACCGAGTATTGTCGGAGCAAGCACCAGACACATGGGACTCGTTTCCCTTATTCCAGATTCTTAACGATTATTTAAGGGCGGATGGTAAGTAACAAATTGCATCGGAACTAAACCGAACATTTGAGAACGAGTACAATTGTACCCAGGCAGTGGGTATTTGTCCAATGTTGTCTAGCAGCTAATAAAAATGTATTCTTGATCAGCAAGAACGGCTAAGTTGATTTAACCTTGTTTCTATACCATCTACTTCGTAAGTTTTAAAGCTATTTTTAAGTAAAATCTTGTGAAAAAGTACTCTGCACATTTGTCGGTACCGGCAGGATCGAAAGACCATAGAACACCTATATTCCAAGAGAACTGTCGGTCGAACTTAGTCTTATCTTAGTGAAAACATCTTTATTGTTGTAGATGAAAAAACCACATTTCGTATTTATTAGTTTCCTAAACTCTTTCATAATTATAGGCAGAGCTGTAATGTAATCATTACTTCTCGTATTACATTACTTTTCACTACCTAAGACTCGATTATTAAGATAACAAAAAAAGCATTCCTGATTACGATTTGTTTAGTTATCATAATTGTAACTTGGAACTACGATTATTCAATGATTATATCAAATTGTAATCACTTCACTAATAATCGTAATTCCAGTTTACAATTACGAATACTAAATCGTGATCAGGAATTGTGTTTAACTGTCTTAAAAGTTGTAATGGTAATTGTAAATGCAGTATACAGCTCTGATTAAGAAAAGCTTCTTTGTTCCTTTGTTTCTAATGGAAACATCTAAGACTCATAAATGGTTATGGCTGCCAATCGGTCGTAAAGCTAGTTCTATTACGGAAAACTTTTATTTTTAATTGTAGCGTCTTCAATTTTATCTACTGCAGCACATTTCTTGACGAATTTGTTAGCAATTGGATGAACATATACAGGGATGCAAACCACACGGAAATAAGGACTGGAGCGGTTCGGGTCACTTCGCTAACTGGTTTTTAGAGCCATCTTGGTTCGGTTCAGAAGTTGACAATTTTTTATCTATATATTATATTTTAAAGGCTATTTCGTTTTCGAATTTTCGAATATTTTGAGTCTGAAAAGAAACCAAGGTCTTTGTACTTGAACGGTGTCAATAAATAGTACGGAAAACCGAGAATACTTGACTTAAGTGCAATATTCTTATATCAAGTTCGATTTTTGCAATCCCGAATCCTTTCTATCATTCTTTTAGGTTATAATGTTCTCAAGTCCAGCCCGATTCTTTGTGAAAATATGTTCAAAACTTTCTATCTTAATGTCGAGTAATGTCTTATGCCACCCCCAAAAACATTGTAGCCGGAGTATAACATACTATGTACCAACGAAATTATACGCTCAGCATAAATTTTGATGTTGCAGTAGCAGCTGACAGCAGCGAACAGTCTTTTGATCATAACTCGACAACCGTTCATCCGATCTTCACCATTCGATTAGTTATCCTGATTACTAAATATGTACAGAAGGAACGAACCATCTATCTTTAAACCTGTGGGAGATATGGCGTTTTTTCTAAATTGCAATTCTATTGAAATTCTAAAGCTATTCCCACTTTGTTTTGAAACGCGGTCTCCGTATTGAACCAAAGTGGACTCGAAATACCTAAAGGGCCATAACCAAAGAGCAAACTGAGCTACTGTTGTTCAGATACATACACTCAGAGAAAATATGGAGAATTTCATACTGAGACCAAGATTGCTCAAGGTCAGAAGTTCGATAAGAATGAAAGTTCTTGATCCAAAATCGAAATTCCTAATCCAAGTATGAAATTTTGATACCGTTTTTCTTGACCCAAGAGCTTAAATACTTGATCCAAGTACGAATCGTTCTCAAATATAGCAGAATGGTTCGCGAATCAAGTGCTAAACATACTCAAATTCAAGATTGCTCATTCTTGAATCAAGAGCATACATCATTGTCATAAACCGAGAATGTTCTTCCTATTATCAAGAGCTCATCAGATTCAAGAGTAAGATCGTTTACTCTTAAGTCAAGAGCTACACAGATTCCAATCATACAACAATTTAAAATCAGTTGTTTTTCACATTTTGTTTGAAATCATTTCATGGAAAACTAATTGTCAAACCATGTGGCCACCTCGAAGCAGCATCAGTCTTTGCCTGTCAACTGGCAGTCGCACAGCCGTCGCTCCATGCCAGCAATGCCATAACTGGTTGGGAATTCCAAAGCAACATGAGTGCAAAAAACATTGGCGCTCTACACTTGATAGCTTTAATTCCTAGACAACATTTGAATAGCTTTATAACCTTTACAAAATAGCCCATATTCGGTCTTCTTCCAAAAAATAGTCTATTATTCGACTGGATTGTTTATCATCAGGTCATGATCACCAATGATGTGTCGAATTGCTGAACCGATTAAACGAAATACGTTCAATGCTTCTTAGTACATACATTAAATACTTACTAAAACTGGTTTTTCGACCGATCTTTCCTCTAGATATTTCATAAATCTTTCCTATGCAATTTGTAAAAGCTTAGATATATCAAAGTAAAATAACTTTATTTTAGTGGTATTCCTGAAAGTGATTTGCTTTCGATTTTGATTTCGTGAAAGCAAAACAAAAGCAGTTG
Source organism: Lordiphosa andalusiaca (assembly GCA_035044965.1). Taxonomy (NCBI): domain Eukaryota; kingdom Metazoa; phylum Arthropoda; class Insecta; order Diptera; family Drosophilidae; genus Lordiphosa; species Lordiphosa andalusiaca. Next base: position 166,575 of record JAWNNM010001173.1, on the reverse strand, counting down.
ATGGCACGACTCTGATTATATTTTGATTTGCTTTCGTTTGGCGCGAAATTAAACAAAGGCGCGAAAGCAAATAGTGCCGAATGAAATTGTGAACTGACTGTACAGCTGTTCATGAAAATACAAAAGCAAAGATAACCAAAATGCCGAAAAAGAGTTTTAAGGCAATATTACAAAGTTACTCAAAAAGTTTTCCATATTGAGATCAAATTTAAAGGTAAACAAACACCAAGTGCGACTGCAGTCGTAGATGAGAACGGTCACGCTAAAATGAAATCAGCCTCGAAGCTGATTTCGTGTAAGCAATTAGTATTACCCTACTTTCCATACCTATTCTGGGCACACTGCAAATTTTGTATGGAGCTGTCGTGATCAGCTGATACACGAAATCGAAAGCAAATCAAAATCGAAGTGGCTTTCAGGAATACCACTTATATCAACTCTCATGTTTCACAGTATTTATAGTGTTATTTCCCAATTTTATAAAATTGTGGTCTTATTTATTCAGTGAAGCAAGTCGAAAATTGGTATAGTTCTTGGACCATTACATCTAAAATCGCAGTGATATCAAAAATGTGCAAGAGTCGTAAAATTAACAACACAGCGGCTAGTTGCCTGGGGATCTTTTTCAATTCGGTCGGATAAGCTTAAAGAATTCCTTCAAAATATTTGGTATCTTAGGAATCAGAACCACGTTTACGTAGAATCAAGTTTGGATTGAATAGGGCTTGATAAAAGTGGATACAGGACCTTGAAATGTGAACTGTTCTCGTTCAGTACCAGAGCTCGCAATTGAGTGTTAACACATTTTTCAGCCTCAAAACAAAACAGAAACAAACGCAGCACAAACACTCTCTCACTGAGCGAAACACTTATTCTCTCTCCTCTTCTGTTTTCTGTTACGTGTTTTCGGTTGAGCAAAACAAACGAGTCAGTCTGCTGAAGGCCACTGACAGAAACACTTTAGAGCGAGTGCTCATCCGAAAACTGTCTGCAAATGACCAGAACACAATAAGTTTCTGCGAAGTGTTTTTGTTTTGTGCATTTGGTAGGCTGTGTGTATGTACACGGGCGCAACACAAAATCACTCATACATACGCAAAAAACAGTTTGGAAGTTTGCTCTCGGCAAAACGGTCAGTGAAAGACACGAGACAAACAGAAACGAAAAAAATGTGTCTTTGCTCTGAGCAAAATCAGACCTGAAGGTGTCTTTCGCTCCCTCTTTTGGTTGTGTCCGAAACCAAACTGTTTTTTGCCGACACTAGGAAAGTGTTGAGAGTTACTTGCGAGCTCTGTTCAACACACATTTATGCAAATGACGTGACAATTTGATTGAGTTCCCTTTTTTCTTGTAAATTTGTGAAATCACTCAACACCCTTATTTTCATAAATTATACAAGCTGCAAGCGTGGAAGCTAAACTTCCGCTTTCAGTTTTTATACAAAGCTTAAACAATTACTGGGTATATTACAGTCGGGCTTGCTCGACTGTCATCATACACTGAGTCGTCTCTGTTGTGCTGGAAAAAGTTTCCTGTAATTCGGAGCGCTACTAAATTTTGATTGTTTAATTAAATCGCCAATTCCTTCTAGATAACTTACGAAACGGACGCTTCCATCAGCATCTGCGCGATACTTTTGCTCCGCTGGTTGTGCGCTATGTGGATCTCATGGAATCCTCAATCGCGCAATCAATTCACAAAGGATTTGAGAAGGAGCGGTGGGAGAGCAAAGGGTAAGTAAGCGGTGTAGGATCCTTAAAAATGGAGACTGTTCCGATATGCATCTGATCTCATTTTCCAATCAATAACGATGGCATACAACATTCACACACAATGACACACTCACACAACCCCCCAAATCTCTTATGTAATCACGAATCACTACTAACTTGGCCGAAACACACATATTCTATATGAGATTGTCAAAACTTTGCTCCTGACCTCTGCTCAAAGCAAATTGAACAAAATCACCCAAACGACAGCCGATCCGGTCCCAAATTCAGAACTTTCTCCCTGGGTCCTCGTGCAGTTGGTTAGACAAATCATCTAGGGCAGCAAGTCGGGCGCAACCATTTAATTATCTCCGGAGGTGACCAAAAAAAGGACACCAGTATAATTGCCTCACCTCTCCACACTGACATATGCAGCGAATGCGAACGCCCCCCTCAAGTCCCCGCACATAATACAAATACCTCGCGGGGTGAGTGCTGAGGAGTGGATTGGCCCCAAAAACCAAGCGACTTCATGCGCATGCGTGCTCATCACGTCTTGCATTCACCCGATTCATTCAATACTCGCCGAACTTCCATCTCGATCCTCATATTTTGTATTTCCCTCTCTGTGAACATTTAGGATTAACGCTGCTTTGAACCCAGCGGCACTTAACAGTGCAGCCCAGGCGCTCAACTCAGCAGCGCTCAACCCGGCGGCGCTCCTGAGCGGCAAGAAAGAAGTCAACTTCTATGTGCCGAAGCTACCGAGGCGCTCAGCAGTATCGGGCGCCGCAGACGATATGAGGTTTTTAAACGAAGCACCTACCCACCTATATACCTACCTATATATAGCTTTACTTATCATAGCTTACTCTCTAAGTATTTGCGTTTGGTTTTGCATTTTGTTTTCTGCCAATTATTATGCCTTGTCTAAGATTTATTTTCCCACATACTGGTATGATCCACCAATATACTTGTATTGCCATTAGCTAGCATAGTGCATATGCATCTCACGAGTTTTAATGCCAATGCCGATTTTGAAACCATCCTAGCTATTACTCCGTTCTGTACTCACACTTGCCAATACGTATTCCTATTCTCATACCCATTAGACAGACGCGAGTTAAACAGCGATTCACTTAGACCGAATATATCGGGGACCGTAGATCCCTTGTTACTAATAATCAAGCCTTCATTTTTTACAAATATTTTTTCTTAAAATTCCAGAAACAGCGATTATTTTTTGTGTTTTTCCAAAATTCGATGAAACAAACTTCACTTTACAATAGCGGGGGGAACACTTCCTTATAAAGTGAAGCGAAGAGAAACCATCCAGGTCAATAAGACTGGCCTGAAGTACACATAAGTATATTATCAATTCCGAAACGTTTTCATTTTCTTCTTCCTTCTATGACCCACTGCCCGTTTATCGTTTATCGATAAACCTTCCATAACACCCATGGAATATAAGCAAATTCGAAATACCTTTCTTTTCGACAATAATAAATACGAGAGAATGCCAGCACATCTCTCCATTCTATCTCCTTAGTTGAGAGACACAAAAGAACTGAACACGATTTCCAACGAAATTATCACTATTCTAATGATCTGGCAACCCTTTATCCAACGGCACTCGACTATCGATTAACAAAAGCCTATCGAACTGATCGGAGCTTTCGTCATGAGGAATTTAGAAGTCGTATTTTGTACTTTTATGCTTTGTTCTCAATCAATATGGGAAAAATGGGTTCATGTAACAGGGAGAAGGAAACATCCCGACCCTATTAAGTGTATATATTCCTTATCAACAGCCGAGTCGATATAGCCATGTTCGCCTGTCCGTTAGTCTGTATGAACACCTAGATCTCAGACACTAGAAAAGCTAGTCATATGTTTGCATTACTGTTACTGATCTGTTAAATAACATTAGCGAAGGCCGTTAAACATTTATTCCCATGACTAGCAGGTACATCGAAGTCGGGCAGGACCAACTTTATCGTACGCTCATGCTAATTGTTGTATTTTATTCTTTATCCTGTTTATATGTGAGTTGCAATTAATTTCCATAAATTCCTCTGACTTGTGTGCTCTGTTGTTGATCCAGAAGATACGGTGTCGGATGATGATTTTGATAGCTTGATAAGTCCCTACGTTTTAGCGACCTGTTTTGATTTTTATCAAACTAGCTCAGGGACTCTACGGACTCGCATTGCTTCAACTTGGATGATTCTTTCAATAATTCGTGTGTTAAGGGGAATAACAAGTTGGGCATCATAGTTATTTACCTTTATCTATTGGATCTTTTATTACACATTAATCACAGCATCTACCTTTGATGGTTTTTCCATCATAAGTCAGGTCAGCCTAGCTTAATAAGTTTTAAGGTTCCAAAACGCGTAACGTGGAACTATGTGACGATCATCATGATCCGTTACGGTGAAACAGCTATTGACACCTTCTCTTCGGCAACTCTCCGTTGTTAGATGTTTGGATTATTCCGATGTCAAGTCTCAAATGTTAACAGCTAAACTATAATACTATTCTGTCACAGTGTAGCTCATTGAGGTAATTTGGCTTTTTGAGAGGGAAAAAACATTGAAAGTAGTTCTCATTTGTAGTACAGCGTTGCCACTTCAAAAACATATTTTATCGATTTATCGATAATTGATTTTGACTGGAAGAATATTAATTCATCGAAACAGTGAAACTGAAATAAGCATAGAATAGTTAAAAACTATTCTTTTGCACTGGTGAAAAATATCCTCGTCTATTTATGTGCTGTCCTCACTACAACTCCATTAAGCATTTACGCATTTTGGGCAAAATGTACATTTTTCCCCCTACGAATGTAGTAGGCCACTTGAGATGGCAGAAAAGTACATTTTGGGAAAATGTAGTCGCATTACTCGCTATCTATTCGATTGTTCGATAGTTTTTATTCGATAGTCGACTATTTTTGGTCGACAAACATGGTGCACATCACTATTAATAAAATAAAAAAATAACTGAATTTGATGCGGACAAGATGTCAGAAGACACCAAAGCACTGAGGAAATCCTATCTTTTGGAATCCCAGCACCCACTCAACAACCTTCTCCTGTGTCATTTGATGATGTCTTCTCGGCAGAAGTCTTTCAAAATGATCCTACCATTGTATGTGAACTACAGTCTTCCAACTGTTCGGTATTTTGCGAATGAGCCCAACGTATAAAACGCATTGGCAATGCTTTTGTCCAGTGAAATAGCCAGTCGAAAAGGTGTGCCTTTCCTTGCTACCCTGGACAACCGAGCCACCAAAATATTCAACAATGTGCTTCCCTCACACCAAAAGCTCTCTTTACAGAACTCGCTTGAGTTTTGAGGTACATATTCATATTATTATTGTCCATATTCGACGGACCCATCTGGCAACGCCATAACTTTTGACAGAGATGTCAGATCGCTTAATGACATACCGCGTTTGAAGCGTCAGTCCAAGCAGATTTTTACCATGGAACAATACACGCCACGCGAGCGCTCTGAAATAGTTGAAATTTACATTCAACAGAACAAGTCAATTGTGAAAACTCAACGTGCTTTTAAAAAATGGGACCGTAAATAAGCAAAATTGCCGTATTTACGCCACTGAAAATCCTCAGGAGATTCAAGAAGTGCCTCTTCATGACGAAAAAGTCACAGTTTGGTGCGGCGTTAGTGCGAAAACGGTCACTGGGCCGTTTTTCTTCCAAAATGAAAATGGCCATGCTGTTACCATCAACCAGGAGCGTTATCGCGACATGATGACCAATTTTGTGATGCCAATTATTCGTCGAAAGCGTATGAGGCAGTTCTGGTTTCAACAAGACGGCGCTCCACCGCACACAAGTCCCATAACAATCGATTTTCTGAAGAAATTGTTTCCGGGCCGTTTGATGTCGAAAAGTGGTGAATTGGACTGGCCACCGCGTTCGCCCGATTTGACGCCGCCTGACTTCTTCTTGTGGGGATATTTGAAGTCAAAGGTTTACGTTAACAAGCCAAGGACCGTAGAAGAGCTCAAGGACAACATTCGTGAAGAAATAGCCGCTATTCCGGCCGAAATGTTGGCGAAAACGATGGAAAATGCTGCAAAAAGGGCACAATACGCCATCAACGCCAGAGGCGGCCATTTGAGAGATATCATATTCAACAAGAAAGAAAGTCGGTCAAGCCCGACTATAGTATACTCTGTACCAACGAAATTATACGCTCAGCATAAATTTTGATGCTGCAGTAGTAGCTGAAAGCAGCGAACAGTCTTTTGATCATAACTCGAAAATCGTTCATCCAATCTTCACCATTCCTTTGGCTAGTCGATAAGTTATCCATATTACTAAATATATCTAGAAGGAACAACCCACCTATCTTTAAAACTGTAGGAGATATGTCTAAATTGCGGGGGCGTGGCCAAAATTGAAAATAAACTTGATCTGCCTGCAGACATAAGAAGCATATGTCCCATACATGTCAAGCCTCTATCTCTTACCATCTCTGAGATCTGTGCGTTCATACGGACAGACAGACGGACAGACGGACATGGCTATATCGACTCGGCTGTTGATGCTGATCAAGAATATATATACTTTATGGGGTCGGAGATGCTTCCTTCTGGATGTTACATACTTTTGCACAAACTTATAATACTCTATGTACCTACGGTACAGAGTATAAAAATTGATGTAAACAAATCTACTTGGAACAAATTAAATGATTAAGATTGCCAACCGCCAAATTTTTATTTTTTTCTTTGATTTTTTTAAAAAAAAACATGGGTCCGTCGAATATGGGCATCCTTTTCCCAAAAGGTTCCATGAGCATGCAGGACATGGAAGCACTCCAGACTCTCGCCAACATGAAATATTCTGAGTCAATCTTCGAAATAATTTCCAATTGATTATCCATTATCAATTTGTATATTTCACTGCCAGTCAGTTTGTTAATTGTAAACAAAGAACAAATGTTCTGAAAATGCAAATGCAGAAGCAACACAATGAGGACAGCAAACTACATTCTCAGTGATGATAACTTTTTTGCAAATGTGCGTCAGTGAGGAAGGCATATTATATCCACATTATCTTTAATTAAATTTAATTGTTTGAATATCCTGTTGATATTAGGGTCATATTTCCTGGACACGTAATAACCTCACGTTCAATCGCGACCCAAAATTTCGGCTCGGTTCTGCAAAAATAGGTAGACTTCATCTGTTATCTGGTTGGTTTTTGAGCGACCGAGTCTTAAAATGTACAGGAAACTGTATTGAAACCCCTAGAACTAATCGCCTCCGTTATTTTAGATCCTCGACTCCAAAGCTGTTCAACATTATTAATAATTGCAAATATTTTTCTATAAAAACTTCGAAATGGAATTTTACTCAACAGTAAATTATATTTCGAATATTCCCACGTATTCTACAAAACGTTTTCGACCCAAATATCATACGATTTGAGTAGTTTAAATGAACGACTGAAATTGAGTAATATTTATTCCTTTATATTCCTTTTTTATACTCTGTACCAGAGATACACAGAGTGTATTAAGTATGTGCAAAAGTATGTAACAGCCAGAAGGATTGATCAGCATCAACAGCCGAGTCGATATAGTCATGTCCATCTTTCAGTCCTTCTTCTTTCTTCGTCCGTATGAACGCAGATCAAGGCAGATCAAGTTTATTTTCAATTTTGACAGTATTATTCATCGATCTCTCAAAAGATTTGCGTGCAGTGTATAATTCAGCTGGTACAGAGTATGTTATGGTCGGGCTTGACCGACTTTCTTTCTTTTGTTTTGGTTGGGGGTTCGAGTAGAACCATTCTTTGGATTGAGTATGACATTCACAAATCGCCGAGTTGATGCGATGCTGCTTCTCCATATTCCCCGTCGGATCAGAGGAAAACCCCACAACTGCCTCGATACTCTCCCCTTACCTGACACCCGACACCCGGGTTTTCTTAAGACTCGTTCGAACCCAGGACCCCACTGAATGGGCACGAATGGAATGAAGATACAAGGCACTGCATCATTACAGACAATCGAGTTGAGTTGTGCCCAAAGATTCGGAGAGTGTTTCGTTCTTATTTTCAGTTTAAATCAACCTTTTTTGAACCTAAACCGGGTTTTCCCTCTGGGTACTCTGGGTACGCAGGATATTTGTAGTTAGAGTGGTGTTTGATAACGCATGTCACACTATCACCGTATTTGAACCTACTGACACCTACTCGTTGTACATATTAAGTGAGTTCACATATCATTCTTTCAAATCGAAGCTAACGCATTGCCAACTACTATAGTGCTTGTGTAGTCGCATTTGCGGTTTTCGAATGCCAAAAAATAGTTGTTTTGCTTTTACGTGAAAGTAGAATCCTGCTTACATACATAGTTTCATCGCACACCAACACGTGTATTAAAACGCCAGATCCTCAAGATCGTATCGTATGCTATTCTCACTATGCTGACATTCTGATATCTGAGCACTGTAACTTTCTCCCGTCCGCTCTTTTCCCCCCGCAGGAACGGTTGTGCGACATCCGAAGATCTGTTCTGGAAGCTGGACGCGCTGCAGTCGTTCATCAGGGACCTGCACTGGCCGGATGCGGAGTTCCGCCAGCACTTGGAGCAGCGGCTGAAGATGATGGCGGTGGACATGATTGAGCAGTGCATACAGCGGACGGATACATCGTTCCAGTCGTGGTTGAAGAAAAACGTTGCCTTCATCTCTACCGATTATATTATACCATCGGAGATGTGCGCCATGGTTAATGTGATATTAGATGCTAAAAATCAAAGCTTTAAACTAACCACTATTGATGGCATTGATCTGGTAGGTGGTCAGATCATCTCCTTGATTCACACTCCTAACCATTCCTCATTCCTCATTCCTCACCACGAACAGTACAAATTCCATGCGAAGATTGACGATCAGATCGACAAGGCGAATGTAGCCATGACACAAGGACTGAGCGGTAAACTTATGTCAGTGCTAGAGTCGACTTTGTCCAAATTGGCCCGCTACGACGAGGGTAGCCTTATTGGCTCAATCCTCAGCTTTACAAATGTCTCGAGTTCAGGAAAGGATCTCGGACAGGGCTATGTGAACTTCTTTCGAAATAACATGGATCAAATACGTGGAAAGATTGGAGATGATCTGTGGACATTGAACTTTTTCGAGCAGTGGTATTGCCAACAGGTTAATATGCTATCCAATTGGCTATCAGAACGAATGGAACATGCCTTACACTATGCGCAAGTGACGTCAATATCTCATATAATTAAGGTAATTAACGAGTTTAACTTTTATTTGAACTAATCCGTAACATGGGCTTTCCCAATGTGACTAAAGTAGAGTGTAGACAATCTACAGAAGATACCAGCTGAAAATATAGATTCTCCAGCGAGGTGCAAGGGGAAAAAAGAGTAATGAAAGAACTAGAAGAATCAAAGATCATAAAACTTAACTTAAATGATTCATCGACCGGAGTATTCGACTAGTACTGTGTCTGATAACAATATTTTATCGATGTATCGATATTTTTGCTTGACGATGTTTTAAGAAACAGTATATCAGACCATATTACTATGGTCAGTTTGAGGTGATAATACAACAGACCTAACATCACACCTAGGAACTATTTATTTGGAGGCTGGAGGGCTCCAAAATCAAACGGAAAGGCGAGCGTTTCTGTGTCTTCAAATTTAGGATCCCATCCATCTCTGAGCAGCTCAGATCCGGCAACGTGCGATAATCGGGCCATCGATTGACAGTCTCTGATGTAAATAGTTAGCGCTACAATACAAAATCTATCAGCCATGCTTCCATTTTCGCTTTCGCAAAAACTTTGCGATTTGATCACCAAATCGGAAAAGTTGGTGCTCCGACATTCGGAAATCGCAAAGTTTTGTCGTTCTTAAACCGGCGACATCTGAGTCCGTGAAATGAGAAGTAAATGCAAAATATAGATTGATGCACAAACCGACAGCCCACGTAACTATTTGTATTTAGTTCTTTAACCTTTTTAGATGTGTCTTACGGACTCATCTACTCAATTCGCATTGAGGCAATATTTTAAACAATTTATTCAATAGAGATACACAACTTTGAGCGAGATGGAAAACTGCTCAATTTGCGATTTGTCTATGGTATATATCGATATATGACTATCGATGGCATGAGTGGTGGCGCTCATCAGCTGTTTTTGTTATGTGAAATGAAACAAAACAAGTTGGGAATGGAACGTTATCGATAACAAAAACGGGCGAGTTTTGGAACGCTCTAAATTGAAATCGTACGAATTTGCTGAAATCGCAATTCGCAAAAATAAGTAAAAACCGGAGCATGGCTGTGTATATTGTAGTATTAAGACACCTAAGAAAACCGAGAGCGACAATAAAACGGAGTTTGGACCATCCAACCGTAGTGGAGTGCTTAAGATCCAAGGCAACTGGTTTCTTTTAAACCCATTTATTTTAATCCAGTACTAACCACATAATTAAAATCACTTTCAACTTTAAAAGTGTTTCCAATTATGTGACGTGATGTGTCGAAATTAGTTCTTTGTCGTTCTACGAGGGTCTTAGGCCCGATTTCTCAAAGGTTCCGGTTAGCCAACCACCGGTCAGATTTGTTCGTCCAGATGACGAGCGGTTAAGTCATTTCCTTTTCTCAACAGCAGTTTCGCCTAATATCGACAAATACCTATCGCTGCTGCAGTGTGACCATACTGTTTGACTAAACGAACGAGTGAACAGCTGACTCGGTTTGGTTTTTGTTTGGTTTTTATTGCAATTAGTTGTTACTGGTCATGGTTTTGCGTAACAGTTGATTAGAATTACTTGCGATGAAGAGTGAAAGTGATGGTGCAAAAAGACCCAGAGGGAAAAACAACAAATACAAACAACAAATGTGGCACCGTCCATATTAGTAAATTAATTAGGCACCTCCCTGCACTTTCTTGCATTATTTATTCGATGCTCTGCCTCTTCGAATTGCATTTCAATGGCGTGGAATTGATAAATTCGTTTATTCATAAACATTTTGTGTTGCAGCAAATTATTAAATAATCAATCTGTTTGCATATCGATAAGAAATATCGATAATTTCATCGGGGCTGAGCTCGCGGTTAAAGTTGACCGGTGGATGAGCAGCAGCGTTTAAGTTTGTTCCTCCGGTTACGCCACATACATCATGAGACACTCAAATTCGGTTAAACTGCCTGTCAAGTTGACCAATCGGACTTTGAGAAATCGGGCGGAAGACGCTTACTCAATGGAAAAAAACTTCACACAGTCTAGTTTCTAAAAACTAGCTTAAAGTTACCTTTTGGAAATATCAGATAGGTTGACCACTTGCATTAGTTGTCTTAAAGCCTATTTCCACCATAGTCCTCGGTGTGTTTTCCAATGATGTGTACATATTTCACAGTTTCGCGAACATGTGAATAACAGTTGTCAACTTGAATTTGAATCAGTTAAAGCCCCCAAACTTATCGGAAGTAATTATTTCCTAAATACTTTTTATTTTTTTTTTTATTTATTATTTATTTGGTTTTGATTGGGGGAAAGAACTATTGACTCTAATTTGATGTCCACCAGCACTTGTTCCTAATCAGGTTATTAATTCGTTTGTCCCTTTCAGAAGTTGATGTGTCAAATCTTTTATTCGTTTCTGTTAGTTCATGTTCGATTATTGATTTTTTATTGGCTCTTCTATATTTGTGGTACATTATGGGTATGCCTTCTGTATCTTGGGTTAATTTGTTCCTGTCTAGATATACGAATATTTCGGGTGGGGTGAAGCCATTTTTGAGGCATCGTACAAAATACTCGTCACTCTCATACAATTGAGCTCTGATTGAGATATTTTTATCATTGTCCAAACATCTCATTATGTGTCTTCTGGTTAGATTTATGATGTGGTTGTCTATCCGGACTATTTCTGCAGCATTATAAAGTTTTTCATTAGAGAAATATTTAATAAAATCGGTTCTGGGGTCTCTATACAATGACGTACACGCTCTTAAGACTTTTCTTTCGAATTTCCTAAGCCTTTCCATGTAGGATGGGGAGATGTTGTACCATATTGGACATCCGTACGTTAGGATGGGTCTTAATAGGGATTGGTACATTATAGTTTTAATTCTGCTGTCTACCAGCTTGCTTCCAAATATTTTTTTATATGAATAGTATGCATTCCTTGTCTTCTTGATTTGAAGGTTTATATGTTTATCATAATATAGGTATTTATCTAGTTAAATACCTAAGTATTTGACTTTCCCGGAAAGGGGAATAAGGGAGTTCGCACTGGTTGAAATTTGGAAATTTTTCCAATTCTTCCTAATGTTGTGGTTACATTTAGTCACAGGAGGACGGAAAAGAATACTTTCGCATTTGTTTGCGTTTATTTTTAAGTGCCAATCGAGAGCAAGGCTTTCTATTAGACTATAGTTCTCCTGAAGGTGGCTGATTATTTTGGACACTGTGTCGTGGGAGTGGTAAATCACAATATCGTCAGCAAAGGCTATTATCTTGTCTACTTTTTGAAGGATTTCATTTAAAAACAAGCTGAATAGGACTGGGGCATTCACTGTGCCTTGTTGGAGGCCATTAATAACATTAAATTCCCTTGTGCTCATTGAGCTATTGATTTTGACTCTAAATTTTCTTTCTGTTATCATATTGTATATGAGGATTAGTAAGTGTAAGGGAAATTTATATTGTATTAGTTTGACTATCAATCCTTTAGTCCAAACCGTGTCAAATGCCCTTTCAAGGTCTATAAAGCAAGCTCCAGTGACATTTTTTTTGTTCCAAGCCCAGTTTATTTCGGATACGAGCAGGTTGATCGCGTGCAAAGTTGAATGATTGTACTTGAAACCAAATTGCTTTTCACAGCAAAGCTGATTTTCTTTGATAATCCGGTTTATATTGATATTAATGATTATTTCAAAGATTTTACTTAAGTTAGGTAGCAAACTTATGGGGCGCAGGTTTCTTAAGTTATTTTTATCTGTTTCTTTTTTAGGAATTACTATAAGCTTAGCTGTTTTCCATTGTGGTGGGAAGTATGAATTGTTCAGCATATGGTTAAAAAGTGAACAGTATTCTAGAATCAGTTCAATTGGAAGGTGTTTTATAACAGTGTTGGGAATTTGATATATACCTGAGGACAGCTTATTTTTAAGTTTTGAGATAATGTCTATTAGGTCGCAAACGTCGCCATCTCGACTTTGGCCAACTTCTTCTGGCATCTCGAACTTTCGTTTGAGCGATCGCAGGATTGCCATAGCTGATACGAGCGAACTGGCCAGGTCTCTGCCAGGTCTCTTGGACACAAACTCCGATATTTGGAATATTTCAAGTACATGAAGTACAAATTACCTGTACTCCCCATCAATTGATGCACAAAATCCTCTAACTTAACAGCTCCGAAAATTTGATGGACGTCTGTGAAGTTTTCATTTCTATAGGGTACCGAGTAAAACACCTTGAGTCTTCAGTTCAGTTTAATTATAAACTGGTCTTCAGTGTGAATTTTTTAACAATCTTAACTTTTATTTTGTCTTCAGATTGTACATGTTGATTCGAACGTACTTCCATTTGAGTTGCTCGCAGTCAGTTTTCCTTAGTTTGGGTGACATACGTGCAAATGAAAGGGTATTCCGCTGGGTAGATCCTATGGCAACCAAATACACTTGCCACAGAACCCTAATGGTAGTCTTTTCACGTCACCGACTTACGGATTGAAGGCATCTGTAAACAAATTTACATATAAAATTATCTTAAGGAAACGATTCAAATTCCCAAAACATCGTTGGAAAGCGTCAGTGAACTGAACCGAACAGCACCGTTTCTATTTGTGGTTTTTGGTTCGGTTCGGCATTGCTAAAAAGAAAGCCGGTTCGGTTAGCTGGTATAAGCGGTTCGGATCGGCTCAGAACCGGTTTGCATCCCTCATGTTATCGATACAACGATGGTTTTTAGACTGTATATATCAAATATCGATAATGGAAGCAAATTTAATTTGTCTGGCTACCAAGGAAGCCTCCGTGCCGAACTCAATTAACTTTTTCTCCATCTTTCCGCCGCAGAAAATATATTCCGATTTTGAGCTGCAAGGTGTTCTGGAAGATAAACTTAATTCTAAAGCATATCAGTCGATTGCACAACGCATGGCTACCGAGGAGGCGACGTGCGCCTTAACAATGCCCGAAGGAAACGAAGGAGACGAGTAAGTAGCAGCACGAACTCCACGAACCCATTCACCTCATATTTCTGTCATCCATATCCACACAGCCTCTGTGACGATGCCCGCGAGGGTGACGAGGAACACGGCGCCGACGAAGCCAGCTCCCATACGTCCCGAGGCATTCCAAAGTCAAAAGTGGCTGCCGCGCAGGCGGCCAACGTCGTGGCCGGGCGAGTCGGCAATCTGTTAGGGAAGGGCATTGGTGGACTTAGCTCGAAATTGGGAAGCGGCGGTTGGTTTTAAATGAGAGCAACAGCCCGAACCCGATCAATCGTACCCAAAACCAATCGCGTTTCAGTTTGACGTGGGGGAAGTAGGACACCGCATGGACACAAGTGAATGCGTGCCATCCTTAAGCAAGAACTTAACTCATCACAACCATTTACCAATAATTCTCCCTTTCAAATGTGCACTAATCCATGGATGTCAGAAGTAGAGAAGAGAGAGCTAAGGCCCTGGCACCGCATTTGGGGTCCATCCATGCAGGGCCCTATTGTAGCTTATCGAGCCAAGTCCACGTGCGCATAATTTGGAACATCACGCCCACTTATTTGTAGAATATACACACATATACAACAACAAAGGTGCCCTGGTCTTCAAATTATGCAACATAAATTGTTTTACTTATGAATATATAACGCGATGTATCTGAAATTTACCGAACTTAACTTAGTTTTATTCGCAGCCATTGCAACGATCCATTTTGTTAGTCCGCAAGTTAACTTCGGACAGCCGAAGGGCATGTTGTACCCTTGCAGGTGTGTCAGCATTATGTGAGCTTCCAAAGATCTGGTTCTGCGTATGTGGGATGTGTGTTGGCATAGCTTTAGCGAGTTCTTTGCAGTCGCCTAATTCGGTTGGGAAAGACAGGTGATACAGCCTTACACATCCTTGCAAGGGCATCCAACTTAAATTGGGAATAGTCCACAAGCCTTGCGGCGGCCAGCATTGAAACAGATCTTTCGACGTTTGGTTCCATTACCGATAGAAGATTATTAATAACAGCTTTGCTCGTAAATTTTTTCATTGGTCTCAGGCACTAACAATACTAGCTTACTAGCTTACCTACTTAACAGTTATACAAGTTATAATCAGAATATGGCATAATTACGTATGTTAGTTAACAGAAGCATAATATAAATATATATGGGAAAACAATCACCTCGCGTAGATGGCGAGCAACTTGGATATAGTGTACGTTAACCTCTACTTATACTTATAGTATTTTTCGAAATCATCCCTATCAACCCCAACAGTGTTGTACACCGGTGAGTGTATGTATATTGTGAATGACAAATATGTACGTACATACATACAATCGTATGTAGTTGAGACGGACAGAGAGGCAGCCCTGAACAACACCCCAATAGTTTGTCCCCTTCGCGCACTTTGTGAATTGCTGCAGCTGGCGGATCAAAATCGACGATAAACTATTTAAGAATCAGCTTTTTATTTGGTTCTGTTTTTCTGTTTTTTTCATAGAGGTAGATCCCGGTGGAACAGATGACAGAACACAGTGACAGACAGTCAGAACTCGGCATGCTTAACAACTGGGAGGGTTCCTACCAGAGCTCGCAAGTAACTCTCAACACTTTCCTAGTGTCGGCAAAAAACAGTTTGGTTACGGACACAACCAAAAGAGGGAACGAAAGACACCTTCAGTTCTGTTTTTGCTCAGAGCAAAGACACTTTTTTTTCGTTTCTGTTTGTCTCGTGTCTTTCACTGACCGTTTTGCCGAGAGCAAACTTCCAAAGTGTTTTTTGCGTTTGTATGAGTGGTTGTGTGTTGCGCCCGTGTACATACACACTTATACATACACACAGCCTACCAAATACACAAAACAAAAACACTTTTCGCAGACACTTATTGTGTTCTGGTCATTTGCAGACAGTTTTCGGATGAGCACTCGCTAAAAAGTGTTTCTAACAGAAAACAGAAGAGGAGCGAGAATAAGTATTTCGTTTGTTTCTATTTTGTTTTGAGCAGAGCGGGCAAACAAACGAAACGTTTAACGAACCGTTCGCGAAAGCTAAGAAACGATTCATATGTTTTGTAGCTGTTACTCTAGTCAGGGAAAACGAAACCACTAACTTTATATTGCCGAAGAGCGCAAACGAAACGATTGGAATATTGTTCTCCCAACAGCTGCACTGCCTTGGAACGTTTCGGAAACGAAAACAACAAAGCTGAGAGAAACAAAGAAGTAAGCAACAGAAAAAAAAACAAAAACACAAAACAAATACAAATTGAGCAGCAAACGTTTCCGAACTCTCGCGCTCGTTGCATATCGTTCCGATTCCCTTTGTCCGCAAATCAATATGAGAGCATTTCGCTTTACGTTTAGTTTGCTCTCACGAACGCAAACTGAACAGAACTCATTTTTTGTTACAGTTACTTTTCTCGGGTTTTGTTAGTATTTCGCTCTGTGCAAAGAAAGAAACGAAACGATTCAGAAACGTTTCTATTCGTTTGTTTGCCCGCTCTGGTTCTGAGGCTGATCGCATTTGAAAAAAGTGTTAACACTCAAATGCAAGCTCTGGTTCCTACACTACACATTACATTAATGGCATTCCTGAAAGCAACTTAGATTTCATTAAGACATCAGTTCACGGAAGAGACATTATCATGATTTATATGGCTTCCACACTTCCTCACCTTTTTCGAGAAATATGATCATCATCTCTGAAAATACAGTTGGCTGTTCTCGTTGGGAAGCTTCAGCGTTTGTAGTTTGCAGTTAACACACTGACTGGCTCAAAAGTATACAAACTCAACATAAATGAACCATAGAAGTTTATTTAGCTGCAACACAGCACTAAATAATGCTATGATCCGCGTCTCAATATTATATTTTCTCACAACAACAAAATGCCTACTTTATACATTTGAAAGTGACCTATTCGAAAATATCAAACTGGTATTTTCCAGCATATAAAATTAGTTTTGCAATGTCATAATGTCATTTTGTCACGAAAAAAAGGTGAATTGGAAATGACAACTTTATTCCGACTTTCCGACTTTCATTTCTCTGTGAACCGAACCTCTTTAGATATAGAAGCTATATCGGTTTATAGATATGAAATAGTTTGACCTAATGCCAAGCGAATTCTTATTTAATCTAGACTGGCTTCAAGACTGGGTCTTACATTCGTCAGAAAAGCTTAATGAAAAATCTATGAAATACTTCAGAAAAAATTCAATAATTGACTTGACTTGGCCTCTCTTAATCCTTGAGTATAAGCCTTAAATCTCCACCAGTAATAGCGCCTATTTTTAAGATTATCGACTCCAAAGCATAATTAAATAATTTTTAAAACCAGAGCTTGAGATTGCAATGGTAATATCTTTCGGTTAGAGACTTCGGAATGGAATGGCTATGTGTTAGATAATCTCACAATTAAGGCACCATTTCACATCTTTCTCATACAGCTGCTATGTGCCAGATAAACTTAGGGCCGACTTCACATCTCCCAGGTAGCTGTAATGTGACTGGCAAACTTACATTTTACTCTGCTATTGGTTAGTTTATGGAACGGATAGTGCTGTATAGATGATAGATGGTGCATAAAGTATGAGTCACGATTTTGGACAGCATCCACTAAATGTGGCTTTTGCTCAGGTATATGTACCTGAGTAAACTGAAAGTGTGTATGCGTGCTAGTGCATTTAGCTCAATAACAACAGCTTAACGCAAGGACACAAGCCTTTTTTTTTCATCTTCTAATGCTGCTTTGGACCTTGCACCTGCACTTTGACTAATTAATGGCAATATTTAGCCTGCTGAAATTCTAAATGCGGTTGTATGAGCGAAAATGTGCATTTTGCCCAAAAGTTGTAGTGAAAAGTTGTAGTAACCAGCTGCCATTTGTTACGTGAAGCGTTCTTAAGAGTCAAGCTTTTAAAACTGGAGCACTTATGACTCCGTCCACTTCAGGACTTCGCTTCAAAGAGACTCGGTTTCGTTTTCAACACGGCAGATTCCACTCAAACTTCGAGCGCGCCTTGAAAGAACGGTCACACTAAATCGAGATCAAACGTATATCAGCCTCAAAGCTGATTTCATTAAATCGTTTAGCGTGACCCTAAATTCCTCACTTACTCTAGACACTCTGCACATTTTGTATGGAGCACGATCGACGAAATCTAAAACTAATCCAAGTCTAACTGGAAATCACTTCTCCATTAACTGTTATGGATAACCGTAAAATTACAGAATATTTCTTGTCAAACGCAAGTCCATCTATCGATGAGGTTAGACCAACTAGTTAGAAAACCGATACTGGTATTAATAACTGTATTGGTTTGAGTGTCGATGTAAGGACTTCGAACTGACTGCTGAAATGTGAAATACAATAATTGAGTTAAGAGTTATTCGTGTTTATTTTAAATACGCACTTTTCGTGTCACCTGTTGTTAGACAGCTCTATGGAGTTTCTTATTTCCGTGGCAAAATCTAAAAAGAGATTTGATGCATGTTATTGATCATTGATGTCATCTTCAGAATTTTGATATATCGCTTGTATGTTTAAATTTTCACAGATCCATAACAATTTGTATTAACATAATTTTCATTAAACAACAACACCAAAGAACTTACCAAACGCTCACTTCGACGACCTCAAGTGGAATGATCGAACTGGATGAGGTACAATCTGCCTCAATCTGTATTGTGATAAGTTGATTTTGGGACAACGTCGCTATGTTCTATGCGATCTCTACTATCTCTAGTGATGTTGAGATCCAGGTGTTCACACAGACAGACGGACAAGAATTGTAAATACATTTAGGGGTCGGAGATGTTTCCTTCTTTTTATATCCTTTGTGCTCTACAACTTCGATCTCTAGTATCCCTTTTATGCTTTCCATATTCTTCCATTTTTGATTTCACATTTTCTTGTTTCTATTCAAAATTCTAAACAAATCAATTATCCACAGCAACAGAGACCAAACTATTCCGTACACCTACTGGGGTGACTTCCATAGTTTAGGGGGGTAAAATATGTATCAGAAACTGAAGGCCTCTTTTGTAGCATAGAGAGATAAAAGGTAGGTACTGTCCCTGGAAGAGTGCACGATTTTGAATGATATCCCATAGAACCCGCTTGTTTGTATAGCGAGCAAATGAAAACTACACGTATGTATGTACATTGTACATATTCGTCTTAATTACGTTTACTTTCTTCTTAACTAGTGGCTTAAAGTAGATTACGTTAATTGAAAATCTTTAACTGCTTAATATACAAAACATGAATAATTAATTAATGTTTCCATCATCAGAAAAGCTTAAAAAACTTTAGTTAGACAAACTATGTATACACGAAAACTAAATATAATCAATAATTTCAACCACTTGAGATGTCTACGCATTGAATGGGAGGATCGCAGAGTAGCGAATCGAGGAGTGTGGAGAGGATGACTTACGAGGAATGCCACTGCCTCGAGTGAATACACCCAAACTTTCAGCATCACAGAAAGAGTATAATGGAGTGTTGAGCCGAGAATCCCATACGAAATTAACTCCCTCCAATCACCGCCAAATAACCCGTGCGATATTGCTAAAAAAAAAGGGGTTTGAGTAAGTTCGGGTGAGGTTTAATGTTTTATTTCCTAAATACGAAAATAACAGTTAGGTTTGAACACAATTTTCCGTAAATACTTTCGCTGCGTTTCGTCTCATATTTCGACTTACTTAATTATTGACATCGATCGATAGACTCTATAAACCGTGTTGCAAGTTAGACAGTGTTGCAAAGATTGGACACATAGTTATCGATCCTTGCGAACACTGATGAATAAAACCAAATTAAATTTCAGTTAAGATTCAAGTTTAAATTTCAAATTAAATCAGCGGATCCTCTGCAACATGGAGTATCGGCTAAGCGAATTTCAATGTAAACCAGAAAGAGATCTGGTCAGGCCCGACTACAGTCTACTCTGTACCAAAGGATATTATACGCTCAACATGCTTTTTTAGGCAGAAGGCAGCGCTGTTTTGATTATAGGCAGTCTTTTGATTATAGCACGACAATCGTTCATCCGATCTTTACCATTTGCTTGGCAGATCGATAAATAATATTGATTACTAAATGTGTCTAAAAAGGACGAACCATCTGTCTTTAAAACTGTGGGGGATAGGGTGTTTTTTGCAAATTGCAGGGGCGGGAGGGGGCGTGGCCAAAATTGAAAATAAACTTGATCTGCCTGCAAGCATAAGAAGTTTTTGTACCATACATGGCGAACCTCTATCTATTACCAACTCAGAGATCTGTGCGTTGCAGAGAGTCCGCTAAGTGGATAATACCTAGTATAAGGTGAGAATCTGGGTCTTTTATAATATTTTAAGTCTTTATTTTATAATCTTTCGTCAGGAAGTGACGCTTACTTCGCCCGCTCGATCATTAGTGTGACCAAAGCTCACTACTTGTGCAATACCAATGGGTATTATGCAACGAATAGTATTCATGCAACTTATAATATATGTTCATAGAGGGTAGTCTTATAATTAATATGTACACTGTACATTGTACATTGTACAGTGTTGTTTACAATGATTACTCTTATTATTAATATGTACAGTGTTGTTTACAGTGGTTAATATTGAATACTCTTATTATTAATATGTACATTGACTAATACAATGTTTACAAAGGTTATTAATTCCTTGAAATGTTATTAATACAAATGCCGTGGAACAACCCAGAAGAACTGCTGCTCTTTTGGAACCGTATGATGTTTGTTTCAACGTAACAATGGGGGATTATTGGATTATGATCGCCGATCTTCCTGCTGAATGGGGCGATTGTCGTTTGCGATTGGTATAATTGACAATTATGATTCCTGAGATGGAATCATTTAATATAAAATGTATGAATGGTAAGACCGTTTATCGATTGTACGGACGATTCTTAGCCCCGGACAGCGTAAGTAACCATCAAAAGAAGCGACAATATTTAAGCCAGAAAAAACCGGAATCCTAATCTCTTTTTTTCGCTTCGAACATAACCAGTTGGTTGATTTCTGGCCGGCCAATTGGCTGCTTTGTTTTATACTCATTCGACTTTCATCAAATCCGATAATAATAATAACTGGAAAGCTTAGCTAAGCCTTAGGGCGGCGCCATTCAAAACTAACGAAATTTATTTTTATATCAAAGCTGTATGTCGGCTATAAGCCGAACCGGTTCGAGCCCGGAATTTCGACTTCCATTTTACTGTGTACCGATCCTTGAACCGAATCTCTTTGGACTGAACCCGAACCTGTTCCGAAACTAAAAATTTGGTTCGGTTCAGCAAAACTTATAATACCCCCACCCATTATAGCTTCTGTTTTTTTAGGATCCTCCACTCTAAAGCTTGTTCAATGATTCACAAAAAGCTAGAGCCTAACATTAGTAAATTATATTTGTAATATTCCTTTGTGTTCCACAAACTTTTTTCGACCCTAAACCCAGCCGATTTCCATACGTTTTAAGTAGTTTTTAGGTCGACAGCGATTTTTAAAAAACCCATTGGATTAAATGAACTACTAAAATTCAGATATATTTGGAAACTAAATAAATGTATTGCTTTGTTATATTAATATTGAATCAAGCATGGGCTGAGCCAAGGTTCGAACCAAAACCTTTGCATAAAAATCTCGAAACTGAAATTATCGAACCATTATCGTAAAATTATGCTGCGAACCGGCGATTTGTTAATAAATATAACTGCTTCGTTTCGAACCAAACTTATGTTTTGCGTACGTTTTGCGCATTAGGAAGAACTGATTTTGAGATTGTATTCAGTTCACGTCCGTTCTGAAAAGCTTTCATTAAGAATGCAAGTGTGTAAAACTTCGAAATCGTAAAAGTATAATCAGAAATCTCTCTTATGCATTCCTGGTAACAAGCGAAAATGGTGAACCTGATGTTGGACTGCTTGCATTTTTACTAAATCGAAATAACTATTGCGATTTAATGGTTCGTCAGCATCAGAATAACGTCCATACAATAGATCTGGAATGACTTAGCATCGCCACAAAGGTTTGACATATTACGTGTCTCCTTCTTCTTTGTTTGGTATTTAATGATTCGCCAATGACGGTAAAATGGTTTGAAGTACGATTCTTCACACTAATTTTTGGAATAAGATAGGTGCAATACCTAAAATCATGTTACAAATCGCGACCTTAACTGAAATGATACATATTCATAATCTAAACAATCTACTTTTCTTGAAACAAATCTGTATCCAATCAGATATTTTGTGAGACATCCCCATTAAAAATATGTTTTTATTTTCTTAAAATCTGATGTCTGGTTACTGAACACTAGTTCCCCTGAGTTACCCATTATCATCAAAGTAGGTCAGGGCCGATATTTATGCAAACATTTATGCTAGGTTCTCACCGCCGTGATTTTGTCATCGACATCAGGATTTATCGAAAAGTTGCGATAAGGTGTTCGCATTGGCAACATTATTGCATTCTTGTGTTCTTGCATCCATTGAACAGCTGACTGGGATTTGTTGACATTGTGAAAAGATAAGTTGGTGCAAATAAAATTGATTGAGATGATGGGTTTCTGTCAAGGGCGTAGCCAGCTTTTCAAGAAGGTTGGGGCAGCTTCGTCTTAATGTTTATTTAATGATACATTTTAGCATTAAATGGTAAAATAAATTTGCTTTTGATATGAAATGAGAAGAATCTTTAAAAAAGTATCGAAAAATCTAAATATAAATGAAAAAAGGGAATTTTTCTAAGCAAAAATTGTGAACAAGGGCGGCAACTTTCTTGCGATTTTCTTTTGTTTTTTGCGCTTAAAGTTTTACAGCTGTTTATTGTTTTTGTTAGTGCTGGCAGTTGTAACGATACTCGTACGATGGGTAAAATGATCGATACCCTGTCAAGTCACTACTCAAAAAGTCACGGATGCAACCGCATACAAAATGGATGCAACTTGTTTGCTACCACTAGCCGCTAGATGTTTTGTATGGCGTGAAAGTTGCGTCCGACACAAGAATGCAGGAATGCAAGAATGTGCTGTAGTGAGAACCGGGCATTACACTACACTGAGTTTGCTATCGAAATCGTTATCGACACAATAACGCAGAATGGGTGCTTACATTAGCACAAGGTTGCGTTATGCGTTCAGAGTTAAGAAAACAGCTGAGTTTTGTTTTGGTTTTGGCAGCAGCAAGGAACTTGTTATAAAATAAAGGAAATTGAATACAAGCGTATTATTCGTAATTATTATTTCGATGGAAGATGATGCCATATATACATTTTTCAGTAATGTCTGCAGAAACCTTTAATTTTCTGCAAAATTAACCACGACGATCTTGAAGAATTTGAACGCTAGGTCTTCCATGCTTCATTTCAAAATATATATATTTTAACTTAACATCTGCTATTTTATATTTTGTGGGGGGCAGCAATATCAACAGACTGTACTAAATTTGTATTGTTCTCCTGAAGGAACAATATTTCACATTTCATAATCCTTATTGACGCACATTATATGCAGCTTGTAGATGCCAAAGAACACGGGAACCAACTTGGGGACGCCCCACAGCAGACCGTTCAATTTGATCCTAAAATAATACTTCTCAATATCCATCATGTCGTTTTCATCCTCCGAGGGATTGACATCGCACTACTGAGGACTTAACAATAAGGGCTAGCTTCTTCAATTTCATCATCGGAAGCGAAAGGTTCCACATCATCATCATCGGCAGCCGTTATCTCGGCAGGAGGAGCGGCGGCTTTGGCACCAGCCAATTGGAGCAGCAAATCTGTTGTTAAGTCATGCAACCGGTTTAAAAATAGTCTTATACACATATTTATGTACATATAGACCACCAAGCACTTTCCCACCTTTATTTTGACTCATAATCATGTGTTTTTTGTTTGATGAGCCTTTTAATCTAAAATTTGCGGCACAGGCTTACAGCTGTTTTTTGTTGTGCCATAGGCAGATATGAACAGCACTTATCGAGTGTAACGAATAAACGCACATGCATCCAAATGAACCTCAACTTTTTGTCACCACTAGCGCCCTATTCCTTTTGTATGGGAAAAAAGCTGCCTGTTGCCGCTTAAGGCCTGTATCCAGCACTGCGGAAAATTCCTGCCAGGAATTATTTTGAGTGTGTGGAACCCAACTAAAACAAACTGTCGTTCCGAGCGTTCTCTGTCTCTCTCTCTAGTCTCTGTCTCCCGCTCTCCAAGCGTTCTTACTGTCTTTCGCTGGCAAGCATATTTAACATTAATGAATTTAAGAACTTTTAACCAAGGCTGCAAACCGGTTCAGAACCGAACCCCGAACCCCTTTTTTGGGGTTCGCGAACCGGACCATGAACCAGGCGCCTTACATTTTTGACTCCTCGAACCTGAACCCGAACCGGACCACTTTTCAGAAAAATGAGGTTCGGTTCACCAATTTAATATGCTTAATGAGAGATTTCAAAATTCGACAAAACAATGACTCAACGTCTGATTGCGAAGACGGGAAGTTGTGAAAGTTATGAAAGAAATAATCAAATATAAAATCTGTGAATGATGTTATAGATTCTTTTCAAAACTGTTCGAGATTACATCCATCGACAAATGTTTTAAAATTTTGGAAAGGTCGTAATAACGAAGACTTTAAAAATATTGCTTTTACTATACTAGCTGTACCAGCAACTCAGGTATAAGTTGAACGAGCATTTTCAATACTTAAGTTTGTTCTTTCTGATTTAAGAGCTAGTATAGATGAACAGCTCCTGGAAGATATAATGCTGATTAACCTAAACTTAACCGTTTCTAAAAGCTGATAATAGAAATAACTTAATACTGTTTTGTGTTTGGCGACCTGAAACAACTTAAGTATTGAACAATTTGATTAATCAAATGGATAGAAGGTTTAATTTCAATGAATTAATAAATCAAAAGTCAAATTATTCTTTAATGTGCAAGCGAACCAAGGTTCGAACCAGTACCTTGGGTTCGGCGGTCCCAAGAACCGGTCCGCGAACCGAACCTTGGATTTGAAAATGGGTTCGAGCCACCGGACCGAACCTCATGGATAATTTTAAAGGTTTGCAAGCCTTGCTTTAAACACAATTACATGTATTCCACCTTCTTCATTAATTTGTGCTGCAACACTTTCTCAAGCACTTTTCACAGAAATGTTGTCAAAATGCTTTTTCTCTGTGGCTTGTCAAAGACATGGTCTTGCCTCAACTGCTTATATTAAATAAATCTTCTTCTCACAGTTGTTGCCTCCATCTTGTGACAAATCACTTCCGAAATAATTGTCAGCAATATATTCCTGGCCTGAATATCAGCTGTTTCTCGTTCCACACACGCTTCCGAAACGCCGCTATTGATACGCCGCTATCTATGCAAGTGATGATTTCGTTCGTGTTGCTAGATACACAACAAACGGAAAAGCAAACTAAAAATTCCCGGCAAAGTTTTTTTTATATGAAATTTGGCAGGAATTTTTAGTTTCCGCTGTGCTGGATACCCGCATAACGCACTCCTCATAACGTAACTCCGCATAACGCACTCCTTGTGTAAATAGCCTATTACTTACGCCCTCGTTTTTATACTCTGTACCGTAGGTACATGGAGTATTATTAGTTTGTGCAAAAGTATGTTACAGCCCAGAAGGAAGCATCTCCGACCCCATAAGGTATATATAGCACAAGTCATGTCCACTGAACGCACAGATCTCTGAGATGGTATGCTTCTTATGTCTGCAGGCGGATGAAGTTTATTTTCAATTTTGGCCACGCCCGCTACCGCCCCCGCAATTTAGAAAAAAAAAAGAGTGGGCGTCGTGGAACACCCGGTACGAGCGAAGCTCTTTACGAAGGATAATAATAATCTGATTTGAAACTACAACACTTTCAAAAGAATATAAAGTACCATTGTTTTTGTATGGTTATATCCAGATGAATTTTATTTTTAATCCAATTTACATTTTGACTAGTAAAAAGTGTTTCCCAAGAAAGGGGCTCTCTGTCTTTAACTTCCATCAAAACAATAAAGAACCTCTGACTGCGTGTTCTGTTTAATGGTTAAAAGTAAATGTTGACAGTGCTACATGTTTTTTGATATTTTTTATCAAAGGCCTGTATCCAGCTTTGCGGGAAATTACTGCCGGAAATTTGCTATTTATTTTGAGTGTGTGGAGCCCAACTATAACAAACTGTCGCTCATAGCGTTCTCTGTCTCTCTCTTCCAAAGCCTTCTTACAGTCATTTGCTAGCTAGCATACACAAAATTAATGAACTGCCTCTACGCTGCCTCTCTACGTTTTTCCGCGCATTCTGCTTTGGGATTCCCAAACGGTTATGCCTCCGCTGGCATGGAGAGACTTCTTAGACACGTTCAGATGGTATGCATTGATCGCTGAAGATAGAGGGTGGTTTCTCTTGAAACAGCTGTACGATCTACCAGCCTCCTTTGTGGTGTTGTGTCTCTGTTTAAAGTTGTGCGAAAGCATAACATGACCTCGAGCCGGCTAAAAAAACTGCAGGTTTACTAAGAGCAAAGGTCACAGAAAAACCAGTCACATGAACTTAATAACTTTAATCACAATAAAATGTATCTTCTTTATTTATATGTGCTTTTTCCAGAAATGTGAGATTCGTCAAAGACATGGTCTTGCCTCAACTGCTTGTATCAAAGCAATTTTCTCCTCACAGTTTTTGCCTCTATTTTTTTTGACAAATCACTTCCAAAATAATTGTAAACATTATGTTCCTGAGCTGTGTATCAGCTGTTTCTCGAACCACACACGCCTTCGAAACGCCGCTATCGATACGCCGCTATCAAGACAAAGTGTGGATTTTGTTCATGTTGCCGGACTGACAAACGAAAAATTCCTGACACAATTTTTTGATATGAAGTTTGGCAAGAATTTTGGGTTTCCGCGGTGCAGAATACCCGGCTTAACCAAAAAAGTTGTTGCTGAAATTCCTTAAAAATTGTGCATTAATTGAGTTGACAAAATAAAATAAAGCCAGAAAATAGCCTTAACTTAGCACTTTTCACTGCTTTGGTTACTGCTTTGGTTACTGTTTCGGTCACTGTTTCTGTAACTGTTTCAGTTTCACTGTTTCAGTCACCTTTTCGGTCAGTGTTTTGATCACTTTTTCCGTCACCTCTGATCTCCCACCACGACCCCCCAACTCACAACCCATCTGCTGCTATGGCTGTTTTGTATAGGCCAAAGCTGCTGACTTTGCAAACCATAACCGTTCTTTTTTCTGACAACTGCAAAGTGAGGACCGGTTGTTGAGAACTCTGCTCACAACCCACATGCTGCTATCGCTTTCTTGCACAGACTTTCTGGCTTTCGACCTTACAAAATACCTAGATCTGGTGCGAAAATAGTTAAATTGGCAACACTGGTTAGCAGACTCCAGTGTAAGCAGAGACATGATGCAATATATTAGGTGGTCTCGTCGGCAAAAAGTAGTCCGTTAACAATGCCAACAGTAACAACAACATGCGAAAAAAAGGAAAGCGTCGGCAGCAGAGAGTGCCAGAGCGTGAGAAAATGAGAGAGCGCATATAATTTGCAGCATACATTAAAGTTGCATACATACATATACTCGCACGCACTGAGTGAGCTCACACACAAACGCTGCTGACTTTGCAAAGTCAAAAGCGTAGCCAAAAAATCTGTCGCAAAGACAATCGTTTTCTGGATTTACCCCCCAGTCTACCGTCCGTAAAAGAGCTTCGCTCTAAAACGTCATATATCGCACAGTTTTAATGAGAGATGGTTCGTTTCTTCTGGGCATGTTTAGTAATCAGGATAACTTATCGATCCGCCAAAGGAATGGTGAAGAACGGGTGAACGGTTGTCGAGTTATGATCAAAAGACTGTTCGCTGCTGCAGCGCCTGCTTTCAGCTGCTACTGCATCATCAAAATTCATGCTGAGCGTATAATTTCGCTGGTACAGAGTATGTTATAGTTATAGGGCTTGACCGACTGTTCAAATTTTAAAGGAAGCAGTTTGCAAATTTGTTCACATCCCTTTCTTTCCGTCCACTTGGAGTAGTTAGTAAACATTCAACTCACAAATTGTTTGTATTTGATTTAATTTAGCTGCTGCAGTAATAAAAATATCGATAATTGTGTTGCCTGACAATTCTATCAAAAACGTTCACCAGAAAACCCATAACCCGTTTCCATTTTGTCGATGATTTGTGTCGGATGGATGGAGAGTCCTGGTTGAACGCGCTCATTTACTAATTGCTTATTCTAGAAAAAGTGTACACTTGTATAATACTCCACGCGGCTGTTAATGGAGGAACTGCTCCTTCTGCTGTTCGTTGGACTCCATCGTCCGGAATCGCCAGCTCCCCAGACCATCGAACTCCAGGATGTGTGTGTGATATTTCCTAATTGAATGGAAAAAATTACAAATACAACACAATACTGATCAGTCCAGAGACACTCTAGTTGGACGCGCTTCTCTTACCATAGGGTGGGTCTGTGCGTTATGGTCAGGAGCGTGATGCCCATGCGTTTGGCTATCTCATAGATCGAACTCTCCACATCGATGGAAACGGCGCTGGTGCATTCGTCGAGCAGGGCGTAGCGCGGTCTAAAAATACACGGACTTGTCAAATGGTGAGCTCACACAATGATGACGCATACGAACTTGTGGTAGAAGAGTCGGGCCACGGCCATCCGCTGTTTCTCGCCTCCGGACAGTATGTCCTTCCAGTCGCGAACCACATCGAAGCTATCACTGAAAAGGCATTTCTGGTTTAAACAGTTCTCTTTTTGGCGCCTGCTCGCTTACCGTTGAGCAATGTGTTCCAGGCTGACCATTTTCAAGATGTCCCTCAATTCGTCCTCTGTAATATTCTTCCGCTTCATGTCATCCCGTGTGTCGGGATAGATAATCTGATCGCATAGGCTTCCGATCGACATGTACGGCCTGTGGATGTGTACCAAATGATGAACGACAAGGAATATACATGGATGGAGCGACCTTACCGCTGTGGTATGTAGAACATGCAGGGTTTGTCCTCCACAGGCCGTGGTATATGCAGCTCGCCAGCGTATATGGGCCACAGTCCGCTCAGGATGCGGAACAGACTGGACTTGCCACATCCGTTGGGCCCAGTTATCAGCAGATGCACTCCGGGCTCGATGCACAGCGTCAGGCTGGGCACAACGATATCACAGTTGGGTGTTACGACGGGTACTGCTCGCAGACTGATGGACATATTGGCGGGGTCGTCTGTGTAGATGATGCGACCCTTGGCTATTGGCTTGCCGTCACGGAACTCAATGATGCCGTTCATCTCGTCGTTCTCCGCGACGGTGGCCTTGCTGTAGATGCCCTGGGCGGTCTCCTCGAACACATCCATCATGCCGGCCACGCGGTAAGTGTAGCCGGCCAGAGCAACTATTTCCTTGTAGGAGGACATGAGGCGCTCAATGGCGTCGGCAGCCGAGATCAGCAGGTTCCGAGCTGTCGTCAGATACTGTGTGCGCTCACTGACATTGGATTCGCTGGCAGCTGTTGTGGTGGCGGTGGCGCTGCCGGTGGCACCGGTCAGTATGGGTAGCGAGACCATCACCATGCCGGTTCCGGACCACACGTATTTCATGAAGAACTGCTCCAGCATAACGAACCAAAGCTTCTGGCTGAATATTTTGTTCATCTGATTAACCAGACGGTTGTATCCCTGCCGCAGCTGTTGCATCTCCACCTAATGGGACGACGAACTAGTTAGCCATTGATCGGTGGCCATGGAGACAGCGCCCAACTCACCTTGTGTCCGCCATAGAAGGCGATCTCCTCGGCGTTTGTAATGATGCGGGAGTGAATGTGTCTCAGATAACCGTACCGGTTGGCCTCCTCGGATACCAGTTGGCCGAATTTGGGGGAAAC
This sequence comes from Lordiphosa andalusiaca, assembly GCA_035044965.1. Lineage (NCBI taxonomy): Eukaryota > Metazoa > Arthropoda > Insecta > Diptera > Drosophilidae > Lordiphosa > Lordiphosa andalusiaca. The sequence goes on along the minus strand of JAWNNM010001173.1, from coordinate 136,712 downwards.
AACTCGCAATATATGGGCGGTCAGCGCAATGACACTCACAGAGAGGGCCGGACCTATAAGACGAACGGATATGACTGGTCAGAGTGAAATGCCACCTGGCATCTGCAGCGTTGTGCGTTCTCTACTTGCCCGTAAGAATGTTGGCCTTCATCTTCCTCGACGATCGCATCAATGCCAAGCCAATCAGCATCAGATCGAAGCACGGCTTGGTCAGGCTACTGTACAAATGAGCCACGGAACTGGCGAATACCGAAATGTCTTCGGTGAGTCTGCAAAAAAGGAGTGCACGATGATGAATATGAATCGGGGATTCACCTAACGAGTCTGCTTCCTACCTGTGATCCGCATTCTCGATACGTCCATCCAAATTGGAGACTCTGTAGTAGTTTTGGTTCTTGAAGTACAATCGATACGAGTGGCGCACCAGGCGAGTTCTGCCGATTGGGGAGAGATTAGGGCGCATGAGACGGACGACTCTGCTGCGGCTACTTACCGAAACGCCAGCGCCAGCTTGCATTCCAGGAACCGTATCATGGAATTGACGAACGTGGCGGGTATCGCAATGCCGAACCACTTGAGTAGAACCAGTGCAAACTGCTTGACATCCTTGCGCACTATAAACTTGACGATTGCCCCCTCCAGGGCCGCCACATAGATGCTGAGGAACGTGCGCGAGATCAGGCATAGGGTGTGAACGGTGAGCAGCCCGGTCTCGTAGCACAGGGTCTGGGGTATCATGATCTTGACCAGCATGGTCAATTGCTTCAGGAACTCCTTGTTAAGGCCGGGCTCGAACATCTGCTTGGTCTTTTTCTTCTTCATCAATTGCTGCTCAACCAGCAGCTTTTCGGCTTCCGCCAGTTTCAAGTCCTCGGAGTCCGACCCATCGACTTCGGAGGGTGTGAGTGCTCCCTTGTTGATTTTGGTCCTGCCGCCCGCAGCTCGTGCCTGCTGCGTCTGTGTGTTGGTTACATAGGGAATGGTGACCTTAATGGTTAGCGCCACAATGGCACTGGTCACCAGTGCATAGCTGAAGGCGTGCTTGGACAGTCCAGTCTGCTCGCATTTTTCCGCTATGCGGTCCACATATTTGGACAAGACGCTCATTTTTGCATAGTTTTATTAGACCTGAGACTTCTTTGAAGAGCTTACAAGATTAGATGCTGATTATGCTGGGATGGTTGGGCTGGAACGAGAAAGGTGTTGGGTCAGAAAGGAGGGTACTGGACACTAAATTGATTTACAGCTTGGTGTCTTCTTTGGGGCAATGGAGTGAGACATATTATGCGGGTTCAAGAGTGGTTATAAACCAGCATTGGCATTGGTATGTATGCGCTTCAACAGCAGGCTGTCTCTCTCTCTGACACTCAGTTGTGATTGAAGTTGAGAGCAGGACAACACAACTTATTCATTTTGTTTTGCAACGAGCAAAGCAGCGCTGCCTTTGAGAGTTCGCCTATACACGCGAGATAGCAATCTGCCTGTCCCTGTTATAAACCAACGCTGTTAAGGAGTGGTTACTAATCGTAATTATAAGATTTAGATAACGATTACTAATTGATTACGATTATTACGTATCACAAACATCGGGATTATGGAGGATTAACAAAAAACGATTAAATACAATCAAACGTAAGTAAAAAATCATCGAGCCAGCTAAACTCACTAGTTTTAACTTCAGAAAGGTAGTTTCAACCGTATTTAAATAAATATGGGGCCCAAGTTTGTATACCCTTGCAGCACGTTTTTGTAACTACGACTACTTTTGGGATACAATATTTTTCTATGTGAGCTTTACTATATAGATGTCCGATTTCTACCAAACTCGGTGGAAATATGCCAAAGCTTAACAAACGAACATGTAAGACATTTGCAGTTGATTCCACTTAAAACAAACAAGTTTTTCTCATTAGAACTTGATTTTCGACCTATCATTCGTACTGCAGCTATATGCTATAGTCATCCGATTTTAACAAAACTTCGTAGAGCTGTGTAAAGTGCATATCAAATATATAAATGCCCGTTTTGAAGGCCATTTCCATTGAAAACAAAAAGTTTTCTCACTAACACTAATTTTTAGCCTCCACTTTTCTATGACAGCTACCATATAGTTGTCCGATTACGACCAAACTTAGTGAAGTCATGGGAAAGCATAGCAAACTAAGATATACAAAGTTTGCAGGCGTTTCCATTGTAAACAAAGAAGTTTTCCCTACTAAGACTATTTATAGAATCTACACACAAGGAAAAAACTGTTATAAAAACATTGAGCTATCATATATAATTTTAAATGAAAAGCACATTAAATTAACCAAAAACATGTTTGCACGGGTAATTCTAGTTCTAGAATAGAGAACTATTCCCAGTGCTGGGAATTCCAACTTGAGAATTGCAAGCGATCGAATTTATGCAAAATGGCAGAAAGATATTAATAAATACCGTTCGGCAATTCAATATAAGAAGCAGCCAGAGTACGTGATGGCACAACTCCAATCGTGTTTAAGTCCAAAGTTCCCGAGTTCGAGTCAATCAGAGTAAGTGAAAAATGTATACAAATTTATATAGTTCGTAGTGTTTCAGATCCAAATCTAAAAGAATTCTGCGCACACTTCAGATTCACTTATATCACACTTAACGCTAAAAACAATGTCGAAAATAAATAAGACAAATTTTTAGCAATTTTGTGATCTGTGGAAAAAGTGCAATTTCTCTGAATAAATTCATGATTTTGTTATATTTAAATCAAATTAATGGTATCGTTTGTTATCAAAGATGTTTCTTTTTTCGTAATTGTTGTTCAACTAAGTTTACGTACAAGCCTCGTTCAACACACGATCATACAAATCTATACATATATATAAAATTGAAAGTATGTTTGTATGTTTGTATATTTGATCCTTATGGGCGTATAATCCGCTGAACCGATCCTCACAAATTTTTCACAGTATGTTCATGTCGATCAGGAAATTGTCATAGGCTATGTCTCATGTCTGTGACTTGGTCCAAAAACAGCTAAAATTGCAAAATTCAACCGTTCATCCGATTGTGTTGATTTTAAAAAGTGACTTTGCCATTTCTGTCAAATAAATTTGTGATAAATTTGTCAATAAATTTGTAAAAAATGCCTCCAAAGAAATCAAATATTGGGCAACGTGCTCCAAGAGTTATGAAACGGCAAACTCAAATAGCAAATGAAACGACTGAAGAACGTGAAAATCGCCTGAGTGGGGTTCGAACTCGAGCGCCCACTGTCAGAGCAAGTGAAACAGCTGAGGAGCGAGAGGTACGTCTCCGAGGTCTTAGGACTCGAGCGTCCACTGTGAGAGCAAATGAAACCGGGCTAATTGAAATGATTCGAATTTTAAGAGATGCAGTCCACATAGCTCCGGATGCTCCATAAAACTCAGGCTTAACACTTTCCTTAATAATTTAAAGGTTTGTAAAAACTCAAAGTTCTTAGAACCCGGGCAAGGCCGGGTATTCAGATAGTTTATCATAAAACTGACGCGCTGGGGCTTTGCTATCTTTGCTATGGTTAGAATGTTGCATTTGCTTTTGTTGGCTTGTGTTATCAGTTCAAATGGGAGTCAGTAATGCCCGCGTCATACATCACCATGCCCACTGTACGTTCACTCAGATTGTCGGACCTATTAAAGCCATTCGGACTTTGTATATTTTCAAATCGATCCTAATCCCAGTAGACCAGGGAAAATGTAATTTCAACTATTTTTTTCCTCAGCATTTATTCTTTTGCTGACGTCTCAACTCATTGAATAATAGTTCGAGTCACCTCGGAAGTTAATGCAGATTTTTTTCATATTTTATTAACGTCGAACATATCTGTTGCTGTGCACATTTACTTTGGCTAACTAGGATAACAAATCCGTTTGAAAATGTGCAAAGTATGCAAACGTAAAAGGACATTTAACATGATACATTTGTAGACCCTGTTCCCATTGACTATAAGAGATAGAGCCACCAATTTTTGCATGAAGATAGATGCATGCCGTAAGCAGATCAAGTTTGTTTCAGGTTTGGAAAATTGGTTGAATGATTTTTGATAATGCTGACTTGAGTATAATCTTATGTTTCCCTTTAAAATCTTCTAAGAAAATAAGTCAATTTTAGAAAACCAGCCAAACATCCCTACATTCGATTTTTGTCACGTTTTGCTGGCACATATTTTTGCTCATATTTTTGAAAAATCCAAGTTTTTCATATATTTTTAAAGCATTTCTGTGTACAAATGTCACGTTGCGCCAGATTGGAAATGTCCATAAACGAACTATGAAAGTTGGTGGACGAGGAAACTATTTAAACTATGAATTTAAAATTATACTTTTTACTGGTCAAGTGTGGGTCCAAGTTTGACAAGATCATCTCCGAAACACTTCAAACTAAATTCCTTTCCGAATTTAGCGGAACAAACCCGTACTTAGGACCCAAACGACCACCGGTACACAGCCACACACATGGCTAACTGTTGAAAATATTGAATTAAACGAGTTAGTCGAGCTAGTTCACTGTCCGCCACAACCGGAACAACCAAAGTTGGGGAACAAGCACCATCACTTTCGCCATGTCGAACAACCATGTCCAATGGCTCAATTAAAACAGCGTACTGATCCGATCACGGACTCCGCTTGCACCCAGATAGACACAATTTGAAACAATTATGGTCCCAAGTTCAATTTTTAGAATACAAAAGTTGATGTACACGTCAGGGGGTACCCGTTGAACTAAGTAACACGCCGGGCACAGTGTCAATACGTACAATTTGTTGTAGGGGAAGAACTGTCGCTGCCTCATTCGTCGCGGTTTGGGACAGAACTAGTCGGCGGGTTATTGGAGTTGCTGGTTTAAAAACCAGTGCCCTTGGGTCTATGTGTATTTACGCAGCGTCGAATTTTGATAACGACCTCTTTACAAGCGCGGTCACCGACGGCGACGACACCCAAGAAGAACCATAGCTCTCAAGTGGACCGAGCTAAGCGTGCGCTGCAGTCGTGTTGCCCATTAATTTGCCAAGAGGTTTATCTGAAGTGAGGGCAAGGGTTCATTAATGTGTATATATGTATAAGTGCTAGCCCGTATCCCGTATCAAGTAACCAATTGGCAATTGTTCAGTGCAGAAATCCATTAGATAAGCTTTCGCTAATCTGAGCGGGTGATACGCACGGATTAGATTACCAGTACCGCTGGCTAGAACAGGCGACACATTATTACACCCCAAACAATGGGACAAAAGTCCCATAACTACAGATATAGGGAACTCTCGTTAACAACGAGAAGCCTTATCGACCGGAAAAACGATGGTCTGAAGGTGCCATGTGTACAAAGTGCAGTGGCTGGGATAGGTAGGGCATTCACAGCTCAGAGACTATATTAAACCTCTTTAAAATTGGCATATATTTATTTTATAAGCTTTCACACAATTCTTCAAAGTTGTTTTAAAATCGGACGATTATAGGTTATAGCTGTCAAAGGAACAATCGGTCGAAAAACTAGTTTTAGAGAGAAAAACTTTTTTGTTTTCAAAGAAGACAGCTCCAAACTTTACATTTCTCAGTTTGCTATGTTTTTTCATAGTTCCGACTAGAGGTGGACGCGGGCCTACTTTTTGAGGCCCGGCTGGTTTAAGTGGCCCGGCCCGGCCCGGCACGCCTTTTTTTCATGGAGGCCCGGCCCGAAATTAATAAATACAAAAATACTTGGAAAAGCTATGGCCATTTCGCGACATAATTAGATTTCTTAAGTTTTGTACAGATTTCACAATTGCCGCATTAATTAGCGGTGAGTAATTCAGCAAGAAATTATAAGCATATCGATAGAGCTATCGAAAAACATGTTTAATGCGATAAATGACAGTTCTACACGCTTTAAATATATGCCTGGGAGCTTTGCGATTCTTAAAGCTTTTTGATGTGTTATTCACATAAATACTTTTTCGGGCTGTTTCGTGCCTTACCGGGCCGGGCCTTTGCTGTAAGGCCCGAGCCCGCACGAAACGCTATTTTGAAGCCCGGGCCCGCTCCGGGCCTGTGCAAGCCCGCGGTCAACGAAAAAAAGCCCGGCCCGCGCCCACCTCTAGTTCCGACATTTATATAGTACTAGCTGACATAAGTCGGACATCTTGCTCCTCAGCGGTTTCATTTGCTCTCACAGTGGAAGCTCGAGTTCTGAGTCGTCGGAGACGTTCTTCCTACTCCTCAACTGTTTCACTTGCTCTGACAGTGGACGCTCGAGTTCGAACCCCACTTTCACGTTCTTCAGTCGTTTCATTTGCTATTTGAGTTTGCGGTTTCAAAGCTCTTGGAGCACTTTGCCCAATATATGATTTCTTTGGAGGCATTTTTTACAAATTTATTGACAAATTTATCACAAATTTATTTGACAGAAATGGCAAAGTCACTTTTTAAAATCAACACAATCGGATGAATGGTTGAATTTTAAAATTTTAGCGGTTTTTGGCCCAAGTCACAGACATGAGTCATAGCCTATGACAATTTCCTGATCGACATGAACATACTGTGAAAAATTTGTGAAGATCGGTTCAGCGGTTTAGACGCCCCTAAGGAACAAATATACAAACATACAAACATACAAACATACTTTCAATTTTTCCTTGTTTGTTATAAAAAATAATATTTTGCTATTCCTAAGTAGGCCCCTTTAAAGTTAGACAGAACATTGTTAAACTATAAAATAAAATAATAAAAATCTTATACTCTGTACCGTAGGCACATAGAGTATTATAAGTTTGTGCAAAAGTATGTAACAGCCAGAAGGAAGCATCTCCGGCCCTATAAAGTATATATATTCTTGATCAGCATCAACAGCCGAGTCGATATAGGCATGTCTGCCTGTCATTCTGACCGTCTATCTATCCGTATGAACGCACAGATCTCACAGATGGTAAGAGATAGAGGTTTGACGTGTATGCGACAAAAACTTCTTATACTTGCAGGCAGATCAAGTTTATTTTCAATTTTGGCCAAGCCCCCTCCCGCCCCCGCAATTGAGTAAAAACGTCACATCTCCCACAGTTTTAAAGATAGATGATTCGTACCTTTTAGACATATTTAGTAATAAGGATTACTTATCGATCCGCCAAAGAAAAGGTGAAGATCGGATGAACGGTTGTCGAGTTAAGGCCAACCCAACTAAAACAAACTGTCGTTCAGAGCGTTCTCTGTCTCGCTCTCCAAGCGTTCTTACTGTCATTCGCTGGCAAGCATATATAACATTAATGAGTTTAAGAACTTTAAACACAATTACATGTATTCCACCTTCTTCATTAATTTGTGCTGCAACACTTTCTCAAGCGCTTTTCACAGAAAAGTTCTCAAAATGCTTTTTCTCTGTGGCTCGTCAAAGACATGGTCTTGCCTCAACTGCTTATATTAAATCAATCTTCTTCTCTCAGTTTTTGCCTCCATCTTGTGACAAATCACTTCCGAAATAATTGTCAGCAATATATTCCTGGCCTGAATATCAGCTGTTTCTCGTTCCACACACGCTTCCGAAACGCCGCTATTGATACGCCGCTATCTATGCAACTGTGAATTTCGTTCGTGTTGCTGGATACACAACAAACGAAAAAGCAAACTAAAAATTACAGGCAAAGTTTTTATACCCATTACTCGTAGAGTAAAAAGAGTATACTAAAGTCGTGCAAATGTATGTAACAGGCAGAAGGAAGCATCTCCGATATCATAAAGCATATATATTCTTCATCAGCATCAACAGCCGAGTCGATATAGCCATGTCCGTCTGTCCGTCCGTCCGTCTGTATGAACACCTAGATCTCAGAGACTAGAAGAGCTAGAGCAACCAAATTTTAGATGTAAGCTAGTATTGTCTGTAGGCAGATCAAGTTTGTTTCAAATTTTGGCCACGCCCCCTCCCGCCCCCGCAATACAATATGTTGAATATCTCCTACAATTTGTAAGCTATCGAGCTCAGATTTTGCAGTATGGTGCATGTGGCCAATATGTACAATCTCACAAATTTTCATAAAGATCGGATAATAAATGGCAGGGTTCAAAAAAAATGTCCGTACTTATCTGAGCCGCATGAGATTATTAAACACTAATTGCCTTGAGTAACGGGTATTTCGAAGTCGGGCAGGGCCGACTTTAACTTACGCTCTCGTTTTTATATGAAGTTTGGAAGGAATTTTTAGTTTCCGCTGTGCTGGATACCCGGCTTTATGATCAAAAGTAAATCTTTTGATTTTAGCCATTTCTCAAATTAATTGTGAAACTTTTGGATCTCATATTAAGGCTGCACTGCTAACCAGCACGGACTTTAAATGATGTATAAGCTCTCTTAAGTGAGCAATGTTTATGGGGCAGTAGAAAAACTTAAAGCTCATACCCAAGGGTTTTTACCCGTTTCACCTTATAAGACATATAATATATGGATAAAATGTCGAAAGCTACGTCCTTCTCAAACTAATGGCCAGCATGCTGTCGCTCCGATTGGTAGCGTCGAAATAATTTCCAACTTTTTCGTATTCTCAGATGGGAGTGCTGTCCGTCTCATTGTTTCGTACAGACGTAATGGGATCAGGGATGCCTTCTTCTGCCTGTTAGCTACATTGCTTACATGAACGAACTCAATTTACACTTTTACTCTTCGAGGTAATCAAAGGTTCTGCGATAAGGTTCCGCCGCGTTGCTGATTAGAAAAATGCCGCACCAAAAAACAGGAAATCTTGGGAATAAATTATATTTCGAGATAAGCTGACGGAAGTCGATAGATTTATCATTTGAAACGGGACTTTGAGCTTGTGTTGTCTACAACCAGAAGTAAGCTCATGAAAGTGAAAGGGCAAACTACGACATCAGTAAGCGGAAGGCGATGAATATATGTACATCCGAGCATGAAAACATACATACATATGCCATGCAGGTAGAAATATTTGTCCAAAATAATCGAGACTCATGGGAATGTGCATAAACGAAAGCAACAATTGTACCAAATTGGCCAGACGAGGGCTAAATGCGATTACAAAATACACTCACACATTTGTGTTTATTCTTTTCGAAATCGAAAGCTTTTCGAGTGACGCCGAAACAGTCATACATACACACATGCATACATAAGCACATTGGCGATAAGGTGCTATCAGAAAACTGAACCGTCAACAAGCCAATATTGAATAATACATTTGAAATAAATTTAAGTTGAGACAAAAATTATGCCAACGAAATCTCTCTCTCTCTCTCTCTCTCTATCATTCGAAGAGCTATCCATGCATTTTCTGTAAGAAAATTAAGTTCAAATTTGGATCAGGTTTGTCCAGACTCTTTTTTGAAACACAATTTTCAAGCAGTCGGAAAGAGTGACCACCTTCGTTTCAAATTGCATCATTTCAAGGTATCTTTTGGTGCTATTTGGTTTTGAACTGTACATTCGTAGACTCGTGTAAATATGCTCAGTAAGGTTTGCCATGATTAGACTAACAAACGGGCAGCGCTGGCAAATCGTTGAATTGAAAATCAATAGGAAAATTGCCAGGGGCAAGAGATTAGTATCGACAGCCGAATGTCCGTTTAACAATCAAACCTAAGGTAAGAGATATTGGTTGGAAAATACTTCTCATACATGCCATAGTTTCCAGAATCAGAGATGCAACCAGTTCAAAGCAGAGCTAAACCAAACCGCAACTAACCGCCCATTTGATGTGAACCAGCGTTTGTTTGAGTATGAAGAGCCGAATCGAAATCAGCAAAAGATTGCGATACGGTTTGGTTCACTCCTCAAAAAGGTTTTTCTTTTTCCAATGTCCGAATTGCTTGAGCACATCCCCTTCTTGTCCTCTTAAAAAATAATACGGCAAAAGTACACAGAGAAAAAAAAGCATGATTTCCGGTATCCATTTGGGAGGGATATGTCTAAAATATCCTTTCATCCCATTTTTAGCTCCGTTAGATGATTAAAAGGATATTTAAGACATATCCCTCCCAAATGGATACTTTTTAGGATCTTTTTTTCTTTCTGTGTAGGAATTATAAATTATATATATGGCTATACGCATCGGCCGCTTTTGTTGTTCCGTTTAGCATAGCTGTTCCAATGCGTTAAGCGGCTTGTGCCTGTATGTGTCTCTCTCTTCTCTTTCTCTGCAATGACTCTGGCAGAATTGAATTTGTATTTGTATGTAAGATTTGCTGTTGTGCGTCGAGTGATCGCGTTTGCATCAGATATAGAAAATAGCCGGTTGTTTTGTGGTTGCAACAACATAATTTGTTTACATTTGTATCGGGGGCTACACGATCATTATGTGCTCTTGGGCTCCTCTGTTCTAGATAGCTCACTAGATAATACACTAAGCTGCTAAATTATGTAGAAGATGATAAGTAGGCCCTTAGAGCAGTGTTACCCAAGAAAGAGAGAGAGAGAGAGAGAGACAGACAGCGACAAAGAGCCTCTCTGCTTGGGAAACAACTCGTGTTATATTTCGAATCCAACTCCCATTTAACATATCGAGCTAAAATTGTTCACTGCAATCTGCTAATTTATAGGAACCGTATCGGAACGATGGGTCGAAATACAAGTTGAAGTGAGAAAACCCCATTTGTTTTCAATGGAAACGTCTCCGATTTTCATAACTGCTATGCTAAGTTCCGTGGCATTTTTTTTATATTATATGATAGAAAAAAGATCGGTCGGCAAGCAAATGCATCTTAGTGATCCAGTTCGACCATTATTTCCCCTTGACATTCGCTTTTAAACAGTCTCGCTAAGTTTTGTGAAAATCGAATTACGATATAATTTGGCTGACAAAAGTCGGATCAGTCGGTATTGTGCAAATATTGGTCGAAATCGTTATTTCATGATCAAAACGAAGTAGAAAACATGACTGATCAATTTTGAAAGAAAATAAATGTGACGCCCACAAACTGCCCTTCGCTAAGCCCATTAAAACCACACCACCAGCTGAGGGGTGAGGCAAGATTGGAATCAAACCCAGTCTGCCTACATATATTCAAGTTTAGCTATTACCAGCTCTCAGATCTGGCACTCTATCTTCAGATCTGATTACTAGGTATAGATTATTGTAATCAGCACAGACAACCGGAAGCGGTTCATCCAAGGCAGAGTTAATGGTGGAACGCTTGATAGATAAGGGGATAGAGTTACGGGCCTGTACGATTGGCACTTATAAACTTTTTTGGCTAATCAACTTTTATGATTTGGCTTCACCATTAATAAGTCCACGAATAAAGATTACCACAAGCATATCTCTACGGATTATTTCGGAGGGAAGGTTATTATAAAGAAGTCCACAAAAATGCGATGGTAAACGGAAGAAATTCATTTGCAAAGTATTTGCAAATATCAATAAAAAATTTGACTAAAACTCGACCTCAATTTGCTTAAATATGGTAAATCAAATTCCTTCGGCCAACGCCTGATAAACCCCAGGAACACTTAAGTCCAAATTATTGTCATAAAGTCGAGTTTTTAATGGCAATAATTTTTGATGTTAGCTTTTTATTCTAAAGGGGAATGCATCAAATATAACAATAAAAAGTGTGAAATATGCCAAGTACAGTAAAAATGTATGTATTATGTCAATAATATTAAGAAATTGTGTTGGTCCTGTTATAATAATTGGTTTTTCGTGATCGTTGTTCTAATCTAAGTTGACTAAGAATCAAATGCGGTTTGTATAGGTTCATTAATGTGGCTACAGGACCCAAAAATGTGAACTAACCTCGAAAACCTGACGTGCTGGGGCAAAATACACGAAAATACAATAGGAAGGTTTGCTATCTTCTCTGGTTGGGAAGTGAATCATTAATTGGTTTTGTGCGACGTCCTTAATCTAAAAGGCTCAGCCTAGGACGTATGTTCGATGTATGGCTGATCAATTATCGAGAAGAACGATTTTTTTTAAGGGATTTTTGAACAAATTAACATGCAAAAAGTTAGCTCCAAACCAAACAAACAATAATGTACAAATATTACGCATCCGCCACGCGGGACCATACCGCCCAGGTGAGGTAGGCGTAATCGGAAAGGTTTAACACTTCTACCAATTGATATTCTGGCAACTCTGTGGATGCATTAAATGGCGATCTAGAATATGGTTTTGAAATAAAAATAAATATATAAAAGAATTTTTGGTCCAGTCAATAAATTCTGATAGTTTCAATAAATTTGACTAAAGATATGTATTCTTCGAGACGAAGCTGGTTCCAGGCAGAGAGGATCCGTTTCGGGATGTTAACAATTTCGAAAGTCCGGCTCTGGGTCTGGTTTGATGGACCCAAAAACCCGAGTCGAATCGTTTCTTAGGCCCGCATTTATAATTATTAAAAGGTTTTAATAGAAGAAGTTTAAACTTGTTCATGAACAATACTTGGTTGAAGTTAGCATTTCGAGTAACATTTTAATACCCGTCACTCGAAGAGTAAAAAGGGTATACATAAAGTCGTGCACAGGCAGAAGAAAACAAATCTCCGACCCCATGAAGTATAGATATTCGAGTCGATATAGTCATGTTCCTCTGTCTGTATGCACACCTAGATCTCAGAAGGCCTAGAGCATCCAAATTTTAAATGTAGTAAAGTATATTTCAAATGTGTTCCATGCCCCCTTCCGCCCCCGCAATCAAAATTTGTTGAATACCTTCAACAATTTAGAATTAAGTTCATAGTGCATGTGTTAAAACTCTGAAATTTTCATAAAGAATGTAAGACAAATGGGAGAGTAGTAATAATGGTTATAAAAACACGTTGCATACTTATCGGAGCTGCATGCACTGTCTGCTTACATAATCTTGAAACATTCAAATTAATGTTAAAGTTAAAGTTAAAATTAAAGTTAATGTGCTAATTAACATTAAACACCTATTCCCCGAAGTCAGTTAAGGCCGACTTACGTTCTCGTTTTTTAAAATTTTATGATTTGCAGCACCTTAATAGTCTTCGTATTTAGATGAAGCCCACAAAATCTGCACACCATCAATTGTAGCTCAATTGTTTGAACAAACCGATGATGCAATCAAAAAGCTTAATCAATAATATCGCCGAAACAAATATCACTAAAAGATAGTCGTTATCCGTTATATTCGATAACGATGTATCGTATATTTTCACAAAAATGTCAATATTTCGATATTCATGGCTAGTCGGAACCGATCGGATCGGACGACTATATCAAATAGCTGTCATAGGAATGGTCGGTGATAAAAACTTTTTTGTTTTCAACGAAATCGTCTCTAAACTTTGCATTTAATGTTTTCCTTCACATTTTCATAATTTTTACTTGATGACAAGAGGCCAACTATATGGGATAGCCGCCTTAAAAGATAGGTATGAAAGATATTCTTAAAACTTTATTGGTTTTAATGGTACACTATCAGAGTCGGCCAAGTTTCTTACTTGTTTAAATCTAAGGTTTCCAAAATATGCAACAATACTATCATCCAACAGTAGGTTGCTCCTGCACTTCTAGTCTCTGAGATCCAGGTGATCATACAGAGAGTCGGACTAAATCGACTCGGCTGTTGATGCTGATCAAGAATATATATGCTTTATGTGGTAGGAGATGCTTCTCTAAAGCGTTTCAAATATGGTATGCAAGGATATAAAAATAAAGAAATTACATTTTTTAACTTTTTGACCTAAAATATACTTTTATAGTGTTTTTTTGGGGCAATTTTTCATGCTTGAGGGTCCAATAGCTATATGAAGCGGTTACTGAATGAAGTTGGTTTTATGTACCGGTTCGGCTATTTAAGACTAAGCTACAAACTTTATACTGTATTAGCTGACCCGGCAGATGAATATATATTATATTTAATATTTTACGAGTTGAAGTATTATTAGACACTTTCTTCCCAACATATGAAAATATCCAATGCAAACTTCCTTTGCTACATTGTATCTGGGATCTTTGAATAAACAACATAAGACAGATAACAGATTATAACAGATTATCTTCAGATTGTTCTATTTCTGAATATGGCAACGTCCTTTTTTGTGTTCCTTAATCAAAGAGTCGAGTTGGGGAATATTTTATTTTTTAAATATATGTCGAAGAGTTGACTGGACTAACAGGTGAGTATGTGCAAAAGAATACACTTCGTTTCCTCGAATATGTATGTTTTTTACCCCGCCTAAAGCTTCTCACCTCTAATATATTCCGATATTTCAACCATTTTTTGGAAAGCCAAATTAGTAACGGTTCCGATCGCCCGAACCAGAACAGGACTGACAATTTTAAGAGTTGGATTTCACTACAGCACAGGCACAGGCTTCATTATTGATATCGTATGTATAATATTTCCCGACACACACACTGGTTTTTGGCGCGTTCAACTGAAGTGTTTCATTAGCGATAAGTGTGACCAGGTGAATAGCAACGATGAGTGAAAGCGAATTTTCGTGGCTTTCACAGTCGACATTAAAATATTATAAACATTTGTTGTGTCTTGATATTTTAAAATCAGAAACGGACCCGGGTTTCCTGTTTCGGCTCCGGTTGTAAACCTCTAGTTATGGTCAAGCTTATTCGAATTAACATGTTTTCCAAATTATTTGTTCACCCTATTTCGAACATAAACATAGATTCAGAAACCCCCCACACTCCGCGAAGCCGAACACAAAAAGATTGGGTGCTAAAACTTTAATAAACGGAAATGCTACTTAGAACTCTCAGCAAATCATTAATTCAATGATCTATATTTTTAAGCACCAAACAAGTATTGTTATTAATTAAACAAACATATTTCATCGGAGATGCTGCACAAAACTGATATACCCTCCGCTACGGCCGAAAGCTTTCAAAGCTACGCGAATGCATTCAAATGTGGCGCATATACATACAAGCCTATACATAAGTAAAAAGCTTTGCCTCTGCTAGCGACGCAGACAAACAAAGAATTCGCGCACTCACAGCAGCCACAGCAAAATGCGGAGGATCAACCAGGCAGCCACCGAGATAAAGTATAAACTAAACACAATTTTTCACGAAGGTTTTTGTGTTTCCATTTTAATTGCGCAAATCTACAAAATTTTGAAGTAACATCAAGCCCATGCGAAACAATGAAAACACAACCGAACAACACAAAAGCTTAAAGCTTAATGTGTGTATGGTACTTGCTTAGTTTTCCATTCTCCTTTGCTGCCCCCAATACACTAGGCAGCAGGGCGCGAGTTTCTGACTGGGTTAACAGAAAGGTTAACATGTTTTTTTTTGTTTGATTGTGAACTGTGGGGGGGAAGTAAGCTACATATGTATATATGTACCTAGTTTGATGGGGACTAAGCCCTGAAAGCCTCTCCCTTCACCACCCGATTTCATAAACCTTATATAATTATCGGTTCTTTTATTAAGCGTAGGGCAATATTGAGTTTACATCAATATCGTTAGTAAAATGGGAAAGGGGGCAACATCGAGATGAAACTGATTGGGACACAAGTCCGTAAATTGCAAAAGCTGCCCTTTTTAACATCAACTGTGTTGCTCAGTGCGAATGAAGCAATTTGAAATGTACTAACAAACACACAGAAGCAAAAGCTTCTGGTATGATAAACAGTGGCGTAGGTAGCTTTTCGAAAGGGGAGCGATGAAGTCTTAATTTGAGAACATCTCTTTTTAATCATTGAAATATTATTATTGCTATTATTTAAGCGGTTTTACAATAAAAAAGAAATAAAGAATCATGTGCAATTAATAAGCGTGAATTCAGTAGAAGAAGTGGCTTGTCGAATCGTTCTAATACGCTTTAAACTAGAAAATGGTCTTTCTAGATTTGCGGCTATTATAACATTTTGCCAAATTTGCCTTAATCGAACAATTCAACATAACATACATATTTGTTAATCCCAGTGAGCTACAGGAAGACTTACCCTTCAGAGTTACACCACCTGCCTTCCCCCGCACGTCGCGAGATGGCAGATCTTTCACTCGTAAGGGAGCTATCCCAGGCTCTTAAAACTAATAAAGAGAAAACATTTTCTAGCAATAAAATAAAAACCTACTTAAAGCTAGGCTTAGAGCCGTCGGTTTTCCTGCTGTTGAACATTCAACTAACGATACAAATACAAAAACAAATAAATAAAATTGTTGTACATGAACTTCAGTATATTAAAAATCCTCATTTACTATTCTCCTCCTAAATACTATAAAATAAAAAATATCGACATCGAAACTTCTGCAAAATAGGGCATCTTTGCGATAAATTTATGCATGTCCTCCATCTCCTTCCAGTTGCAAAGAGAGCACAATCCACCGTATACCGTGATTTTGGGTCAGCTATTGAGCCGATGCAGATGGCTAGTAAACCGAGCAACTTGATTATTTTTCGAAAATATTTTTTTGGGCAGTCATCTAACAATTCCATCGAACTTTTTGGTTGAGAATGGTTGAATTATAAGCACGATGAGAACAGCAAGTGACAGTCGCTTATCAAATGTCGCAAAAATAAAAGTTAATTTTGAATGTTAAGTTTGTTTAAATTTATTTTGAAATGTTATTAATAAAGTAATTATCCTATCTTTCATTTTCTGTTGTCGTGTGTAATTGTATATTCTTTTAATGGAAAAAAAAAGTATTTTTAAGGGTTTATTCGTTTTCCCGATATTAAGGCTCCCAAGGCGTGGAGCATAGGGTGTGCTAATCGGTTATCGGACAATGTTTGTTCCGCCCACAACGATTGCTTTCAACTTCTGGCATCTCACGACTTCTCTGCTTTCCCACAATCCGTTTGTGCATGGTCGGTTTGTGAACCCCTTAACCCCCTTTCCCCCATCTACGCCACTGATTACACATGTTTTGCCTCTTCTCTGCTTCTGCATCAAATCAAAACAAAACAATAAAAATCCAGTTTTCAAATACTTTAATTGCGATTGGTTTCATTCTGAGCGGTAAGTAGGCAGAAGTGAGTTATGTTACATTTACAGCAAATCATAATCAATAAAAGAATCAGTTGCTATTGCCACAGGAATGATCAATTTGGACCCGGCGCACACATTCAAGAGAAAGAACCCCCAAAGCGAAGCAGATTCAAGACTAGAGTGTGCCTGATCCTACCGGTACCGGCTGCTGAATTATACCACAGTTCTTCAGATAACCGGGGGAATGCAGCCCTGAAGAATGACTCAGTCAGTGAGCCATCGAGCTGATGTCCGATTGAACTTTGACGTTTGCGCGCGGTGACCAGTTGCAATTAAAAATCTGGTTTTGCCATTAACATACAAAACTCACACTTTTTGTAGGCATTCGGATCATGGATCGAGTGCAATCCGGCTTGTGTAACTCCGATACTGATTCCGAGGAGGTAGGTGCACTTACACGTGTACACCAATATGGGCTAACATCTAGAAAATCGCACTACTTTCGTCTAGGAATTTTATGATGCCTGCTGTGACCCACCACTGGCGGCGCCCGGCTGCGAAATGGACCTGGAGACTTCGCTACAGGACGCCGAGCAGTCCATCAACTACTTCTTTAATAACCAATTTGAGGAGGCCCGCAACCTGCTGCGGCCATTTGCCGAGAAGAGTCTATATCATTCCATGGGAAACGCGGTATTCGCCTTTCTGGAGGCCGCACTCACCTTTGAGAACATCGATAGGGCATCCGCAGAGCTGAAGAAGTGTATGGAGCTGTGCCAATTGCTGCGAAAGAAGAACACACTAACGGAGTCCATTGGCAACGCCTTCAGGAAGGTCTGTACAAGCTTCACGTGGAGCAGATATCCTTTCACATTCCACTGCTTCGTCTGCTCTTAGAGAAACTTCAGCCAACTCACGGATCTGGAGTGCCATGCCGAATTGTGCATGGCTGAGGCGCTGCTGATGAACGCCCTGCTGACGTTTATTGAGGACGAGAATCTCAGCGGCTTGATACGCGGCAGCCTGAAAGTGCGCCAGTGCTACAATGGATTCAGGTGACTAATGCCCGACCCGCTTGGTGATTTATTGGCAGGAGTGTTGAGTGTGGGTCTGTATTTTACAGAGCCTGCGAGCAAATCATGAAGTATCGTCGCTGGGACTCCGATTCGGCTACGCTGGAGACGCATTTCAATAGCGGCGTGCACATGGGCATCGGTACTTTCAATCTGATGATTTCAATCCTACCGCCACGCATAGTGAAGATTCTTCAGTTTATAGGATTCACGGGAAATAAGGTGAGCCCCGATAGAGTTGGGCGCGTGTCAGTTTCCTTGGAGTTGATGTCACAAATTGCCACTAACTTGCATTTCCTCAGTTATCAATCAATCGACTTGGGGTGCGTTTTCTGACAAACAGTTTCTTGATCGCTTTTAATTTGGATCGGAATTGATCTTCTATATGTCACGTAAATGCCCTTAAATGGCGCTGAGTTGATATCCCACATTATAGTGGAAATCCCAGGTTTATCTGACATTTACCAGTTATTTAGAAGTTCTGAAATCTGGCCCAAGCCAGCTAAATGTTTTTTTTCAGTGGCTTCGAGTTTCAAAATATTTATATACAGGCCAGTTCCGGGTTTCGAATGTGGTACATGAGCACTGCATCAAAGTGCCTCTTGAATCATGTTTAAAAAAAAGGGTCAAGTAAATCAAAGTCTTAAAATATTATGATTCAAGTTAGTCAGTTCATATATATGCAATGACTCCAAATGGATCAAGCTCCAATCTGTGCTCCAGTGGTTTATTAGATCATATCAAGTCAAACATTAAGTCAACCCTAAAAAAATTTGCTACCAAATTTCCCAACTGCGCAATTTGCAATACTCTGCTCCCTCCTCGAAGAACGCTGCTTCATGGTCGAGCTTGGGTACGAATTAAATATATATGCCCCCAAGGAAGTTTAATTGGCCCAGTTAGGTACAAACGACTTACTGGTTTCATACCCCAAAAAAAAAAACACATCCACTTATGCTCCCTACACAGCCATTCCTGGCTTCCATTATTTGCAGCTTGCTTTAAAAATGAGTGGGAAGTGCTCTTTATTGGTTTCCCATCATTTTAAAGGATTAAAGTCGTCACTGAATCTGCTTAGGTGGCTCGTATATGCCTTTATTTCACGATTCACTGAGTCGTCTTCTGTAGGCGGAAACGGTAGCATAGCCATTGTAGAACAACTGTTTATTAACAAGTCCAGAAACTTATAACATGAAGGCTCTGAGTTGTTCAATCTATTCATATTGACATTGAAACCTATGAGCTATTTGAGATGAGCATGAGCATGAGCTGAGCTGAACTATTTCAAACAGCTTCATGTCATGAGTCAATAATTTTGTGATCTGTGACTACAAATTCATAGATAGATCCAATCGGTAAGAAAGTCAAGGGGAACTTTGATTCATCTTATGCAGGGCTCTAGTACATGATCCCTTGTATAAAATTAGTTGAGTTGGGGCCGACTTTACAGCTTCCACATAGAGTTCTATCTGCCGCACCTGGCAGATATCAGAGTAAGACTACACCGTGAAAATCCGGCCGATTTTTTATCTTATTAATAGCTACTATGTTTCAGATAAGCTTCGATTTTGCTCTGTTATTTGTAGGCTTATACATGAGAGATAGCTCTATGTAGAAGATTAGAAAACGGCCCTAAGTCTACATTTACACGGTGAAGTTTGCTTCATGTAGTTTTTGTTTGTAGGGAAGAGTTGTGGGAGGGCAGTAGATGCAGTCAAAGCTGCATAGCCGAGCTGTCAATGAAGTTATTCGATAGTTTCCCTTTGCCTCGTTCCGATAGATTCAAAGCAGTTGAGTTGAGTTGAGATTGAAGCACACTTCATGATGTAAATGCGATAAAGGAATTCGAAGGAAGCTGCGTGAAGCAAACTTCATCGTGTAATCACGGACTTAGGGCGGATTTCTCATTTCCCAAACAGCTGCTATGTGTCAGACAATCTTAGATTTTGCTCTGATATATTTGTAGGTTTATGAGACTGATAGCTATATTTAGAAGATGAGAAAACGGCTGTAAGACTGGATTTACTAGGTGAAGTAAACGCCAAGAAGTTTTCTAACAAGTCGCTCTTTCAAAAGCTTTCTTGATGTTTTTTTTTGATTGGAAATGATAATCGTGATTAAGATTTGCGCCCATCTACTTCGGGTTAACAGTTTGCCTTATATGCATCTGGAACTCTTTCAGAGTGGCGGACTTAGCGAGCTGCACACAGGACACCAGGCCCAGGGCCTCCGTCAAGTGCTATGCTCCCTGACACTGCTGGGCTATCACCTAATGGTGCTGGCCATGCTCAGTGATCGACATCTGGAGCGCGATGTCCAGCTTTGCGATGACATTTTATCCAGTCAGTTGGCCAAATATCCGAATGGTGTGTGGATGCTCTTCTTTAAGGGCCGCCTAGAACTGATTAAGGGCAATCTGATAGCGGCAGAGTCTTGGTATGTGAAATCACTGCATTCACAGAATGTGTGGACCCAATTCCATCATATGAGCTACTGGGAGCTGCTCTGGCTAAACAGCCTGATGGGCAACTGGACGGAGGCGGAAGTGTATGCCACACATTTGCTGGAGAAGAGCCACTGGTCTCGTTCGATATACGCATACCAGCTGGCCGCCATAAAACTAACCGCCCGGCAAGGAACGAGCCAAGGAGATCCTGCTGTTGGTGCTTTAATGCTCGAGGTGCCCGCCCACAGGCAAAGAATAGCTGGCAAATCGCTGCCAATGGAGAAATTCATGGCCAAGCGTGCGGCCCGCTACAGTGCCCAAAATGGAAGCCTCGTCCTGCCGCTCATTGAGCTCATGTACCTGTGGAATTTGTTTAAGTTTTTTAGCAAGAACTTCGATGTGGCTGACAAAGTGCTGCAGATGATTGACGCAGAACTTACCAAGCAGACGCAGTCACCGTCCAAGTCCCAGCCATACTGCGCAGACAACCGAGCCCTGTGTCTCTTGTTGCGCGGAGCTTGCTACCGGCAAATGGCCAAACCAGCTTTAGCCCTCCAGTAATCAATTGTAGCATTTAGCCCAGAGGACAACATTCACGAGTGCGGGGGGTTTGTTTTTTTCATTTTCAGGGACTTAAACGAGTGCGTGGCCATGGAGCTGAAGGAGGACTTCTTTCTCATACCGTACGCCAGCGTCGAGGCGGCACTCTGTCACGACAGAGTTCAGGCCATATCCAGGCTACAGGAAACCAGGTGAGTGCGCAGGGTACACAGTTCCCACGACGGAACCAAAAGCACTCCTCGAATTCCAGGAAAAAGTATTCGCATTTCGCGCTCGAGTCGCGGCTGCACTTCAGGATACACGCGGCGCTCATGGACCTGCACGAATCTCCGGCATAGGCGTACGCAAATTAGTTAATATTATTCTGGTAGTTTTTATTATTCTGGTAATTGTTGATATACATGTAATCTGCTCATTTATATGTTTACGATAAAGGGAATTAAGCATATAATCCTATTCAATGTGTGTTGTTGTAGTTTTAAGTGCGCATCAATACTATTAATTATTTGAAATACGTGTGTCCATCCTTAAAAGCATACGTTAATTGTTAATAAAAGTAATTTAACATTAAAAAATGCAGAAGCCTTACCTAATCAGTACTATGTATAGATTTTGTTTTACTTTATATTCAAAAGCATTCCATTCAATGCCGAATTAAATAGTTTATACAACTTGTGTATTATTTGTGACAGGGTCACAAGGTTAACGTTAAGTATCTCGTTACAATCGAGATGCCCACATTTATATGTGTGTTGAAGGCGCTGTACAGTATGGAGCACCCCTGGACCTGTCGATCTCTCAATCTCTACAATCTAACCATTTAAGAATATCCTTTCGAATTGCAATGTCTAAAAATGTACTTTGTTATATAATTATGTGAGGTAACCGAGCAAAAGCCGCTTCAATGCTATCAACGTTCAGAAAACCGTATTAGTAACTAAATATTGCAAGGGAGAGGCCTATTATAATGAGATTTTGGCTCATCAACTGAGAGAAGACAACTGGTTAGACGACAAGTTTTTTGGATAATTACAATATCGAAAAGGGGGCAGAGATGGGTGGGTGGTAAAGGCTCTTCGAATTTAAGTTCCAGTTCTGAAGAATCCAAACTCACAAAATACTAAATAAGATATAACTCAATTGATATTGTTTTGAAATTTTTAAAAAGAATTTCGGCAGGATACATTTTAAGATACATCGGGGTAAAAATAGAAAATGGATTGGAGCAATAAAACCATTTAAGGGATTTTCAATTATCAACATTATATTCCAGAGCTGTAATCTACAATTACCATTACAATTATTGGGATATTTAAAAGTATAATTACCACAATTGCAATTAACAATTAAATCATTTGGTAATTGAAGTAATTTCGGTCATTTTTGTTCAAATTTGACTTTTATTAAAAACTTGCAACCGAAACTACTTAAATTGATTCAACTACCAACTAGTTGAATTGTTTGAAATAACTGTAATTGTAATGGTAATTATATTTTTAAGTATTTCAATAATTGTAGCTTACAGCTCTGATCTATATTCTACAAGCATTGATTTGAATTAAAAAAATTTTTAATTGAATTGGATAAACATTTTTGGTAAGCACTAAAACATATACAGGCCTGTTCCCGTTTTCGATTTCGATCATATTGTGAGAATTCGATATTGGGAGCTGTTCCCGTTTCCGAAAAACGATCCAGTTACTAAGATTCGGTGGAATGAAAAGTAAGTGATTCATAAAATCATTTTTTTTTTAATCTTGTAGCTCTGAAATTGCATGGCAAAAACGATCGAAGTGGGGCCGCCCAGATGACCAAAACTTTTCAGGCTACTCTTTTTCTGAATAGAAAATCGAAAACAATTCGAACATTCATTCGAAAAAAAAACACCAAAATAAAAATGATTCGGAATCGTTTTACTTTTCAATTCCACTAGGAAATGGAAACAGGCCTGATATAAGCTTTTTAAGAAAGTTAATAAAAAATAAAAAACAAAACTATCCTAAAACATATTCATAATTCTTCAACTTCAGTGTTCTGAAATACTTTTGAATTAAAAATGTTGGATTTAAAAGGCTATTACGGATACGAATTTATGATAAGCCTCCAATTCAACCAAGAAGAAGGGCAAGATCGGTTACTTATCTATTCCGCTCAACTTGCTAACATTGAATCGGGTTTCGCTCGCCCCTGTATGTGTGTATGTATGTTGGTTATGTTGATATTCATAGTTAATTAGACTAAAAGAACGGTTGGGCATTACAAAATTATTTACACGCACGAGTTGAAATGAGCTATCTGAACTCCAATAAAATTCTTCATACAACTCAAAATACATTCAGAGGTAAAAGCAAGTCAATTCTTAAAAGTAAGACAAAAATCGAGTTGATGTCGAGGAGCGTGTGGCAGATGCTGCTCGCTCGTAGCTGCACTCTCATTATTTACATACAAAGTTCGTAAAAATAATAATCTAGTTTTCAGAAGAGTTTCGGTTTCATTGATCTGTGCATGGGTGTTGTGGGGGTAGATGTACGTGAAATAAATAATTGCTTTATGTTCTACTTCCATACACATCCAGCTGGTGTACATGTATGCGTGTGTGTGTATGAATGATGTATATACAAAGTATGCATATGCCGGATTAAGATTGAATTGTATTATTATGTTTGTTGTGTTTGTTATATGTATATCACAAGTTTGAAGAGAGTAGAAAGTGGCGAATTAACTACTATTGGCATAAGTCGGCATCGGCAACGTATTGTGTATGAGTGGTGATGCTTCAGTGTCTAACAATCGATGCCATTTATGGTCGCACTGCGACTATGATGACGCACAGCGGCAACAGCGGCCGGTGCCTTACTGGCCTCCTCTAGGGCGCGAAAGCGTAGGAAACCTTGCTCAGCGACCAGCATGCTGTCCGCGTTGGCTGCAGGGGCGGCAGCTGGTTGAGTTTGTACCTGGAGGTGTCCCACTGGGTGTAGAGTGGGTGTGGTTGTATCGATTGCAGCACAAGAACCCGGCTCGTTGCTGATCAAATTTGTGCACTCTACATTAGTGCCGGCCATTATGTCGTCCTCCTCCTCCTCCTCCTCTTCTGCGCCGTCATTCTGGTCCTCGTGACTGTAGGGTGGCTTCAGCTGTTGCTTGAGAGTTGGAGGAGCTGGTACAATGCCATTGGCAGATTCGGTTGTGTACAATGCTAGATCGTTGGAGCGCTTGTGGCGACCAGCACTTCTCTGGTAATAGGGAGCGCGATCTCTATCCGAGAGAGCCAGGGTCTGAACACCACTCGCGGTTACTCGCTGTCCACCAGCAGCACCAGCAGAGATGGGCACCGCGAGGACACGCCCGGCACCATTGGCTAGGCTGTTAAGGGTGCCGCTTTTGCGCACCCCATTAAAATATCCGCGCTCGCACGAGTTGTAACTGGCATATCGTCCCCCGCCGCCACCATTGGATGATGAACACGAGTTGGTTGAGTTGGAGCTACGCCGCTCCGGGTTCTCGAAGCCGGCGCGTTCCAGAGTCCGTGTGTTCTTTTTGCTCAGCTTATGCCTTTCGCCTCGCTCCGGCCAGCACTCGTCGCTGGTCTGGGTTGGGTGTACGGGCTTTTCCTTGAATATGGGTCGCTCAAAGTTGTTAAACTCATAGCTGGAGTTCTCCTGCTGCAGGGGCTCCGAGTAGCAGCTATCGCTTTGCAATAGCAGCATCTGCTGTTGCGACGTACCCGACGAGCCGGACGCAGACCCGGAGCCGGATCCTGAACCAGAGCCGCCGCTGCTAAGTGCAGTGGAGCTGCATGCCGTGGTCTTGCCCAGTTTTTGCATTGTGCCCGCTCCAGTTGAACTGGTTCGCAAATCGAAATTTGGATTCTCGTAGTGATCGGTTGTGGCATCAGTCATGTAATCGGCACTCATGTAAGCGGCCTGCTCATGGACGCGCAAATGATGAGCATGGGCATGCGCATGGGGGTGTGCATGCTGATGCGGATAGCGTTGTGCCGTCTGCGATCCATTAATATTAATCGCACTCCGCATTGAGCCCGATCCCGTGTCATAGGGCCGCTGGTACATGGGCTCCTGCAGCTGGTACTCACTGCCACGTGCACTCGGCGAAGCTGCCCCCGCAGCCATGGTGGCAGACGGGCCGAGCGGATTGAGGGCATAGCTATCGTCATAGATGAGCTTTCCTGTGCGCATCGTGTAGGTGTGCAGATTGGTGTTGGCATTACAAATGGCCGGATAATCCGTTTCAAACTGCTCCTGACTGGAGCTCGAGGTGCAGGGCAAAAAGAAATTATGATGGGCATGGCTTCCAACTGCTGCGTGCTTTTCCCTGGACATTGCATTGCCAGAGCCTCCAACCGTCTGGCCATAAGCTCCCATGCTGCTTGGCCCATGTACCATGCGCACATCGCTATTAAGGCCATTCGCTCCTGGACCCGCCCCAGCTCCATTCGCAATGCTTGTCTTTAGACCAGTCACCCACGAAATCAACGTGATGATAGCAATCTCGATGAGGCGCAATGAGAACTGGTATCCCCACTGCAGCCAGTCGACCTCGACTATATTCGCCTGACTCATCAGGGGGCGCGCCGACGAAATGTAAGTGGCACCGAATATCTGCAGGACAGCCAGGAGCACAAAGAGCAGAGCGGTGGCTATGGTGATGTGGATGGCATATGAGAGATTTTGGTATCCGTGGATGTAGTTCTGCGATTTGCTGCGAAGAATACGTTTCAGTATTCGGTATAGGTAGAGATAGAGTAGGCCCAGACTCAGACATATGAATATGTAGATAATCTGGCAGATCAAGGTGAGAACGCGTGGAGGAGGAGGAGGGCCGGCTGGCACGCTGGCCGACTGCTGGCTCGGAGCCTGGCCCGGTCCCTGCTGTTGCCGGCGGAAATACTGGTGCTGCTGCTGCTGGTAGTAGAGGTGATGGTTCTGCAGCGTATACGATTCGACGTAGTGCAGCGTGATGCACAGCACTACATGAACACCGCACCCCACGACCACTGTCAGCGGGCGGATTAGGGCCGAGTAACGGTTGTTTTTGTGGTTCAGCGACTTTAGGAAAAGGTAAAGCATGAGCACGGCAAAGGCTACGGTTAGGAATGTGGCCGGCAGATTCAGCAGCAATTCGGCTGCAAAGATGTGGAATGTACCGTGAATGTTGTACGCATCGTAGCATAGATAAAAGATACGCATTATGCAGATGGCGATCAGGGTCAGGTTTATGCACACAAAGTAGGACTGGGCGAACAGGTGCGTCAGCTTGTTGTACGTGAGCAGCTTGTACAAGGAGTATACGGACAGAATGGTGAAGAGTACGACCGACAGATAGATGTGTATGTTCCACGCCCACGTCCAGGTGGTGTGCGCCGAGGCCGCAGCAGCTGCTCCCGCCCCCGAGCCGGCAACCGTTGCACCGCCCATGCTGGATGTTGGTCTGGCTTGGGCTTGGTTTGTGGTCGCGTAAGAGAAGGAAGTGGCCGCCACCTCGCCAATGGCAGCGGCAGCCGCTGGTGTGGTGGCCGAGTTGGCATTCTGTCCACCAGCTGCTGAGTCACTTAGGTCCAAATTACCGCCACCGGCAGGTGTGTGCTTGCTCTGGTTTATATTCGGGCTGGCTGCGGCCGCATCATCCTTCTCCTTGTCCACCGACGATGGTCCGCCCTCTCCACCCGCTCCCTCCTTCTGCGCTGCTCCTCCTCCGTTTTCGATTAGCACAATTGGCGACGATGGCGGTTGGTGGTAGTTAACTAGAGGTCGCTGCGTGACCTGTTTCAGCAGCACCGCCGGTATGTCCCCCTTTTTGCCATTCGATCCTAGTATGCGACGAATATTTGGCAGCACCTCCTGCCTCTTATTGGGACCACTCGAGTCCTTTGCCAAAGAGTCCATTGACCCCCTAGAGCCGCCGAGTTGCTCGTTGCTGTTGGCATACTCATCGTGCCCCACTTGAACTGATCGCGCCGGCGTGTTGAGCGCTTTTTTGCGATCCATATCGAAAGCAGCTTCCTGCGTGCTGGTTGAGACCACAGGACTCTTCGTCTCCACCCCCACCACTCCACCGCTTGCATAACTTACATTCGCTATCGCGTCGCTGCCACCCAAGTCAGGCGGTCGAAATGGTATCCTCTCATGGCCGGGCATCAGGCTGGGCGGCGGAATGGGTCTACGATTAATGTAGGTGCCAGCGTTCGGCATTAAGCCGCCGCCGCCTTCGTTATTGGTACCCCGTAATGTTGGTTTATCCGCGAATGGATTTTGGTATTCCGGCGGCAATGGTGGGGTGAAGAACGATCTCGATGGCGGGGAATACGATGGAATGTCACCCGGATACATGGGTATTGTCGGCGCCTGACCATTTGTCTTCTTCAGTAGGTTGGGAACTGCAGAGACGGGGAGCATTATTTTTACAAAATCATTATCGGGGTACAACTTCTGGGAAGCACCAGAGGGAACACTTACTTGAGGGCGGGTTCGGTGTCGAATTGTATTGCATTGTGTGACGATGTCGATCCCTGTCATGCGAGTGATGACGATTTGGATTCGGATAGGTTGGATTATTGTTGCTTTTCAAAATGTCGGCATTGGGCGCCGATGTAGGCAAAGCATGATCCCTCTCCAGGTCCAGCTCATAGTTTCTGTGACGAATGCCTCCGCCACCAGTTCCTGTAATTTGCTGCTGCTGCGACGATTGATACCTGAATAAAGGACCCGAATGTTATCAGATATCGCTGATCACCAATGGATCGGGAATGGAAGAGCGGCTTACCGTTGGGTTGTCAGCAAAGGCGTGGCAACTGTGGTCAAGCTCAGGGCGTAGCTACTGTCGGGTATGCTGCGCTTTGTCGTCGACGTTGTGCCGTAAGCAACCTTAATTAGTACGGCAGCCACACTTCGCTCCAAATTGTCCAGCTTATCCAGATATCCCGAAGAAGTGCCGGATACCGCATTGTTGTTGTTTGGGCTGCTCCCCAACGATTTGGCTATGTTCCGGGAACTAGAACTCGTGCCGTTAGTTTGAGGAGAGGTGGCCACGTTAGACTCCTCGACCAAGAGCGAGTGTGACAAGCATATTAGATGGGACGCTATGATCAGCACAATCACCCAACGTGATTGATGCGTCAAATGTTTACTCATATTAAGATTGAACAAGGCCGAGAGAACACCGTACATATGGCTACGGTGTGCTCCGGATGCGTTTCTTTTGCTGTCGCCACCACTGGGTCTAAATGTTGTCGAATTGGCACAAATAGGTGCTGGCATGGGTGTACGTGGAACTGTACTGGACCTATTTAATACTGATTGGTAATAGGTAGTCTGCAGCATTAAAATGGATGCAGATCTTGGTTCTTCTGAGATTTCATCATCGTTGGCCCTTGGCACACTGTTATTGGGTAGGAAATGGATTTTCCGACCATGGTTCAAGGCATCGACTGTAACGAAATCAATCAAAAAAAAAATGTATTAGGCATTGCAGTCAATGGGTGACCAGAGGGGTGGCATCTTCATACGGTTTGTGAATATGACAAGTCATCTAAGTTCAAGTTGCATGGTTTTTGGCATACCTACATACATAATGGTACTGCCACTTTTGAACTTTAGACAACACAATCACATAATATGTCCGGCATCAATCGAAGAGCGACCTACAAACAATTGATGCAAACCGATCGGAAATATGAAGTGGTTCACAGAGTTCTTGAGACGCAGGCTCGATTTTTTAAATGGTTCAGTTGTTCACCCTCAATTTATTACATATTTAATGAAGGCCTGGGGGCCGAGTACCCCTTAAATCTGAGTGAAACTAAATTTCTCCCTTAATTTTCGTAGGTAGAACAGTCCGAAAATGCCAAAATCGCAATTCGTGTTCTTAGATCGGTCAACATGCTTTAAGTTGTATAACATCGACATTCTTTTCGGTCTTTAAAGACTGCCAAAAACTTAGATCTATTCTGTGATCGCCGTCGAATCTCAACTCTTAATCTCTCCCGAATTCTTCTATGGAATAAAAAAAACTATACAAATTTTTCTAAACGATAGGTCCGGTCCTTTATGAGAGGGGGAGCTACCAGATTATAAATATTGGAGCCGGTCATTGAGAATCGGGATACATTTCTATATCCTATTTTAATCGGAAAAATTACTTTTAGTTTAAATTTTCCAATATGTAAATAAAAATTCGACAATAAAGATTGTTTTAATTTTAAATATGTTAATTTATTATAAATACAAGTAAGAAAGTCGGTCAAGCCGTTTATATCAACTATAACATACGCTGTACCTCCCAATGATTGCAAGAGCAGCCCATCGCTGCTTCAGTCGGTGATGCCCAGTATACATTTTTGGTCCCAATAACTCGACATACGTTCGCCCGGTCTTTACTGTTTCTTCGACGAATCGATAAATAATACCAATAACTAAATATGTCCAAAAAGCACGAACTATCTTTAAAATTGTGGATAATATAAGGTTTTTTCAAATTGCGCCAAGTTTTTGTCCCATAAATGGCGAACCTTTATCTCTGAGATCTGTGCCTTCACATACGGACAGACAGGCGGTCAGACGGACATGACTATATCGACTCGGCTTCTGATGCTGATCAAGAATATATATACTTTATGGGGTCGAACAAACTTATTATACTCTGTGTACCTCTTGTATAAAAAGTGATAAGCTGCCGGCAAAAAACGTTGAGTTCCCGGTCAGCTTCACCCAAATTGAAGTGAAGGTGGCGTGTGTAGAGCTAGTGACTTGGGTGCAAGTGCCCTTCGCTATCACCATCATTTAAAACGCTTACGGAACAAATTTTTTAGCATACTGAATATTGACCCAATCGATTCCCGAATTGAAATGCAGCAACCGATATATGTATAACAAAAAGTCATCTGTTTAAAAACCGACTGTGCATATCGACTCAATAGAGGAATATTGGGCATTAAAGTCCAGTTCTATTCTGAAGTCAGCGTTCAGATTTATACTTTGGGTATTAGGTTAGGTTGGCCACTCAGCCACTAACTTGTGCAATGAAATTGAAAACGTTCTAAGAGGGTTTAATATCGAAAAAGGACCAATATATACGGTTAAATCAGATAAGGGTCAAAATATGATCAAAGCGGTTGAGGAACTCAACGAATACCATGAATGCGACACAAATGGAGAAATGGATGGTGAAAACATTTTAAGTCACGTCTGGATTCTCTGGATTAGGTTAGGTTAGGTTGCGATGGCTGAGGGCGACAAGTCGCCCTCCCACTTAGGCCTCTTTGGGTCCATTGCGATGCCATATATGTTCCTTGTTAACCCATTTTGTTAATGAGGGGGGTCCTCGTTACTGAACCATTGTGTGGACAGAATGAATTTTAGTAGAGCTGGGATCTCTAACTCGGATGTCTCCGATAGGTTAAGTAGGAGAGGTTGATCTAGTGTCCTAAGTCTCCTTCTACTCAGGGCATGACAATGGCAAAGGAGGTGTTGTACTGTTTCCTCCACTTCTTCGAACCGACAGCTTCTGCAGAAATCATGGTGAGTGACTCCTAGACAGTGACCCGTTAGGGTGCCCACCAGAAGCGACATGTGTTCCCTTCTGTGGCTTAAAAGCGTGGTGGTACGCTTTAGGTTTAGTGTTGGCCACGTAAGCCTCGCTACCGCACGTGAGGAAAGGTTTTTCCACCTATCCGCAGCGAGACGACGTGTTGCCATAGGCATCCCTATCGTGCTCTTCTTTGAAAAAAGCTCGATGGTGGTGCCAGTCTTCTGGCCAGTTTGTCCGCAGACTCATTTCCTTCTATGTTGCGGTGTCCAGGCAGCCATATAAGGTGTATACTGAATTCTCGTGCGATCTCATTTAGAGATGAACGGCATTCGGTAAGCGTTTTGGTATTGTTGGTGTATGAGTCAAGGGCTTTAAGGGTATATGAAGACGTTTCCTTCTCTGATTGGTAGTGTGCTTAGGTAGGTGGCTGCTTCCTGGATGGCCACCACCTCCGCTTGGTACACGCTACAGTGATCAGGAAGGCGGAACGATAAGTGCAAGTTTAGGTTGGTGGAGAAGTCTCCCCCTCCTACTTTTTCGTCAAGCTTAGGGCCATCAGTGTAGATGTTGATGGCATTGGCTCTGCTGTGAGGTAGGTTTCCCCACTCGTGTCGGCTTGGAATACAGACGTCTTATGATTTGACGAACGTCGTTTGTGGTATGCAGTAGTCAGTGTTTAACGGCATACTCGTTTGGTCATTAAGTATTGTTGAGTGTCCCGACTTACCCCCGTTCCAGGCATCGGATTCTCTTAGTCTAAGGGCAGTTGTTATAGCCAGTTGCTTTGATATAAAGTCTAGTGGAAGTAGGTGGAAAATAGTAATTAGCGCTTCCGTGGGTGTTGTTCGGAGAGCGTCGCTAATACAGATTTCCGCACTTCTCTGTACTTTATGCAGATTGTTGAGCACCGATTGTTTCTCAAGCGCTGGCCACCAAACTAATGCTCCGTAGAGTAGTATGGGGCGGAATTCTCTACATAGCCTCAATAAAATGTGCGGCACTTTCACATCAGCTGGTTGTGAGCGATTTCCTTAAGCACCAAGAATACCAGGAAATCATTGACCGATCCCGAAAGATGGCTTCATTTAACTACAAAGACTCTCCAAAGTGAACAATTATTTTTGGACACTTTTATGGGCCAAAATCCAAAAAAAAAAACATGGCATTGAGCTCTTTGATGAGTATTTTGAGAGCAATCGCTCATAACGAACAAAGTTGTCCTTGCTGGTGCATATTCGAGTTATATCCCGTCGAACCCCAATTCAACTGGTGGCTACTCGATTCCACTTATTAGAGTCCATACTCCCCATTCCTTCAGACGAGCCATCAACCAGTCAATGCAAAAATGCTTTCCAAGGGCCTTTTTCAAATTTGAGATTGCTCAAACGTGGACGTGTTTAACGCAGAAGTGAATGCATAGCTGCAACAGGCTACTTTTTAAATAAACTCGTACAACCCAAAAGACAATCAATGTAGGCGCCAATATTATGGATTATTGGAAAGAGCAAAAATATAGGTACCCGCGACTGTGTGAGTTGGCAAAAATTGTGCACGCAGTACCCGCTACACAAATCAGTGTGGAAAGGTCATTTTCAGTACTGAAATTAGTCATTAGTGTAAGTCACTAAGTGCAAGTGCAATATATCTACAGGTTTCCCCAAAAAAGATTTGTTTGTCAAGCTTAATAAATGATGACATAAAGACAATTTTGCATATTTTATTAAGTTTTTGAAAAAAATATAAATATAAGCAGAAGTATGTATTATACACGACTTTACTCTACGAGTAGCGGGTATAAAAACCACTCTAATAGAAGGTCTTCTGAAAGCACCGCCTCATACACAGATTTTGAAATGAACCCTTGGTTTAATATTGTCGAACTGGGTGATAGAAAGCATTTCGGATTCGAACCAACTCGGATCTAGTCAGGCTTGTAGCCCTGCTTAGTATTCTGACTTACAGACCAAATCTGACTTAGACTCTCAGGACGAATGTTGTTTGGTTTTAGACAGAGCTGCAAACCCAACAAATTATTCGGATCTCCGGTACACTGGTTCGAACCCAAATTATCGAATGGTTAAGGTTCGGAAATTTAAGGTTCGAGGTTTTTGGAAGAAGGTTCTGGTTCGAAACTTGGTTCAGTCCATGCTTCATACAACATTACTAGTTTTTGTCTTCTATGTGTTTTAAAACAGCATTCGATCTGAAAACTGCCCAAATTGTATGGGAACCGAGTGGTTTTTGGGTCGGAATTGGTTGATAGAAAACATGGAAATATTCAATATATAATTTACAGTTTAGTGAAAATCTATTTCGTGTTTTTCATAGAAAAATTTTTACCATAATAATGTTAGACTCTTGCTTTTGAGTATTATTCAAGGAGCTTTAGAGTTTAAGAGGAGCTTTAAAAACAGAGACTGTTGTGGGTAGGGATTTTATAAGGAAATCTAGTCATTTTGCCAGATTTTTTTTCCACTCTTCGTCCATTTTAGGAGTCAGTCGCACTTATTAACAGATGAAGTCGGTAAACAGGTCAAATATGTGTGTCAGTTATGTTGAACCGAACCGAAATTTTGGGTTCGGAGCATGTTTGGGTTCAGCTTTAATTTCTAAAGCGGTTCGGTTCATAGTAAAATAAGAGTCGGAATTCCGGGTTCGAACCTGTTCGGTTCAAAACCGGTTTGCAGCCCTGGTTTTAGTGTTATACCTTTGTAGCCACTCATCCGATTGGTGTGAATTTGACACAGTACAGAACTGACACCGAAAAAGCTATTGGTAATATAATCGCAAAATTTACATGACTCGAGCTCTGCCCTTATCCTTTTTAGGGCGCGAGCACATACATATGCTGTTGAATGATGATGCGCGCTCCCATACTACAAGTTCAAATTTAAAACTTCAACAAAACAAGACTGGAACAAGAGTGTAATAAAAAAAAAATAGAGGAAAATTACCTTCGCTTCGGCCAAAGTTCTTATGCCCTTGCAGCACGTTTTTCTAACTAATTTGAAGGACATTTTCACTGAAAACAAACAAGTTTTTCTCACTAAGACTACTTTTCTATGACAGTTGAACTATATAGATGTCAGATTTCGACCAAATTTAGTGGAATCATGCGAAAGTATAGCAAATGGTCTCGATAGTTTTAAAACTGACGTAGGAGATGGAAACAGACGGACGGACAAGGCTAAATCAACTCAGCTCGTCATGCTGATCAAGAATATACATATATACCTTATATGGGGGGTTGGGAATGCTTCATATATGCTTTATAAAATCAAGATGATGTCGCTGTGGCCCAAACTAGAATAAACAAATTAATTTTTGTCCACGAAATGGTGACAGTTTTCAAAATAAAACTAAATTTGTTTTTTCCTTTGAAAAAGTTTACATTATTTAACTACTTCAAATCAAAACGTTTACTTTATCAAATATTCAAGTTAATCGGTCCATTGAAACTTGAGATATCATGTAAAACGTGGAGAGAAAAAAGTACAGAACCGGAACAGGCCTGATTATCTCTATAAAAAATGCTGTGAAGCCCTTCAATGCCTATCCTCTATGCGAGGGCTAGTTAGGATAACAAAAACTGTTATGTATACTTGCCTCTCTCCGTGTCAGTTCGATATTTAACTTTGATTCGAAACCCATAGTTAGCTGTGGATCGGTAATACGTCAGCGTCAGGTTAAGTATTTAAGCCAAAGTTGACCGTGTAATGGACTTATTGGAATCAGCTTAGCAACGTGTGCCTGTTAAAAATCTGAAATAGTTTAGAAATAAACCATCAGCCTATTGGAACATAAAACTTGAGGAAAGCTTACTTCGGTTTGTAATTTATATAAATAAATGTTTTTCATACAACAAATAGTGAATTCCCAAACTGACCAATAAAAGTTACCATTTGGCCTCCAAGTTTCCATACTCTGCTCTGTGTAAGAGTATGTAACAACCAGAAGGAGGCAACTGCGACACCCTATAAAGTATTTATATTCTTGACCAGCATCGACAAATGGTACAGAGTATGCTTTAGTCGGGCTTGACCGACTTTCTTATTTGTTTGGTTTCATCCGGGTGAATTTAACTGAACATGCAATTTTGAGTTCCATTGGTAAAAGTTAGAGCATAAGAGAGAAACTATATTTGAATCATCCTCCAATAAACAGGCAAAAGTGTTGGCAAATCATCGATAGTTTTGAAAATCGATGATAGTAAACTTCGATGATAAAATGTTGCAGTCTTCTTTGGAGTGCACACTGCCAATCTGCCGGAACCGCGTGGATCGGGTGACGATTACTGGTAGCTGCCATGGGAATGGTCTCTTTCAAGTGTTTTAAAACATCGGCACTGTACGAAGATTGCTTACCATTTTGGTTTTAATTCCCTCTACTCGCTGAGTAAAAAGGGTATGCCAAATTCGTGCAAATGTTGTGCAACAGGCAGAGTAAATCATCTCCGACTTCAGGCGCTTGTGTTGTTGGACTTCGTATTTGTCTGTCTTCTATTTCTCTCCTATGCCTTTTGCGAAACTGAAGCCATTGCTTTCTTTTTTATAGTCTCCGAGTGAGATGAGAAAATGTCGGTATTATTATTTTACAGGTGAACTTTTATGTTTCAGCAAAACCGACATATCTCAATAAGGAGGCAGACGATATTATGCGAAGATCCTTCTACCTTATTTTCTATCTTCTTTAATGAGTATTTCAAATATTAAATATTTTACTATATTGAATCAAAACTAAAAGGTCTATTTCGCCAGGTAAAATCAATTGAGAACTTCAACCACGACTCTCAGTCTCTCTCTCTCTCTCTTTATATCAGCGATGTTCAAGGAGAGAGGCTCTCTGTAGATCTCTGTCTCTCTCTGACACTCACTGAAGCATTACTTCGGCAAGCATTCGGCATGAATTACCTAAAGTGTTCGCCCCTGGGGGCTATGGGTGAACATTGCTGCTTTATATTGAGTGATGACAATGTTGAAGTAAGTGCAGCCGAGTCGATGTAGCCCTGCCCCTCTAGACATAATATCCCAAATTTCAATAAAGATCTGATAATAAATTGCAGTTAAAAGGGGCTTTAAAAAACGTTTCAGTGCAATGTGCACTGTTAATTAATATGAGGTAAGGCTATTAAACATCGATTCTCCTGAGTAACGAATATATCTAAGTAGAGCAAGACCGACATTACCTTAAGCTTTCGCTTTTCTGCGTTTTTCTTTTGTACTCAAGCTTCTTAGCCGACTTTAAACCAATGTTAAGCGCTCCCATTAGATACCAATAATATCCTTTAGAGTCATGTCTGGCTTGGATTGGCTCAAAACAGTTGCTCGAGATGACCAGCGACTCAGACATTTGGTTTTCTTAACAACAGATTGAGCCGATTAGGTGTTTTGTTAAGTTTTTATTAAAAGTTACCTTAGGTACACAGAGTATTATAAGTTTGTGCAAAAGTATGTAACAGCCAGAAGGAAGCATCTCCGACCCCATAAAGTATATATATTCTTGATCAGCATCAACTGCCGAGTCGATATAGCCATGTCCGTCTGTCTGTCCGTATGAGCGCACAGATCTCATAGATGGTACGAGATAGAGGTTTGACATGTATGGGACATATGCTTCTTATGACTGCAGGCAGGTCCAGTTTATTTTCCCCCTCCCGCCCCCGCAATATAAAAATGGTTCGTTCCTTCTATACATATTTAGTAATTAGGATAACTTATCGGTACGCGGAATAGTAAAGATTGGATTAACGGTTCTCGAGTTATGATCAACAGACTGTTCGCAATAGCAGCGCTGCATTCAGCTCCTACTCCACCATCAAAATTTATGCTGAGCGTATAAATTCGCTGGTACAGAGTATGTTATAGTCGGACTTGACCGACTTTCTTTCTTGTTTTCTAGTAAAAAGACACCTGCAGTGATAAAAAAAAAAATGCCTCTTGCATAAGGACGCAGCGTTGCCATGAGTATGCTTGCTAACAACAATGCATGATTCCTGCTAACAATCCTAGTCTCAACAAATCGAAACGCATTTGATTTCATTTCATTTCAAAGAATTAGTTTCCAGTTTGATTTTGTCAACCTGAATCGTTGAACAAGGGCATATCATCCAGATCAGCGAAATAATTAGGCCTTTCGCTATACTGGAGGTGGTATTGCATGGAGGTGAACAATTGGTTTATTCATAAACATTAACAAAGCATTCAGCTGATAATTTCACCGGCACTGACTAGCGGTTTAAATTTAACCGGAGCGTGAGTACAGATTGAGACATTCAAAATCGGCTAACCTGGTGGTCAATTTGACTAACCGAACATTGAGAAAATGGGCCACACTCGAACGATTCTTGATTGAGAGATTGAAATGTCAATACAGACTATGTTTATACGCACCGAATCAATCTTAATGCGCTTTAAAGTATGGAAACTTTTTTTAAAATTAATTTTAATTAGATAATTATTTATTAGATCAAATAGTTATGGCCGCGTTATAGATTAACGACACTGCAAATTCACCCTGATTTTTGAGTAAGTTATGGGTATACAGGGTTGTCCATATTCGACGGACCCATCTGGCAACGCCATAACTTTTGACAGAGATGTCAGATCGCTTAATGACATACCGCGTTTGAAGCGTCAGTCCAAGCAGATTTTTACCATGGAACAATACACGCCACGCGAGCGCTCTGAAATAGTTGAAATTTACATTCAACAGAACAAGTCAATTGTGAAAACTCAACGTGCTTTTAAAAAATTAAAAAATGTGAAAAGTGCGCCTTCTAAGAACACCATTAAGCGTTTATACGAAAAATTTTCGACTGGTGAGGCTCTTTCTAATCCGAAGAGGCCAAATAAAAGTCGACCAAGGCGATTGGCCGAGAATATCGCTGCCGTACGAGCCAGTGTTGAGAGTTCCCCAAGAACCATCATCAGTTGGGCATGGCTGTACGCAAAGATTGTTGCCTGCGGACAAGCCTCGTCGATTGGAATGGGCCCAAAGAGTCATCGAAATGGCCGAAGATGACGAGCAATTTTGGAACAAAATTATCATGTCCGATGAAGCCCATTTCACATTGAATGGGACCGTAAATAAGCAAAATTGCCATATTTACGCCACTGAAAATCCTCAGGAGATTCAAGAAGTGCCTCTTCATGACGAAAAAGTCACAGTTTGGTGCGGCGTTAGTGCGTAAACGGTCATTGGGCCGTTTTTCTTCCAAAATGAAAATGGCCATGCTGTTACCATCAACCAGGAGCGTTATCGCGACATGATGACCAATTTTGTGATGCCAATTATTCGTCGAAAGCGTATGAGGCAGTTCTGGTTTCAACAAGACGGCGCTCCACCGCACACAAGTCGCATAACAATCGATTTTCTGAAGAAATTGTTACCGGGCCGTTTGATGTCGAAAAGTGGTGATTTGGACTGGCCACCGCGTTCGCCCGATTTGACGCCGCCTGACTTCTTCTTGTGGGGATATTTGAAGTCAAAGGTTTACGTTAACAAGCCAAGGACCGTAGAAGAGCTCAAGGACAACATTCGTGAAGAAATAGCCGCTATTCCGGCCGAAATGTTGGCGAAAACGATGGAAAATGCTGCAAAAAGGGCACAATACGCCATCAACGCCAGAGGCGGCCATTTGAGAGATATCATATTCAAAAATTGATGTAACCAAATCTACTTGGAACAAATTAAATGATTACCTGTACAATAAAATGTTAAGTTAAGACAAGTGTAAAATAAATACTTAACTAAAATTATTATTTTTAAGTAACGTGCCATACTTTAAGCATGATACATTTGGTGCGTATGAACGTAGTATCAGATTCATATTTAGAAATCGTTTCATGCAACAATTTTATATTGTTTCTTTTACGAGTTTGAGATTCAAAGTACAATTTGTGGACATTCAGGCTCGAGAGAACTATATTCCAGGACTTTCTACCAAGCACACAGTTGAAAAATGTGGAAACTATAAAAATGTATGAAAACGATGTGAACAATTGCAGCGCAACCGAGCTGAAAGCACAAGAATTCTAAGAACTCAGGGTTAATAAGGTTTTAGGTGCACGGGGGCATTCCCTTCAGTTCGGGTCAGACCTGAATCATAACTGAATCAGCCCCGAAATGGACGGTCTGTTACTGAGTTCATGGCATCCTTTATATGAATTTCAGCCATGAATTTAACACAGGCATGTCCTACTAAGTCATGACCTCTGATGGTATTAGGCATGATTTCAGGGCTGAACTCATGGGTGAGTTTCATGGAAAGTACTGAAACATGCCTGAATTCAGGCATGCAATTCAGTTATTCCTAATGCTCAGGTCTGAATCAGCTCTGAAAAATCCAGTACTGAGTCGTAGAACTGCAGGGTTCAGACACACTGGCAGGCTCCCAGAGTTTTGTATGCCAGTTATCTGGCAGTCTGTTCAGACAAGTCTATATATATATTTATTTTCATTATTATCGTACTAAAGGGTGAAATTTTAGCAGCTTTCGGAATTGACTAAAATAAAATTCAGAAAAATATATGCAATTTTTATTTAAGTCTATAGAAAGATCCATATAATTTACTGTTTAAAGATAATTTCATGTCAATGTTGGCTGGTCCTCAAATGGTTTATACGCTGGGTCCCTGTTTAGCATACTCTCTCCGACTTTAGTATTGGCTTCCAGTGTGTCAACTGATACGAGGTTGTCGCTAGAGAAATGAGCTTTAACATAGCCCTACCAAAAAAAAATTGTATAGAGGCGTGAAATGAATTGAACTGAACACCGAACTCCCCACTGCCCCAAAGTCCACAACAGACAGTGCATTTTTGGGGTTGCATTGGGAGTTCTAGC
Source organism: Lordiphosa andalusiaca (assembly GCA_035044965.1). Classification (NCBI taxonomy): domain Eukaryota; kingdom Metazoa; phylum Arthropoda; class Insecta; order Diptera; family Drosophilidae; genus Lordiphosa; species Lordiphosa andalusiaca. The sequence goes on along the minus strand of JAWNNM010001173.1, from coordinate 97,388 downwards.
TACTCTTCACACCGGCAGACTCACAGTATCTATTCAACCAAAAATGAACTTCCGAGACTGAACACAATTTTCCGATAAAACAGTGGTTAAAGAATGTGTAATTTTGATAGCTAAATTAAATCATCTGCAATCGATGATCGTTTGTAAGTCGATTCATGGTTAAATTATTGACCAAACTGTACATGTCTTAAAGTAACAGGTGACACGATAACAGCTGTGCTGCCAAAGAGAAAGTTACTCAAAAATCACCCTTTACTAACAACAAAGCATTAAAATCCTTATCCAAGCATTCCCCATTTTGCCTCTGTGTGTTGATATGTGTAAAAAACTTGCTACATATTTCTTGAGAACTAATTAGCTCTCTGCTAATTTAAAATATAGTTATTATAAAGGGCCGCATCGGAATATTTTTATTCCTGAATTGAATATGGGCATTTCTGAAGAAAGGTCCACCGTTACGAGAATATGTTAAGTTGTTAAGAACACTACATTTAATCACAATTTCCCAGAAATCAATAAAACTAAACTAAACTAAGCCAATCTTACACTCATTCATAGCATGATAATAGATCGTCGATCAACACTTTTCATGTATAGTTGATGGTTTTTTTTTTTTACATTTTTGACATGAATTTTTCTAAAACTGTTCTAAGGGTACAAATAGTTAAAGAAGGATGAAAATGAAAATCAAAAACAACATTTCAATAGATTTGAAAGAACGATTCACTCATTAGATAAGGATTAGGATTTCTCAGGATTCGCTACAGCTTGTCTTTATATAGATGCGTCCGAAATCCACTTGTTTTTGTCCCGGTCGAATCGATGCTCAGTTTGCCCAAATTCTGGAAACAGGACTCATTTGCTATTCAAGTTGGCTATAATTAAAATGCTAGCCAAGAGTTTTAATTTAGAGTAAAGAACGAATTGAAAGTGCGTTTTATTATGTATTTTTTAAAATTTGTATGTGTAGGACGGATAACCGGTTCAATCTAGGTTGGTAGTATGAAATTTTAATTTTATTCCGGTTCTAAACCAGCTGGTTAAACCGAATAGAATGTTGTAGGCTTAAATTAAACTTCTAGAAATTTGTGGAATGTCATAGAAACATCTGAAAAGTCCCAGCATGTTAAAGAATTCTTAGAAATAAGGGGATGGTTAAAGAACTTTCTAGGAAATTCGATAATGTTATAGTTACATATATTAACAAAGCTCTCTTAACGTAATATAAATTGTTGATTTAAAAGTGACTACCTTATGAACAACTTTAAGACATTGACATATATTTCCTCCAAAGAAATTTCATATTAAGCAACGTGCTCCAGGAGCTTTCAATCGTCAATCTAGTCTGAAGAAAGTGAAAATCACTTCGGTGGTGCTCGAACTCGAACACGGTCAGAGCAACTGAAAGAGCCGAGGAGCGAGAAGAGCGTCATCGAAGTGACCGATAACATAATGCAGGTAATAGAACAAGAAATGCTTTTATTCTAGAGTCATTAAACTATGACAAAGACGTTGAGAATTCCGCTCACCCGAGCGTTATCATTACAGATATGACTCCCATATGTCCTTGTTGTGAAGCTGTTAAATTTTGTAATGAACCGCCGGGAATGAGTTTCTCAAACTAGAAGACCCACCAGAGCTTCTTAGATTATACTTAAATGGAACCACTGTTTTGTCCGAACAGCAAGTATTGTAAGTGATTTAGAATTTATGCACTTCTTTAAAGTTAAGGGCAGGTGTATAACAATATAGGATCCCTTCTTCCCCTAGCGGACAATGATCACAAATTTTAACATGTTTACTTCATTGGAGATGAGGACAAGGAAGCTAATCAACGTTGTGCTATCGCTCCAAGAACAAAGCGTGAAATAATTTGAAGTCTTCAAATATTATTTCATCAACACAACAACTAAGTGCAACTATTTACCATTTCTTTGTAACAAGTGCCCTCTGGAGGACTTTTAAGTTGTAATTCGAGCAGATAGAAGACCTTCAATGAAGTTGCTATTGTAATTGTTGGAACGGAATATGTCTCAAACCGAGAGGTGAAATTCCACCTTCCAACGAGATGTATCCAATCATTTTTTGAAATTGAGAGATATCATTTTAACGTAATGCAATGTGGATCAAGTGCTGGAGCACAAACAAATAAAAACGCATGATTTGCAATTAATATTACATTAATTACATTCTAAAATGTCATCAGCTTTGAGAAAGAAAATGCACAAATTTCATTTAAAATGGTTATTCTTCCGCAACTTATACTGTAAGGCCAAGACATATGCATGATTATGCCCACAATGCAATGACATTTTTTCAAAAAAAGGTGCACTTATTGATTCAAGATACGCGTATCGGTATCGGTATAAAAAACCTATCTTTATACAATTACAGCTGTAGGTGGTGGTATCACCTGAAAAGAGCGTACTGTTCTCTCGATACTTGCTCCTCTCTCATGATATGTCAAGTTGTCCACCGTATCATTGCGCCCAGCATTGATTCCAGATGACATAAAAATATATTTCGGCTCAATACTTGATTCAAATAAGACTACAGGGCATAAGCATACAGATTAAAAGTGTTTCTATTCATGTGAAGTTCGTCATAAATATTTATATTTATATTTAAGATAACATAAGATTGTAACAAGTATTTGATTGAATTTTGATTACTTAGTTTATTTAAGGGAGAAGTATTTGGGAGCCTTACCACTTTTCCTAGCAAAGCACAGTATTTCAAAAGAAGTAATTGGGTATATAGGATGAATATTTTGCTGCTCAGACCCGGTTCAAGGTTTTAACCCTATCCTATCAAAAAGGATAAAATTGTAAAGCTGATAAGACTCATCATATAGTGGATTTGGTGAAATCGCACTGATAATTTGAGAAATCGGTACTGAGGCCCAATTGCTTTAAAAAACGGGTTAGCCAACCACCGGTCAAATACGTTGCTCGAGATGACCAGCGGTTAAGTAATTTGGTTTTCTCAACAGTAGTTGGACTCCATAACGATAAATTCCACTAGCTGCAGCAGTGTTTCTCAAGGAATTTGGTATTTGGTATTTTGTTTTTTTTTTTGTGTTTTTATTAATGAAAGTTGTTATTGGAAAGTTGAAATCAAATCAAACACTTGTTGACCTGCTCGTCATATCAAGGGAATGTGCGTAAATGGCTGAACAAATTTGAAATCATCCATATCAGTAAAGTTATTCGGCCTCTTCCTGTATTCTCTAGAGTTAAAAACTTTTTATTGCAGCAATTACAAAAATAAACAAAGCTTTCAGCTGTTTCTCTGTCGAACAAATTATCGATAATCCCATCGGGGCTGAACTAGCGGTTAAAAATTGACCGAATTTTGAGTTGCCGTTAAGTTTGCTCCTCCGGTTACGCCAAACACAGATTGAGACAATCAAATACGGCTAACCTGCCGGTCGAGCTGGCTGACCGCATATTGAGAGATCGGGCCTTAGGGAATCAAATAAAACTCTCAAACTTATAAGTAACTTTATCTGAAGGTAAACGCATTACGTCTTAAGTTGTCGAAAGGACGCCGGTTCGGCTTTCGGTTCTGGTTATCAACTGCAATCAGTGCTTTGGTTTGGTTCGGTATAAAACCGAAAATGGTATAACAACCCAAAATAATGGATATAATGAAGTAATTTGTTCAGTAATACTGATTGTGCAACCTCAACAGAAGAATAAATGGGAGAGTGCAGAATCCTCAATCGTAAGTGTTACATTTAAGCACGCTTCTACAAAAATCAAACTGTTTTCACAACAAAATCAAATTATCTGACGGATCAGATTTTCATGTAATCTGTAAGGGGTTCTAGAAAGCATATATGTAGTATGCAGTGGCCGAGCCTAAAAATGTGGACAATCCCTTTGGGAGCTGCACGTATTAGATATAGAAATTCAATCTGGATGATTTCAACACATAGGCAGTGTGCAGTATATAGAAACCGAGAAATGTCGAATCAGCGCGTCATTTGTGTTACTTTTACATGTGTGAATACATATGTATGCATGTATTGTACATACATACATACCTGCATACAATTGAACAAAATTGATATCGATTAATACATCGTGCACATACACACACACTTACAGGAATTTGCGTATACATACCATTATTATAAACAATTAGCCAGCAAGCATTATTTCATATTCATCTCTCGTTTCACTCAAAAATCAAACTTAAGTCTGCAATTATATGCAGCAGTTGTCGTATACGAATCCATACTCATCGCACTGTTCCTCCCCGTACATCAAACAAGTTATTGGCTTTTACCACTCACACCACACAAACACACACAGGCACAAATTGTATGTATGCATACATATGTATACTTTCATCAGTATATGGTTTGCAGAGAAGGGCGTAGCGTTCGTTTTCACATGGCTTACAATCAATGTCAAATGCACAATTCACTGGCCCACTTTTTGCTCTTTATTCTGCAGTTTAGCACAAAACACAACTCTTATTCTATTTGGTTATGTATTGTTGTAGGCTGTGACGTCGATTTTTCACTGAATTTTTTCTACTCGATTGTTTTCAAAATGGCGGATTTCGCAATCGATAATACCATCGATGCCAGTGTGCCAGTGCTGGAAAACATTAGCTATCGATACCATCGATGGGGCCTTGACATATCGCACATCTGAACGTGCTGTCAACTTTTAAAACTAGCAAGTAATGTGGCTTTTATAAAGCACTTGCTTTCTCTTCACTTTTTTCAATAGAACCTGATGAGCCAGCGGTGAAGCAGCTAGTTCAGATATCGATTAATATGAGCTGCTAGACTGTTGCAACACAGACTATCGGTAATAAAGATGGGCGTATTGAAAAGTGATTGTCGTGACACGATAATTTAAAATGGACTAAGCTAGTTCAATTTTTCGTCGATAGAAAGTGCGAAATAAGTCGCCCATCTCTTGTTGTGTAGAGGCTTACGTCTATTGGTATTCCTTATAATTTAAAAAAAAAATGGTCTTTAAGTCCATTGTGAACTTTATTTGGATGTCTTCAAAATTTGGTTCCATAATGCAAATGTCGCAACGACTAAATCGACTGTTTGGGTCAAAGAATCTCATAGTTATGTACTTATGATTATAACGGCGCGTGTAGATTAGGAAATGTCGTCCGCAAAGAAGCCCCAAGTCTGACCATTGAGAGGTTGTGCTATACATTCGCCTATGTCCATGACAAGTCTGGAAAGAAAGTCATTGTTGAATCCTACTACAAGGGCAGTTTAATATATAGAAGTTTCGTACCATAACATTATTATTGAATATTCTATTTTTGTATAAATATCGATAGTCCAGTTATGAGCAATAGAATGTTCACCTCTGCCACTGCAGCATCAAACGCTAAATTGAGCATACACTTTCGCTGGTACAGAATATATTGTATTCTTCTGTCGCTTCTTACGCAACAATCTATATCTATCGAACATTAGCAATTAACGACCAATCACTTTTTCACAGTTTAATTATGTGATTATTACATACAGTAATTCAAGAAATTAATCCAAGGATTTCTTCATACATAATACTTTTTTTTATTGGAGCAATTTAAAACCAAAGTTTCCTCAAATAAGCTTTTTAAAATCTCCCATTTCGTCAAAAAAGCGTATTTTGCTGGATCCTTTGATTGATTAACAGATTATACAATTGTTTAAAGAAATCCGTTTAATTTTTTAAATTTTGAAGAGACAGAGACACCCATGATTGAGTTATTGTACCCTCGTTATACTGGCACATTCTAGAGTCCATTCTGAAAAAGTGAATTTTCCTTCTTCAAAGTTAAACTAAAGTAAACAAAGATCAGCTGTTTGGCTTATTTCGATTTGTTTTATTGTTGACACAATCAAATAATTTCGTTAAGCACTTGGGCCAAAATAATAATAATATTAATTACAGAGCGAGAGAAACAATTAACACGTCGGAAAAGTTTGTATGGGGAAAAATTTGTTTGTTCATCCGATTGACTTGAAACTCGTTTTGTAAGCAAAGTATGCAAAATAATTGGACATGCTAAATAACAATATTTCATCCGATTGACTTGATTTGTTAGGAGAGTGGGTGAAATAAAATGAGATGTGCTTTTCCGATGTTGAAAAATTGTACCATGGGGTCGAAAACTTCTCGAAAAATTTTGCATGCAAATTAATATTGTTCATCCGATTGACTTGAAACTAGGTTTGTATCGAAAGTAAGAATAATTGAGTCGTGATTTTTCGATTTAAAATTCCGTTGTTAGAATATTATGTGAAATACATTGAGATGTCATCTTCCGATGTTGGAAAATTCGACAGTAGGGTCGTAAAAGCCCTAAAAATGCGTCAGAAAAATGTGTTTGGGGACTTCAAACTCGGTTTGTATGTTAAGTATGCGAAATAGTTGGACACGCGTTTTCCCGATTTCGAAAAATTCTGCATGCAAATAACTATTTTTTATCCGATTGACTTTATATTTGGTTTGTAAGAATAGGACGGGAAATAGTCGATTACGATAGCGATAGCAAAAACGTAATATAAGCTTTTTCCCAAACACGTTAAAACTCTAACTCTTACCATCGCTGAGATCTGTGCCGGCAAGCGGACAGACAGGCAGACAGACGGACATGGCTATATCGACTCGGCTGTTGATTCTGATCAAGAAAAACCTAAATAAGGGCTGGCTGTTACATACTTTTGCACAAAACGTATTATTCTCAGAGTACCTATGGTACAGAGTATAACTATTGTTCATCCGATTGACTTGAAACTCGGTTTGTAACGATAATGACTCTAAACTAAAACGGGAATCGGATAATAAAGTCTATATTAATATTTATTAGGTCTATACTGATTATGACAGCGCCGAAGCGCTCCGGGTTACTTGTGTGTATTGTGATATTTATTAGTTTAGGTCTATATACTGATATACTGATTTGAGATTTATCACTAATAGGTTCATCCTGATTATTATGACAGCTGCGAAGCGCGTCGGGTTATATGCTAGTACTATATAGATGTCCGATTTCGACCAATATTGTCAGAATCGTGGAGAAGCATATAAAACTGGTAAATACGGAGTTTGGAGACGATTGCAGAAAAAACAAAAAAATGTTTCTCATTAGAACTAGTTTTTCGACCGATCGTTCCTATGGCAGCTACATGTTATAGTCATCCGATCCGGCCGGTTCCGACAAATGTGCAGCGTACTCTGACCAGAACGTTTCGTGCATAGTTTGGTGGCGATAGCTTTAAAACTGACGGAGGAGATAGTATAGAAACAGACGGACATGGCTATATCGTCTCAGCTCGTCTTGCTGATCAAGAATTATATATACTTTATGAGCAAAGCCGTTAGTATATTAATCTGAATCGTCGTCATCTTGGTCTTGCAAGAGTGGCAAATTGTCTATCCCTTTGTCGGGACTTCTGGCATCAGCGCTGTATGGCAAAATTATAAGAAAGATTGTCTATAACAAATCAATTTAGCAAAAAATACCAAACGATATTTGAGGTGCAGTTATTGGAAAAGCGCTATGTTTGTCTGTGGGTAGCGCTGTAGTTCTACACTTTAAACAATTTTGTTCAAAAACTCAATAATATTTTTTGGGCCTAAGAATTGGTAATAAAATTGTGCAAAATCTACTTTTTGCATTGTATTCTGGACACTTTTGACATTTATTAAACCCATTCCAATCGGTTAAGTGGTTCTTGAGAAAAAACTGTTTTTTGATTTAACTTTCCACCCTCATAACTTTTTCTTTTTGACAAACAAAAAATTACAAATATCAGGATGTGCGATGTAGCATATTGACGACCAATCGCATTTTGCATTATTTCATTAAAAGTGAAAAATTTCTCTCTGACAACATTTCCCACATTCACACTTTAAAAAGCTAAAATGGCAACACTGTCTGTGAACATTTCGATTATTTCTTATCACTTTCTCTTTCGATGGTCTTGTGTCAAATGGTGTGCCCAGACTTTTGGTATTTTTAGTTGAGTTGGCAAGATAGCCGCGGCCGCTGAATAACAACAAACCATAGAAAACGCAAATAGAAATCTCTACTGAGACCTGAACATGGCCGAGGAAACGCTGATTCTAGTTCTTTTGGTTATCATGATGCTGGTGGGCTCCTTTTTGGCCGGCAGCATACCCATGTTGATGAAACTGAGCGAGGTATGTAAATGCATGTATCCAAACGGCTCCGTCAACTAAGCATACATGTCTTTGTTTTCATTGCTATGTTTAGGAGAAGCTAAAGTTTGTCACAGTACTTGGCGCTGGCCTACTGGTGGGCACCGCACTGGCCGTCATCATTCCGGAGGGCATCCGTTCACTGTACATGGACAGTGGGCATGGCCATACGCACTCAGCTGCCGCTGCAACCGACACTGTCGTCTCCACGAGCGCTGTCTTGGAGCGGCAGGACTATTCGCAGACCATTGGGCTCTCCCTCGTACTTGGCTTTGTCTTTATGATGCTGGTCGATGTGTCGCAGCGGAGAAGCAGCAGCAGCAGCAGCAATAGTGACCGAAATACAGCCACCCTCACTTTAGGTCTAGTGGTGCATGCTGCGGCGGATGGTGTCGCTTTGGGGGCAGCTGCCACCACCAGCCACCAGGATGTGGAGATAATTGTGTTTCTGGCCATTATGCTGCACAAGGCACCGGCCGCCTTTGGCCTGGTTAGCTTCCTGCTGCACGAGAAGGTGGAACGACAGCAGATACGTCGCCATCTGGGCGTCTTCTCTTTGTCAGCGCCACTGCTCACACTTCTCACCTACTTTGGCATCGGGCAGGAGCAGAAGGAAACTCTGAACTCGGTGAACGCAACTGGCATTGCCATGCTCTTTTCCGCCGGCACTTTCCTGTACGTGGCCACGGTTCATGTGCTGCCCGAGCTCACCCAGGGCAGCGGCGGCCACCAGGCCCATCACAAAGTAGTGGGCCAGTATGAGTACCGCGTGCTGGAGGATGGTGCAGAGGGCGAGAACGCAAACGCCAGTATACCAGGTCTACGCTATAGCGAGCTAATCATCATGATCTGTGGTGCTCTGCTGCCTCTGGTTATTACGTTTGGACACAAGCACTAGCACCCACACATTCCCAATAACCCACATTCGTTATTTGTACATAGGACTAAGATGGCGCTTACTTGCAATATGATTCTGTACCCAAGGTTGGATCATCTCATTTGCTTTCGTGTTATTTAAGTATTCGTTAGAGTTAAATCTCGCAATAAACCACTTTAGACGGTACGCAACGTGGTGAGTTATGTCCATGGCTTGGTCACCACTGCGCAATGTGGCTGGGAAACGAATCGAAAACGAATCATGGCAACATGGGAAGTAGGATGTGACAACAACCCGCATTACTGCTGCTTCACCAGTTCGTACAGGTGCAATCTCAGGGGTTAATGAGTGAGGATCTGAAGACAATATGGCATAGGTATGCCGTGTACGGGTGGGTCATGGAGGGCGTGCAATGACAATCAACACAAATGTGGTGGCACAAGAGGGCGACAGGGGGTCATTTTCGATTTGTTTCCAGGATAACACCTTTTGGTTAACCGCTCTTGAAGTTTATTCGGTAACGATTTCGGTATATAGTAAGTAGTAGGTATATATGGGTTAACAGCTTTCACTTTCGTCCATTTATTTCTCAGTCATCGAAGCTGGATGAGAGCAGGAAATTAGCAGCCAATTCTTCATCCTTTTCGCAGGCGAAATATGCCTGCAGTACAAGAGCCTCCGGAAATCCGAGCGCCTTCAGCTGTCGAGAGGAGAGGGTAGGGGAAATTTAGTTGAATTTAGTTACTCGTGTAGATGGAGGGCGGAAAAGTACCCGTTCTATGGCGTCCTGGTCTTGCGGGTTGAGGCGAATTGTGGCCACACCCTCGGGCAGCTGCTGTGATTGCTCAGTTTCTCTTTCAGTGGCGATGCCCTCTGGGGCAGCGTCCTGGGCGCCCGCAGCTGAGCGCTGAGCAGCGACGGCTCCCTCTAAGAGTGCTTGGGAGGTACGCGTGGTGCTGCGCGAAGTGGACTCGCCCTCGAGCGGCTGGTTCAGCATGTTGAGAAATGCATCCTGGTTCTCCGAGATCAGTTGCAGCAGAGCCGGGTTCGTTTGTCCAATCTGCCAAATATTGAATCTGACGTTTGGACGCGCCTAAAACAGTTGGGACGGATGCACTCACCTGTTGTAGGACAGCATGCAAGAGATGTGGGTTCTGGTAGATCAACGAACGCATCTGCAGAAACTGTGGCTGGGTGCGCAAAAACTCGAAGGGGTCTGCGCGAAAGGATGAGTTTAATCTGTCCGATATTCGCATGTGTTCACTTACCCGCTGTGGAGGGAGATGGCGCATCTGCCGCTGATCTTTGATGGGCAGGAGGATTGGTGGGCTCGGCGTCTGCCCCACTGGCACTAAACAAATTCTCTTCCTCGGCCGGTATCCCGGTGACGAGATACTCCACTGCGCGTTCCGGATTATTGAAACTGGCTGCCATGGCGCGCTCCACTTTCTCGCGATCGTAGCCCATCTCAACCATGGAGGAGACAGTGCGATTGTATTCTTCTCCCATGAGCAGATTCGATTCTGCTCGCGACTGCAGCGAGGCATTGGCCAGCTCGCCGACTAGATCGCTGCTGGAATACGGTCTTCGTGCCGCTGGCAAAGCGGAAGCTGCTGCAGATACGGCCTCGGTGATTTCCGCGTCGGCCGAGCTCACACTTTTGTCCGTGGTTTTCTCTTCTTCAGGGGCTGCAGCCACTGCAGCAGGCACCGCATCCTTAGACGTCTTCTCATGGCCGCTTGCCGCCTCGCTGGGACGGGCCGCATCACGTGTCAGCATCACCACAATAAACTTTTTTTCGTCGACTTTGTACGAAGCAACCTTGCGGTCATCCGTCAGTATAACCCCAGCGTAAATCAACTTCTGCTTCTCCACTAAATACTCTGCGCCGCGCTCCTCGCAGATCTTCTTCTTCAGTTCGAGAACCTAAGAGGCGAGGCGACGGCATATCAAGTGTATATGTATACGATTGTGTAGGCACATGTGTGCGTGTGAATGAAAGGGGATGCGGTGGTTGAGATGATTTGCAGGAAGCGTTAAGGCCTCCCAGTTGGGCAACATGTGATTTCACTTCTTTTAAATTAACATTTTACGTATTTTAAATGATCAAAATGGGACGCCTTCATTTACACACTCGCACCCACACATACACACACACACACACACACACACAAAATTTGCAGCTCATATCAGCAACTTACCGATTTTTCGGGATCGAATTCAATTGTAAAAGTCTGCTGCTGCAGATTCTTCACGGTGATAATCATTTTAATTTGTGGTATTGAATATTATTTGATTTAATTTTGCAAAAAATTGTTTGTCATCAGGTTAGTGTGGCCGTATTACTGCCACGCCGAAATACCAACTTAGAATTGATGATGCGCCAAAAGTGACCGCAGGCGGTTGTTACTCAACACTGAGCGCGCAAAATGTTTGTTATTCAAAATTCATTTTTCGCCACACTTAAGTTTTACACTAAAATAAGCGAGATTGAAAACGGGGTAATCCTGAATATTCCTGAGCCGACCTCGGAATAGATTGATTTTCACTCCCACTATTTTTTTTAATCCCGAAAAACAGCATCACTTCATGCTTGCTCCGGGATTACCCTGTTTTCAATCCCGATTTCTGATTTTTTCTTTTCTGTGTAGCTGCAATTAAGTATTAAATGCAAGCACTTAGGTCTTTATAATTCGCCACTTCACACTGCGACAGATTAGAAGATTGACACTCAGAAATTCGAAAAGTCGAGGCTGTAATCCAGGAGCATTGAGTGGCCAGTTAAACGCCGAGGTTGGATAGTTCCAAAGTTGAGCATTGCTGTGTTACCTGTACGGAGGCTAATTACTCTAGGCAACAAGAAAATAAATTCCAAAGCACTATCCACATTTGTATAGTATTTGAGCTGTCCTAATTCCAAATCTGTCATCAGTTTTCCCACAAGATAAAGCAAAAAATATATATTTAGGTCATCTGGCGTCATTTTGAATTAAGTGGTCTCTATATATACGCAACAATTTGTCTGCTTACTATTTAAAGTGATACTCCATATATTAACGCTTAGTAGAAAAAATGTCTCACCTTCGTAGCATCTCCCAGGACCATGAAATAAGCGCTCAAAGTTCAAATCTCAAATTTTTATACCCGTTACTCGTAGAGTAAAAAGGGTATACTAAAGTCGTGCAAATGTATGTAACAGGCAGAAGGAAGCATCTCCGATATCATAAAGTATATATATTCTTCATCAGCATCAACAGCCGAGTCGATATAGCCATGTCCGTCTAACCGGCTGTCCGGCAGCATTAATATCTTCAGCAATTTCTCTGCAGCGGCTTTAAAATTGATCGGAAAGGGTGAAATTCCAATCCTGCAACAGCAGCCAAGGCAACAATCTGATATGTTACAGTAGATAGGTCATCCAACTGTAGTGTTCAATGATTCTGATTTAAGTTCCTTCCATCAATGTGTTCTGCAAATAATGAGCCTTACACTCAGAAAAAAGCTTGTGGGGAAGCTATCGAGGGGAGAGCGTAATAGATTTTTGCACTCATGTTGCTTTGGAATTCCCAACAAGGTATGGCATTGCTGGCATGGAGAGACCTCTGTTTGACTGATAGTTGACAGACAAAGACTGATGCTGCTCAAGTTTATTTTCAATTTTGGGTACGCCCCCTCCCGCCCCCGCAATTTAGAAAAATCGTAATACCCACAGTTTTGAAGATAGATGGCTTGTTCCGTCTGGACATATGTAGTTATTAGGATAACTTATCAATCCGCCAAAGGAATGAAGAAGATCGGATGAACGGTTTTCGAGCTATGATCAAAAAACAAATTTTCTTGGTACAGAGTATGTTATACTCGGGCTTGACCGACTTTCTTTCTTGTTTTTTTTTTATAAATTTTCTAATAATTTATGGTTATTCGCTTTGAATGCGAGCTACGTTCAAAACATTGTGCGATCTTAATAAAGCTTGGCCAGAATGTTTTGCCTTACATAAGATCAGGGTGTACCAAAAAACTGTGCAAGTGCAGGGGAATTTGTACGACAGCTCCAACCCTTCCCTTCCTTGGGTTGCTCTTGTTTAAAAGAATTGCCCGGAATGAAATCGTCGCTCCCAAAATCCTATAAGACGAATACCCCGAACGAACAAGTCGGCCTTCTCCCCACCGATCGAAAAACTTTTACCGGAAATGAGCTCGGCTCAGGGCTGGTCCTAAACTTCTAAAGTGTCAAGTCAAAGTATAGAATAAAAATTATGGGTGTTTTTTTTATGAGATATTAGACAAGTGAAAGTACAGCTCAATCATATAAGGATGTTTGGATAAGTGCCAATAATAAGTGATGGTTGATTGGGGTTGGCTTGTATTTTTGGATATGCCGGTTCCAGTCCCAGCAAAGGGGGGTGAATCGATGTTTTTAAAAGCCACATAATGTTTAAACAGCGGCTCTAAAAAAAAAAATGATATTAAAACAACAGGAAGTAGGTGGTATAAATAGAGGAAAGTTGTATACACTCAGGGAAAAATACACTGATATTTTAATATTTACACTTTGACTTGAACATTTTCACCATTGATTTAAATATGGAATTCGTATATATAAAGAGTGCACACACTTCATACTCAATTTCCTTTGTAATGGAATCCAGGAGTTGAATTCTTTTGGATTTCGTTCTGAAAAACTGCGATTTGTATTAATTTTTATAAAAGTTTGAACTTACTCTGTGGGGGAACTCGAACTCGGGACTCTCTGGACTTGAACTCGATTGGAATGGCGTCTCAACCAGTTGTGCCATCGCGTATGCTGGCTGATCGATGGCTAAAATTCTACTTGTATTGAATAGCCTACAGTTTTTCACAAATATCTTTTTGGCATTTTGAAAAAATACAACTGCTTGAAATTCTCAAGTTGAAATTGGGAATATAAAACGGGTAACTGAAATTCTCCGATTGAATATGTTTTTAGTCAATTCAAAGCGGTTTTTAGTTAATTTAAGTACAAAAGGGGCATAGTTAAAGCAAATGTGTTTTGTGGTTAGTTTTTACTATGCAATTTTTCCCTGAGTGTACCCTTGCAGCACGTTTTTATAACTAATTTGATGGACATTTCCAGTGAAAACAAACAAGTTTTTTTCTGACTAGCACCGCTTTTTTATCACTCTAGTTTTCAATGACAGCTATTCTCTATAGATGTCTGATTTCGTCCAAACTGAGTGCAATCGTTGGGGAAGCATAGCAAACTAAGAAATTAAAAGCTTGGAGGCGTATCCAATGAGCTAGTCCTTCGACCGATCGTTCCCTTGACAGCAATGTGCTATAGTTCAATCCAAGGCTGCAAACCGGTCCGAAACCGAACCCCTGAGAACCGGTTCGGTTCGGCATTTTTAAGGTTCGCGAACCGGACCATGAACCAGGCGTCTTACATTTTTGACTCCTCGAACCTGAACCCGAACCGGACCACTTTTTCGAAAAATGTGGTTCGGTTCACCAATTTAATATGCTTAATGAGAGTTTTCAAAATTCGACAAAACAATGACTCAACGTCTGATTGCGAATTCGAGAAGTTTATGAAAGCAATAAACAAATATCAAATATATAATCTGTGAATGATGATCTGTTATAGATTCCTTTGAAAATTGTCCAAGATTACATCCATCGACAAATGTTTCAACATTTTGGTAAGGTCATAATAACAACGGCTTATAAAATATTCATTTTACCATACTAGCTGTACCAGCAACTCAGGTATCAGTTTAACGAGCAGTTAAGAGCTAGTATAGATGAACAGCTCCTGGAAGATATAGTTCCAATTAACCTAAACTAAGTCGATTCTAAAAGTTGATAATTGAAATAAATAAAGTAACAATCATTATGATTAAGCAAATGGATAGAAGGTATATATGTTTCATTTTAAACGTTTTTATGATTCAAAAGTCAAACTATTCTTCTATGTGCAAGCGAACCAAGGTTCGAACCAGGGGTTCCAAGAACCGGTCCGCGAACCGACCCTTACATTTTACAATGGGTTCGAACCCCCGGACCGAACCTCATGAATAATTTGAAAGGTTTGCAGCCTTGGTCCAATCCGATCCAACCGGTTTTGACACATGTGCAACGTATTTGTATCAAAAGATTTCGTGCAACGTTTCGGGAGGATGGCTTGAAAAGCGGACGAAGGAGATTGCATAGAAACAGACGGATATGGCTAAATCAACTTACCTCGCCATGCTGACCAAGAATGTATATAGTATATATGTGTATGCTTTATGTGGTCGCAATTGATTTCTCGGATGCGTTGCGAAAATCTGGTCAAATATCAAGTGTGCAAAACAGAATCCAGTTACCGAATTGATCAATCAAAATTCACTGACCAAAACAGCTCCTCCGCCGTGTAATCCGCAAGCAGCCTGGGACCACGGGCCCAAAATGAAACGCATATTTGATAATTTAGATGCATGGGGGATGCAAACACTCTAGGTTTAAAATGCTTTATTCGCAGCTATGTAATTATCAATTATCATAAATTATTTTGTAATAATATTTATAACAGGTATATAACAAATATGTAATTTCAAGGTGGGTTGAATTTTCGATTTTTCGTTTTTTAAACTCAGTTTTTGTTTTGTATCAATTTATCAATTACAAATCGCTTGACGTCCACATCTCTGCATCGAATTGATGTTTGCACGCAGCAGACGCTTGTTCCGGCAATGGTTGGCTAATTCTTTACAGTTACTATGAAAAAGTTCAATATTATTTGGTTAATGCTTCCTGCTCTCTAATCCATAATCTTTGTATAACCTACGGCCTAACGTACTAAGTAGTTTCGGTTTCTGGCTTAAACCAAATTTAAGATTAATATGACCTTTTCGCACTTTTATTTTCTTTTATTGTAAAAGAAACAACAATTCGCATTAAGTAACTGGTAACAATGTCGTTTTACGAGTTAATTAGATTAGGTTAATCTAATAATTTGTAACAATTTAATTGTATTATATACATGTACTCGGTGTGTGCGGGGGGTGTGTGCCAAAAGGGGCGGCTGGCCCACTCGGATCAGCGATGCCCCCCATTAAGCGAGACTCGCTCGCTCAATGGCGGACCAGACAAACCTCTCAATCCTGTGCTGGGTTTGTCTCCCTCCATTTGCCATTCGCCATTCGCCTCGATCTCCTTGCGAGGCTTGGGCCCGTGCCAATCTTCATCCCAGCTGGCGGCGCATCGCTGTGTTGGATTCAGTTCCAGCTGTCGTCCCTTGCGGCAGTACAAAAGGATTGTTGTGTCTGTGTGGGTGGGTGTGTGCGTGTGTGTGTGTGTGTGTGTGTGTGAAAGTAGCTTAAAAATTAACACTAGTCGGAAATTTAAAGACAATCCATAAAACTCAACTCGGAACGCGGCTATGTATAGTGGTACTCTATATAAAAGTATTGCTCGCACACCAGCGCTTCCGTCCCTATTTCTCCTCCTCCTCCTCTCCTCCTCCTGCATTTGCCTAAAATGATGTGCCATAGGTGTGGGTAATAGGTATGTACTTTGTGCAGATTGTAGTAAATACTGCTAAATTGTTTTGCATTTGCATAAAGATATTGTTTGTGTATAAATCCAGTGGTAACACACATATAACTACACACACACGGGTGCATGCTTCCTGTGTTCTTGGATTGATTAGTTTGCCCTTAAATTTACTCAGGTTTCAAGCGATGCCATTGTACTACAGTTTGTCGGGGCTTTGAGATCATGTCCTGCCAATGCTTAGTTTCTGAAGCTCCTGAACCATTTTTACCTGGATACGTGAAAGAGAATAGCGGGAAGTTAATTAGAGATCAAAATTTAGAGTGGAGACTGGAATTGGTGGTTTTCGTTATTTCCCAGGAACACTTAAACACCTAAGTGTGAACTGAAGAGTTTGGTGTGTAGATTGATAATACGGTCATAGATGTTTTCGTGGTTTATTTTGAGGGATTGATGGGGAAACACTTTTCGGTATCGGTCAGCTGTACACCCACATATGTATACCTTAACGGTCACCTTAAAGGCATGGATGCATACAATAGTGTTTGCGGAATGGTTTCACAAATGCTTCTGTGAGGGATATGAAGGGATATTTACTCAAGAAAAATGTATCCCCACTTATTTACGCACCCTCCCACCCAACCCAACGTAAAATGGATCCAATCCAATCCAATGCATCAAGGTGCCGTTGCTGCGCTTACACTCAGAGAAAAAAATAGAGAATTTCATACTTGGATCAAGATTTTTCGAGATCAATAGTTCGATAAAAGTGAAAATTCTCAATCCAAGAGCGAAATGCTTGAACCAAGTATGCATTTTTGACCAAGTATGAATCATTTTTAAATCAAGCAGATTAGTTCTTGGATCAAGTGCGTATTCTAGATTGCTCATTCTTGAATCAGGGGCATACAGCATTGCCAAAAACCGAGAATGCTCTTCTTATTATCAAGAGCTCATCAGATTCAAATGTAAGATTGTTTACTCTTAAATCAAGAGCTTCACAGATTCCAACCATACAACAATTCAAAATCAGTTGATTTTCCAAAACAGCATCAGTCTTTGTCTGTCAACTATCAGTCAAACAGAGGTCTCTCCATGCCAGCAATGCCATAGCTTGTTGGGAATTCCAAAGCAACATGAGTGCAAAAATCCATTACGCTCTCCGCTCGATAGCATTCCCACACCCCCCCCTCCCATAAAATACAAAACTGTAAGAGCAGACTCAACGCTATTCTCTCAAATGTGCTTGCTCTCTTCTCTCAGTTTCTGTACCTCACTCCCCTCGCCTAAAAGCACCAAGCTGAGAACGAATTTAGCTTGAATTCAAGAGCAAAATTCTTAAAAATTCAGGAACGAATACATTTGTTTTCAAGAGCGTTTGTTCTCATGTTATTCGTTCTACTTTTTTCTGGATGTAAGGCTCATTAATTGCAGAACACATTGATGGAAGGAACTTAAATCCGAATCATTGAACACTACAGTTGGATGACCTATCTTCTGTAACATATCAGATTGTTGCAGGATTGGAATTTCACCCTTTCCGATCAATTTCAAAGCCGCTGCAGAAAAATTGGGGAAGATATTAATAATGCCGGACAGCCGGTTAGACGGACATGGCCAAATGGCCAAGACTATTTATGCTTGATATCAAGAAGACTAAATTCAAGACCAAGAATTTTCAGTATTTTCTTCTTGGATCCAAGAATCGTTCTTACCGTACTTTTGACATCAAATCTTCTTGATATCAAGAACGATCTTCTTGATTTTTTCTCTGGTATAAAAATGTATTTTCTCTAAGTACAAAGTTCATATAATATAAGTTCTGTTTAATTAGGAATGAGTTGGAAAAATGTTCATTGAAAAACGTTAAACGTTAAGCGAGGTATAGGTGTATTTCGGGTTCGCTTTATGATGGGATGCGGTTGAAGTTTCCCGATTCATATCCTAAACAGTTAAAAACAAGAAAGAAAGTTGGTCAGGCCCGACTGTAATGTACTCCGCACCAACGAAAGTGTATACTCGGGATGAAGCAGTAGCTGTAGTCTAAAAGCAGCGCTGCTCTATTGCTCATAACTCGACTACAGTTCATCCGATCTTCAGCAAGACTTTGGCAGATCGATAATGAATTCTGGTAACTAAATATGTCCATAAGGAACGAACCTTCTATCTGTAAGATGGCGGGAAATAAGATGACCCTTAGTGTTGGTCAGTGGTAGAGCTGCAGCCGTGACGTGACTTTGACGGTTTCACGACATGTCACGAGTTCCGTTCGTGAGCATCCTGAGTGAACTAAGATCAAACATCGTGAGTGCAGGAAACACGAACATTTTGTTTACCGAATTTTTGAAAAACAAGTGTTATCACTGTAAAATGGGAATAACAATAATTTGCCCGATTAAGATGAGAAGAATAATGACTAAAGGCAGCTGCAGTTAATTGCCGGCCGTTGTGTGTTAACTTCGTTGTACCTAAATATTGTTAATCAGCTTTAATGGATTCGAATATTTTAACGTGCGTGAAAGTTCGTGACGCCCCCTTTGATCGTGCATGATTCTTGGAATCAAACTTTAAAAAAGTTACACTGGACTTACACGGTGGAGCAAACTTCATGAAGCTCTTTGAAAAGCTTTCGTTTGTAGGAAAGAGGTGTGAAGGAGCAAGCGGAAAGCATGAGCTTTGTGAAAAACTTCATGACGCAAGCTTCACCGTGTAAATCCCGTCTAACATGCGTGGATCGTGGGTAAGCGGATTTCTATTTCGTGAATCGTTCGTGACGTGACAGAAAATTAGGTCACGCGCCCAGCTCTAGTCTGTAGATTGCTACTATAAAGCCTGTTTCGGTTTTCACTTTCGACAATATTTGTTAAACTCAAATTTGGTTCACAGGTTGTTGTATACCGATCGGCTTATAGCCCATCGTTTTAAAAGGTAATCAACATTTGAGGGAATGAAACAGATTTCCTTGATTGATTACCCGAAAATGCTAAATGTACTGGAACATGCCGGTTTAATATTTGATTGCATCAGGAGAAGGTTTCAAAGTGGTTCCAAGCTATGAATCAGGTTGGCAGGTATGAAGTCAGATATTTTCCCGGCTTTTAAGTCCACACCACAAACATAATAATATTGAAGCTGTGATTAGAAAACTGGTCTGTGGTCATGCAATTGGAAATGTGAGGACATATACTTGGAAATTTTAGCAATTCACAACTGCATCCATCGATTTACAGCCAGTTCAAACTTGAATACATAATACAGCTCGATTCGGGCAGCTTTTAGTAACTCTTTGGAGCTCACTGAACCGCGGTCTTAGGTTCGGTTCAGTGGTTCACTTGTAATTAGTAAAATACTTTATAAAGACACCTTTTCGATTTCGAATATGATTTCTAAAGTGATTCTCCGATATTGAATTGCTAGAAATCATTCATTGATAATTGCGAATATCCAGCCATAAAGCAAACTCTAGTATCTGATGGAAGATATGTTGAGAGATCTGTGAATGATTACAAGAGACGTACGGGATCACACGTTTCCAAAAGGGTAACAAGTATTCGATTTATATTCCCCGCCTATCTATATCCTAATATATTTATTTAACCACAACCATAGCATAACCAGATCTGATGAAAAAACACCGTAATCAAGGAGAAGCGGATGAAATAGACATAGACAAATCCGACTTATAATTTACTGCGAACCGAACCTTGAACCAAACCTCTTTATAAACAAAAGCTGAATCTGAACCTGTTCTAAAAGTGATAGGGATTAAACAATCACCAGCGATTTCTTTTCTGGTCGGGTTTGGGCGTTTGGGAGTTTTATAATCGACAGAGAAGTTTATGAAAGTTAATTGCTGCGTGGACATAGGTAAACGACACACGATATGAGAAAACTAGTAAATTATCTACAGTTTACTCTTATATTTTTCATACAGCAATCTGAATACCTTACACAAACATTTGGGGTTTCTACATTACACCTACATGTGTGTGTGTGGAAATCCTACGTCAAAATTGTAGAAAGAACAGCTATGACTTTTATTTCATTTCATCTGTAAAAGTTTTAGATTTAAAATGCTGAGTGTTACGTATAAAAAAACTACACGGAGCTTCCCTTTATTGCTGGGATATGCGGCAATGCCGCACGATTGCTTGATAGTCGTATGGGTTAAGACGCAGGCAGTTGTGAGTTTGAACCCCGGACAATGTGAGTGAAAGAAATAAATTCAAGTTGAAGACTTTTCAGAAGGAAGACTAGAAAGTAGAGTAGTGTAAACTGTTGCCTGGTCCCTAAACGTGGCATGTGGAAATGAGAAAAAAAAATTCGGCAGAATGCAGAAAAGCCACATTAACGTAATGGGTGAAAAATCCCTGGCCCTGCATTTTCAAGTAGTTTTTAAATATTTTGATTTTTGGTAGGTTTGGCTAGAGTTTCTGCTTTCCGGCGCCGATGAGGCTCCATGAGAAAGTAACATCGTTACATCTAAAAATACGGATTTGGAGAAAATAACCCGTGCCAAATGGCTAAGCCTTGCTTAGCATTTGAAAAACTTTTATTATTGATCAGAAATTTAATGATTATTTGGTGGGTATTTCCTAAGAAAACTTTGATTTTACACTAGAAAAACTGATATTTTCACTTATTTTGCACAAAATACTGCTTCTTCCAAATGATAATATTTTGTTTGCATTTTATTTTGATTCTTTATGATCCCATTGATCGGATTAAATAAAGTCATAAATAATAAATTTAGACGGGACCAAATGGTGCCAATGCAGAGTCGTTTTTAAGCCGTTCTTCTGATTAGTTTTGAGTCAATTACGAGCTTTTTTAGAGTCGAATTTCAATGAATCACATTTTGAGTATGTGCCTGAGTCTTCTTTCAATCGCATATGAAAGTAATATCTTAATAATCATACAAAGGGCTCGATAAAGACTCATTCGAGTGAAATTTGAAAAAAACGACCTTCCAAATGTGGAAAGCGGTAGAACTAGATAGTATAAAAAGTGGACAATTCCATCACAGAAAAAAAAAGATCACGATATTTAGTATCAATCGGGTATTTTTATACTCTGTACCGTAGGTACATAGAGTATTATAAGTTTGTGCAAAAGTATGTAACATCCAGAAGGAAGCATCTCCGACCCCATAAAGTATATATATTCTTGATCAGCATCAACAGCCGAGTCGATATAGTCATGTCCGTCTGTCCGTCTGTCTGTCCGTATGAACGCACAGATCTCAGAGATGGTAAGAGATAGAGGTTTGACATGTATGGGACATATGCTTCTAATGTCTGCAGGCAGATCAAGTTTATTTTCAATTTTGGCCACGCCCCCTCCCGCCCCCGCAATTTAGAAAAAACGTCATATCTCCCACAGTTTTGAAGATAGATGGCTTGTTTCTTCTGGACATATTTAGTTATTAGGATAACTTATCGATTCGCCAAAGGAATGAAGAAGATCGGATGAACGGTTTTCGAGTTATGATCAAAAGAAAATATTTCTTGGTACAGAGTATGTTATAGTCGGGCTTGACCGACTTTCTTTCTTGTTATAATACCCATAGGACATGATACAAATGTCAAAGATAGATTTGAATAATAAATAGTGTTTTTAGCTGGCTCGAGGTCCCGACAAGATGCTTTTGTTCACAACTATAAACAACTTATGCATTTATATACACCAAAAAGAGCTGGTTGCCCATATAGTACTGTTTCATGAATCTCCCGATTCAACATTCAGTAGGCTTTTCGCTAATGACTGACGCTGTTTGAGTGTCTCTCCATGCGCTCACCGCTTTAAGCAGTTGGGAACTGCAATCAGTATTGAAAGCAAAAAAAAATAAATTTGAAGAGACATAAACATTGTTTTTGCCATTAGAAACTCTGTTTGTCTCTTTCTGCCCTCAGATTTTCGATGTCTACTTTGATCTGAAATCACGTCATTAGGGTATTTTTCATATCACTGTGAGAATTTCGCTTATTAATATAATAGTTTTAGTATCAATGCAATACTACAGCATCATATTGATATTAAATAGTAACTCTGGGATATTTAAAAATTTATATTTTTGAAATTATATTGGAAGATCAACTCGATATTTGATCTTATATTTTTGTGTGATCTAGTCTTAACATTTTAAACAATATAGCTCGCCCGAAAATTGGAGCATATATTATTTGACTTAACTTGAGTATTTTCGATTCGTAAGTGTTCTTATTAAAAATCAAAGCGATCCAGCTACGTTTTCTCATCCACTTAATCAACATGAGTACTTGTATCCTACGAAGAGATTAAAGATGTAAAACAATTTTCCAATAAACTGATTTCTCCGAGATTCGAATTTACCAAAAAGCCGCCATCCAAATTTTCACCATTTTCATTAGAGACTTGACAATTTTTAGAGAGCGAAAACCTTATCTAGAATCAATATTTTGTTTACCTCATGTGCTGAATGTATTCTACTTTTCTCACTTTCATGACGCTTTAAAATAGAGATTTGTTTGATAGTTCTTAAAATGTTAAAACTAGATGGATTTGGCAACTAGTTGTAGGAGTCATAAGGAATCAAAATAAAATAGAATCATAATTTTTCCATTTGAAGAAAGCCTCATTGTGTGCAAAATAATTGAAAAATGTAAGATTTTTACATGTGTATAAATACTTTCAAGACAAACTGTATATTTTGTACACGCTCTTATTTGGGAAAGAACCATTAAGCCTGTCCAAGATGCTTTTGACGTAATATATGCCTGGGAAGCCGAAGATGTTTTTGATTCCCTGCTTAGATTGGAAACTAAAGACGTCTCTGAACCAGGAGTCCCGGGGCTGATACGAAATCTGCAGACGTCCCGAAATGCGAGGGCCCAGCTCAAGAACTGGCTGTGCTCCGTTTCGTTATTTAGAAATACGTAATTTGGAATATTGTTCAAAAAAACCAACGCAACTGGTCTAGACAATATCAACCCGAGATTTCTAAAAACACGTCATCCTAAAATTCTTCCCTATATTACGCACATAATTAACACAGCAATAATGACTTCGACCTTTCCTAACAGTTGGAAAATGGCCAAAATAATTCCCATTCCGAAAAGCAAAAATGAATATAGGCTCGTCAAATAAAAACATTCTTGGATGAAAACGCGCTGTTAAATAATCATCAATCTGGTTTTAGAAAACATCGTTGTTGCACAACAGCTATATTGAAAATAACCGAAGACATTCGCAGGATACTTGACAACAGCTTTGTGACATTTGTCACACTTCTGGATTATAGCAAGGCTTTCGATATGGTGAACCACGAAATACTTTGCACAAAGCTTACGAGATTGTACAACTTCTCGGATACAGCAACAAACCTAATGTCATCTTATCTCTCGGACCGTCAACAAGCAGTAATGACCTCAACGATGACCTCTTCTTTTCTAAAAACAAGTCGCTGCGTTCCCCAAGGATCAGTTCTTGGACCACTACGTACGTTAATGATCTTCCAAGTGCCATGTCTAACTGTGAAGTCCACATGTATGCTGACGATCTTCAAATGTATGTTAGTCGTCCAATTAATCAGATGTCTGAATGTATGAGTATATGTAATAATGAGCTAAGCCTGGTAAGTGAATGGGCCAGGAAAAACAACTTGCTGATCAACCCTAAAAAGTCAAAATGTTTGGTTCTATACAAAAAGCCTCTCAAAACGAACTGTCTACAGAAACTCCAAATTGATAATAGTCCCATTGAATATGTAGAGCGAGCCGAGAATCTTGGATTTACTTTTAACAACACATTATCCTGGGAAAAAAAGAATGCAGAAAACTGAGACAATTACGATTCAGTCAACAGTTCTTACCCACGCAAACAAAGTTATTGACAGCAAGATCGTTCTTGGCTTCGACTCTTTTTTATGGAATAGAAGTATTTGGTAAATGTGACTCGAGTTGCAGCAGAAAGCTGAATGTAGCGTTTGATAATATAGCCCGATATATTTTCAATAAGAAGAGAACGGATCATATTTCGGTGTACTCAGAAAGAATTTTCAATATGGACTTGAATTCATGGATACAGTTTAGAGTACTAATAAAATTACAAAAACCCTCCTATCTCTTTGCCCTCCTAGCAAATACTTCCTCCAAAAGAACGAATAATTTAGTCTCCATTAAAAATAAACTATCAAGTCCTGATAAGCAATTCTTTTCATATGCTGTTCGGCTGTGGAATAATTTACCACATGATTTGAAAACACCCAAGAAGTGCAGCGCAATTTAAAGACAAACTTTTTAAACATCTAAAAACAATAAATTAGTTTACACACACACAAAAAACCTAATAATAAAAATTCTATAAGTAATTACATTAAGACAAAATTATTCCATTATCATTATCATCATCATCATCATTTTCATTATCATAAGTTAGGGTACCCTTTATGTTATTTTGTGTTTTATCGAATTTTACTTGTGTGATTAGATTGTACTTTTAGCGCTAAGAAAATGTTAATAAATAAATAAATATAAAACCGGGGACTTCAGCCGATCGGAAATAAGGACTGGTTCGGTTCAGTGGTTCACACAGTTTGTGAGCCACCGGTTCTGTTTGTGACATGTTTTTCGAAGCCAACTTAGCCGCGGATTCGGTTCGGTTCAGGCTTAATTTCATACGTCCATTACGTTCTGGATCGCTCTTAATATCACCCAATTGCAACTGTTACAAATCTTGGTTAACGCTTTAATATGCTCGAAAAGAAATCAGTTCGGAAAGTAAATTGTTTGTACCTTTCAAGGCGTGGAAGCTTTGCCAACAAAATATGTATCTGGGTGTACTATACGATGTAACATAAAGCTGGGTTTGAACGCTTTTATGCTAGGTATTAGTTCTGGGGTCTAGTGATATCAAGCCCCAGGTGTTTTGTTTGAACCAACTCTTTTTGGTCTAACTAACCTTTTAAATACTCAACATTTTGTCAAAACGAGCTACTCTAATCGAAAAGCGTTATAAAATGCTGTTGAAGCTTACCTCAAGGGCGCTTTCCTCGAAGTTGTGCACCATACATTTCAAATAAAATGATTTCTAAAGTGAATATGTGACTTGACGACATTTTCGAAACTTAATTTCTAGTGAACATTCGAATAGTTCGTTTAGATTCGCACAAAGAAGGCAGGCTTCTTGAAGTCGAATGGAATCAAATGTTTTCAAATGGTTGACGACAGCCACACTATTTCGGCATCGATAGGAACTTGTCGTAGGAAACCGATTAAAATATTCAAAAACTGGTACACAGAAAAAAAAAAGATGGACTAAATATGTCGTTAATATCCTTTAAATCACCCAGCCGAGCTGCAAAATCATCCAAATGATCATCATTTTGTATATCCTTTGGATGATTTTTAACTCTTTTGGATGATCAAAACCAGAGCTCGCAAGTAACTCTCAACACTTTCCTAGTGTCGGCAAAAAACAGTTTGGTTACGAACACAACGAAAAGAGGGAGCGAAAGACACCTTCAGTTCTGTTTTTGCTCAGAGCAAAGACACATTTTTCTACGTTTCTGTTTCTCTCGTGACCGTTTTGCCGAGAGCAAACTTCCAAAGTGTTTTTTGCGTATGTATGAGTGGTTGTGTGTTGCGCCCGTGTACATACACACTTATGCATACACACAGCCAACCAAATGCACAAAACAAAAACACTTTTTGCAGACACTTATTGTGTTCTGGTCATTTGCAGACAGTTTTCGGATGAGCACTCGCTCTAAAGTGTTTCTGTCAGTGGTCTTCGGCAGACCGACTCGTTTGTTTTGCTCAACCGAAAACACGTAACAGAAAACAGAAGAGGAGAGAGAATAAGTGTTTCGCTCAGTGAGAGAGCGTTTGTGCTGCGTTTGTTTCTGTTTTGTTTTGAGGCTGAAAAATGTGTTAACACTCAATTGCGAGCTCTGATTAAAACTGATGTTTAAGACATATCCCCTCCAAATGGATACCGGTAATCATCCAATGGATATTTTGTAAAATTCATTTTTTTTCTCTGTGTGCGGTTTGGTTCGATTGGGTTCAGAGCCGGCTTGAACAGCTCTTATTCGAATCAAAAATTCAAAAACTAATTAGAAACATAGTTACTGGAAAGCAGAGCTGTAAACAACATTTACCACTGCTTTTACTATTCACCCATTATTTTTCAGATAATTAAAAACAATTTCTGATTACGATTTCTTATTAATCGGAATTGTAGCTTGAAAAAATGATTACTACACAATGTAATTACTTTTACAATTGCATTTATAGTTGCACCTGTAAAGGAGGGGGGGACCATTAAGTATTTGAGCGTAAACTAAAATTATTTTCCCCACCGGTTTCGTTTAAATCCTAGACGTCATGTTACAATCATTCGCAATAATAATGATCTCAGATAACTTGGGCCAATTGCAGTTGTCCCGACAGACGATCAAATTTTATGTTTTAGAAACTTTCAAATTACATGCATTACTTAACTTTCAAGCACAATTACTTCAAAATCCCACTTAACAGGTACATTTAATTAAGTAATTGCAAAAAGTAATTACAATTTGAAATCATCAAATAATCGCAGTTCCAAGTTACTCTTACGATTACTACAAAAAATCGTTTTCAGAATTTAATTTTTGGTAATTTTCTGAATAATCGAGACGTAATTAAATACTCAAAGTAATGATCACATTGCAGATCTGCTGCAAGGTGCAGTCCCCTACGAACATAAGAATATCCATAGACTTTTTAGAAAGGATTGGAAGGGGCAACAGTTAACCATAGAATAATACCTGGTTACTTGCATGACAGTGTCTTACCGGCTAATAAGATTCTCCCGATTAGCTCGTTGCGCCCAATGTTGTCGAAATCCATGACCATGACGTCCAAGGAGCACTCGCGAATCTTCTCCCAAGGTACGTTGAAACTAAATGATTCGTTAAAAACGGGATTCAGCGTGCAGGTAAAGATAGGGGTTTTTCTTTTCTCCACTCGCTTGTCGCCAAACTGCAGCCAGACCTTTACGTAGGGATCTAAAGTAGGCGTGTTTGTATACAATTGCGTACGTGCACGGATTATTCAAGGACGAGCTTACCTGACTTGCCGTTGATATCCTTAGCCTTCAGGTTCCTCGCCTTGATCAGGGTCAATGTCAGCACAGAGTTCGAGGGATGGTAACACAGCGAGGAGAGCAGCTCGCCGCACTTGTCCTTTGCCGGTGGCTTCAGTGCCTTCCAGAAGGACTGCTTGCTGGCAAAATCCACCTAACCGGAAGTAAGAGCGCAATTGCCACGTACTGGAACTCCATCCTACTTCCCCATTCAAATCACCACTCACCTGGCATAGCGGCATGAATACCTCGCCAATGGAATCATCTCGGGAGAAGCGGTCATAGTCAAAAACGTGCAAGTGAAGAACCTGTCGTTGGGCGGAAAAAGGAACCAAGGATTGGAAGGATTGCCTAGTGTCCACCCTTGTGTGGCACTTACGCGCGACTGAAGTTTCTGTATGGGAAACCCTTCAAAGTAGAACGTTTCGTTCCATCGCGGATTCAGAGTCCGTCGCTTGATCTTCGTTTCCAGGCGATGCTTCTTGTCCGGCAGAAGGGTGACACGCACGTACGGGTCCGAAGTGCCACTCAAGTCCTTGGCGGGCAGCTCCTTGCCCTGCAGCACTTTCAATATTAAGGTCGTGTTTTGGAAATCATATTCGAGTGAGAAGTGTATCTGCCCCACATTCTCGCTGGAGTCGCCATCCAGGTACATATCTGTCATCGAGATGCTTTTGTTCTAAGTTGCGGGATAGCGGGTGGGTGAGAAGGGACGCACTCGACCAAGTGTACAGGCCACTTACCCCAGCGTCCTTGGGACCACCATCATTGGTATTGCCACCGGCGGAAGTGTTGGGTGATTTTGCCTGTGTCGCTGGGCCGCTGCTGGGGGGTGGGGAAGGGGACAGAATGCATGGAATGAGGGGGGGCTGGACTCGGTTAGCTAGCCGGTACATACCCTCCAATGAGCGGAGTTCTTAGGCTCAGGAACCCATTCAGTTTCCGGTTAATGTTGTTCTGCAGCGGAGTGGTAATTGCCTGCGCCACCGGCACTTGTGGTTTACTCGGCGGATTGCCCGAATCAGCAATGTCCTGCGCAGCCCTGCAAGACAGAAGATGCCCCTGCTCGATACCGCATGCTGGCACTTCAATCCCAAAGGGACTCACTCACCTCAAGCTATAGCTGCTGGACTCCTCGTCCTCGTTCGGCTCAATGAACTGCAGCTGTGAGCGTTTGTGGCGCCACCACAAGTAGCCGCCCGCTAAGAACAGAGCTATGGCAATGATTAGACCCAATATAGCAAGGCAAGCTATCAATATTATGCTCGCCATATCTGCAAGTACAGAAGTATGAATAGGGGGAGGGGGGTGGGGGGTGGGGGGTTGTAGCAACTCAGCGGGCACTAATATCCTTCTCTAGGTTAGTCACATAAATCTTCTATGCCAACAACTCGATTATGCAAGCGCATACTTGGCATACACCACCATATGGCTACCGCGGCCCGAGTCCCATCTGGGCAGGTGCACCTGGAGTCACTGGAGTCAAACTGCGCCTCAAATGTCACTGGGCAATCGCATTTGTGTGTATTTCCCCACCGTTTTCTAACTTCGAATCAACTTTATTCCATCGCCTTGTGCGTCGTCGTTTTTGTTTTTCGTCAGGCACTTCACTTGGCTGACTTATGTGTGTATAAGCCAATTTGGGGCGGTCCAAGAGAGACCCCCACCAGTATGTGACTGTGGAGCGGATTGACTCCAGTTTTCACTGATTGCACCTGGACTTGGGCAGGGTTCGTACAACTAAGGGGAGACGGAGGAGGTGGATGCTTAGTGCTTTACATGGTTTTAATTAACAGCAGATAGCGTTTTTTTCAGGTTTTCCAAATACAATATGTAACCAAGTGTGGAGAGTCAGCGCTACTCTTGTGCCCAAAAAATACATTGAATAGACATTTTTTATTATAAGAGTTATCGCGTTACCCACGATTCGGCCGAAAGCTCAGTGGCTCAGTGGCGGGTCGCAGTGCGCATGGCACGGCGCGGATGTGGAAAGGACGGCTCTATTGAAAATACGCGTACAAATACTACGGCAGGCGCGGTGCGGTGGCCGGTGGCCACTGCAACAGACCGCACCGCCCCACCACCCCGTTGACTCTCTGATAAATAGTGTGGGTGCACCCGCACACACCCGCCCGCCCTCCTACTTGCATGGGTTTTATCCATCCATGTGTGTAGTTATACCATTATCTTTATAAGAGTTCCCATCGAACTTTCGCTCTAAAATGGTTGGAAGACCGCGTAAGCTTTAGATGCCGAAACGCGGATACCCTTGCAGCTGTATTCAAGTATCATGAACTTAAATGAAAGAAAGTCGATCAAAACCGACCATATACAATCGACAATCGTTCATCCGATCTATACCATTGTTGTGTACAGTGACGTTTTTTCCATATTGCGAGGGCGGGAGGGGGCGTGGCCAAAATTGAAAATAAACTTTATCTGCCTGCAGACATAAGAAGCATATGTCCCATACATGTCAAGCCTCTATCTCTTACCATCTCTGAGATCTGTGCGTTCATACGGACAGAGAGACGGACAGACGGACATGACTATATCGACTCGGCTGTTGATGCTGATCAAGAATATATATACTTTATGGGGTCGGAGATGCTTCCTTCTGGATGTTACATACTTTTGCACAAACTGATAATACTCTATGTACCTACGGTACAGAGTATAAAAACTCCCAAAAATTGAGATACTTGCATTTGACTGCACAGATGTAAAATTCGAATAAAATGATATGTCGATTGGACCAAAGGTTTACCCACCTGTCCTACAAATCCGCCCACCGCCCAAAATAATTATTATTATACTCTATACCGTAGGTACATAGAGTATTATCAGTTTGTGCAAAAGTATGTAACAGAAAGAAACTTTTGAAACCGATTAACTTGATCGTTTTACGGAAACGGGAGCAGCTACAAGCTAATTGGAATCAATTCCGCATGATCGGATCGGAATCGAAAAGGGTACCCATCTGGATGGGTTCTTAAAATCGCTTTCGATATGAAAACTACTTACATTGGGTCGGAAGCTGTTTTTCGAATACATGGGCATATCCAAAATATAATTCAGTGTTAAGTTAAGTTGCAATTCGAAGGTTTAAAGAAAAATATTGCTGAACCGAACAAAAATTTCTGATTCGGAACAGGTTCGGAGCTAGCTTATTTTTCTAAATTGGCTTGTTTTAAGGAATTCGGAATTCCGGGCTTGACCCTGTTCGGTTCAAAACCGGCTGATCCAGCGCTGATTTTAATACTGGCTGAGGTATTCAGAATTCAAATATACTTCACAGAACAAAATAATGATATGATCTGGGGCTCAATATAATATTTTCTCATATGAATAAAATGACTGAATTATACACTTGAAAAGGACCCGTTCGAAAATTTGGATCATGTAAAAGTCAATATTTAAAGATTAATGTCATTTTGTCACAAAAACAAAATTATAATGGAAATGTTAGGTTAATACATCCTATATAACTAGCACGTCACTCTACTTTGTATACCCTTTTTAAAGGGGGATCATGAAGTTGTTCGAATGTATGTAACAGGGAGAGGGAAACATATATATATTCTTGACAAGCATGAACCGACGAGTCGATATATCCGATATAGCGTCTGTCTGTATGAACGCGTCGATCTCAGGGACTATACGGGATAGAGCCACAAATTTCTGCATGGGTAGATGTATGCTGTACGCAGATCAAGTTTGTTTTAGATTATCCCTTTTATCCCCAAAAAACCTTTAGATACTAGATCTAAAAACCATCAGATCCACAATTTTGAAGTTAGTCAGTTATTAAAAAAATGTTGCCTACATTCAGGATGACAATTCAATAGCTGTTACAAAAACCGGTTGCATTCAAGTTGAAATATTCAGAAACAAATAATTGAAAACAAATGTACAGGGTATTTTATAGTCGGGGCACTCGCGCCCTTACTTGTTCTCATTTCGACTGCCTTTCTGACTCTCCTTTTGTATGGCAGCTATACTATATAGATGTTTGATTTCTACCAAACTTAGTGGAATCATGGGAAAGCATAGCAAACTAAGAAATACAAAGATTGGTGGCGTTTTCTTTGATAACAGAAAAGTTTTTCTTACTAGAACTAGTTTTTCGACCGATCATTCGTATGACAGCTATATGTTATAGTCATCCGATCCGGCCGGTTCCCACAAATGTGCAGCGTATTTATACCAGAAGGCTTTGTGCAAAGTTTGGTTGTGATGGCCTCCAAACTGACGGAGCAGATAGCACACGGACGGACGGACAGATGGACAAGGCCAAATCAACTCATGGCATAGAAATCATATTGTTTGTGATTATTCATTCTAATTGTATCTCTTTGTTCTTCTGTGTAGTAAAATTTATTTCAAATGGTCAAACAGCCTCCACAATATAAACATGGCTATGGCGGACAGCGTCAATTTCAGAGCCTGATGAAGCCAGTACAAGCGATGCCATCGGACCAACGCCTTTGGTATGGTGTCCATGGGGTCGTTCAAAAGGTATTTGCGTATGCCGCGAAAGTACTGCTGTAAAAATATATCCCAGTCCAACTGCTTCATGTCGAAGAAGAACAGGTTCCTGTCCAGTGTGGTCATGCGACTCCAGAGGCTTTGCACATTATCGGTCTGGAAATCCCACTCACGCATTGAGAAGTAGGCAATCACATTCATGAAGCGGTGTATCTTCTTGTAGGTACCCAGAAGTCTGCAATGAATGAGCACAAGCTAAGGATCAAGGATACTTCGGTGGCCAGCACTTACTGCGGCCTCGCCCCCAGGCACACACACAATGCGTCAACCAGAATAGCCGGCAAGTAGTGAAGAAACCAGATCGACAGCGCATGGATCGTGCGGTTTGGTGTGTTTGAGTAGCACAGATACCAGATGGCCTTCATGGAGGGATACATGAGTCCATATTTTGTGGTCTTCGCAGTGAACTCGCCCCAAGTAAGCTGATTCTCCTTGGCGGTGCAAAAGTTGTAGACCGGAATGTTGCCAACCGGCAGTGCTTTCCTCCTCTCGCACACATCCCAGGAGGCTACAATTAAACTGTTGACGCA
This sequence comes from Lordiphosa andalusiaca, assembly GCA_035044965.1. NCBI lineage: Eukaryota > Metazoa > Arthropoda > Insecta > Diptera > Drosophilidae > Lordiphosa > Lordiphosa andalusiaca. The sequence continues at coordinate 64,620 of JAWNNM010001173.1, read as the reverse complement.
GAGGTCCACCGGAACCATGTTGGCCACGGCCTGTGGGTCACAGCGCAGCGTACGCAGCAGCTGTGAATTAAATGAGTAAAGTTTGCTCAGTGCCCAGTCAAAGAGAATCTATTTACTCCAGTGCCAGCTCCGGCTATGGCCCCAGTTGGTCCATAGAAGTTGTCTATCCATCCGCTGACAGGCTCCCGGTAAGTGGAAATCACTGCAAAATAGAGAAGTGCATTTAAGTTCAATTTTGGCCAGAACTTGAGTATAAGAAGTAATTGTCCCATACACGTCAAACCTCCATCTCTTACCATCTCTGAGATCTGTGAGTTCATGCGGACAGACACAGGGACAGGGCTATATCAACTCGTCTGTTGATGCTGATGAAGAACATATAAATATCTCGTTCTGGCTGTGACATACTTTTGCACTAACTTAGTATACTCAGAGTATAAAAATAAAGCAAAATTAGACTCTTCTCCGGATCGCTGGTTCGAACCCAAAATTAGCCAAAGGTAAGGGCTCTAAAATTTTAGGTTCGAGGTTTTTTGGCAGAAGATTTTGACTCGAACCTTAGTCCAGTCCATGCCGGACACAATATGAATATACACAGAGAAAAAAATCCGTTCTAAATGTACCAAAATCATGACATTTTGGTCATGATAGTCAGCTAAGCCCGCTTTTTCGAAATTCATGAACATTTGCTCACGATATGCCGCCATCAACATTTTGTTCTCAAGAACATTTTGTTTTCGCTTCACACTCAGGGAAAAATCGCATAGTTTAACCTAACACAATCATATTTGATTTAACTATGCCCCTTTTGTATTAAAATGAACTAATAACCACTTTGAATTGACTAAAAACATACAAAATCGGCGAATTTCAATTACTTCTTTTATATTCCCTATGCAGGGAATTCCAACTTGAGAACTACAAACAGTCTTATTTTTGCAAAATGCCAGAAAGATATTAATAAATAACTGTAGGCTATTCAATATAAGTAGAATTTTAGCCATCCATCAGCCAGCAGACGCCATTTCAATCGAGTTCAAGTCCAGAGGTCCCGAGTTCGAGTCCCACCACAGAGTAAGTTTAAAACTTTTATAAAATTAACATAATACGAAGTTTTTCAGAACCAAATCTAAAAGAATTCTAGCTCCTGGGGACTCCATTACAAACAAAAAAAATTCTTATATACTATACACGAATTCCATATTTAACGCTAAATCAATGGTGAAAATATTCAAGTCAAAGTGTAAATATTAAAATATCAGTGTATTTTTCCCTAAGTGTTTTAATATTCTTCATCAGCATCAATAGCCGAGTCGATATAGCCATGTCCGTCTGTCCGTCCGCCCGTCCGTCCGTCCGACGGTCCGTCTGTATGAACACCTAGATCTCAGAGACTAGAAGAGCTAGAGCAACCAATTTTTAGATGTAAGCTAGTATTGGCTGTAGGCAGATCAAGTTTGTTTCAAATTTTGGCCACGCCCCCTCCCGACCCAGCAATGTTAAATATCTCCCACAATTTGTAAGCTATCGAGCTCAGATTTTGCAGTATGCACTATGTGGCCAATATGTACAATCTCACAAATTTTCATAAAGATGGGATAATAAATGGCAGAGTTAAAAAAACATTGCATACTTATCTGGGCCGCATGAGGTTATTAAACACTAATTGCCTTGAGTAACGGGTATTTCGAAGTCGGGCAAGGCCGACTTTAACTTACGCTCTCGTTTTTAAATATTTTTAAGATTGATCCATATTGTTTACAATGATCTTAGTCCAGTTAGATACGTTTCGCTTGCACACTTCTTTTAAGCACACAAATTTCTTTTACTTTTTTACCTAAAATGGAAAGTTTTAGGCTATATGTAGGCCATTTTGAAGGCCATTAATGCGTAAAAAATAAATACAAATATATTTAAAACAAAGTGGGGCTAGTTACACAACTTATAACTCAAGAACGGCAGGACGAATTTTCATGATTTTTGATTTGTTTGATTTGTAGCGGCTCCGCCTAACAGAATCGCTCATAAAAAGTATTTAAATAAATGATCCAAACACCGGTAAATAGCAGTCTGTGACTGCCACTCGAATTGTAATGCAATTAGGATTCGCAACAAAGCAAGTCAATTGACTGAAGAAAGACGACAAGTAAAGACGCATAGAGGCAGCCCGTGAAACGGCCCGGATGGAAATGAGAATTCAACGAGCTATTCGCAGAGATCAAGAACGAAATAATCTTCGACGTGCAAGAAGAATTGCTTCAAGTGTTGATTTGTATCGAGCGGCGTTTCTATACGATTGCACAATTGATTTCAGCTCGAGTCCTGTCGCTAGAATTGGTCCTATGGCGGCTTGAAGTTTGCTAGAGAAACGCCTGAAAGAGAAATTACCATCATTGACCACCTGAGCCACCTGAGCCATTGCATTCATTGCTTCGTGGCGAAACTCCAGAATCACGACATTTTCTAGCGAACACTCATAAATACAAAGGCTGTTTTCAAATGACTTAATTTGGGGCCAACATGTATTTAGTCCGACATTCAAGATTCAAGGCCAGATTCACCATCGAATTGGAACATTGCAACCTGTTGAAAATGCACAGCATAGATTTTTGCAAATATACTTCATGGACAATATGGAGGAACAACTTGATCGGCGTCAAGAGATCAACACAGCATTTAAAAGAGTAATTCTTCATGATCTGCAGCAACTACTTCATGAACATCATTCAATGGTCAGGTTTTTGAAGACTGCGTTGGAGCGCATGCCAAATGATGACCACAAAGTCGTGATTAGAGCGGACAAACGACCAGCTGGAACACACGAACGCAGCTTTAACGCTCCAACAATAGATGAAGTTGCAATCCTAATTGTGGAAAGACGCGACTGCCACAAATATATGAAACACTCCGTTCATATGACCCGTTGCAATACCCGCTGATTTTTTGGCATGGAGACGATGGTTATCACTTTAATATCAAGATGACTAATCCATTGAATGGTGAGGAAACTAATAAGAAGGTTAGCTCGATAAATTATTTCGGATATCGTTTGATGATTCGTCATAATGCGGACAATTATTTGCTGCGATTTCGCCGATTGCTTTAGCAATATTGTGTTGACATGGAAGTAAAAACTGAAACGGAGCGCCTAACTTTAATTCGTTTGAATTAAGTTAAACTGCGTTCGGAAGAGTATAATCATTAACGCGATGCAATAGCTACCGAAGGAGATGCAACTAATGTTGGTCGATTGACTATTCTGCAGGCGATTTATGCAGGAATATGCGCAAGATGCAATGACATTTGTCCATCTATTCATTTTATTAACTTAACTCACTACAGTTATTTATTGTTAGGCGCTACGAAGTTCGCCGGGCCATCTAGTTAGGTCATAAAAACCAGTTTCCTTAAATTCTAGGAATCACTTCAATAAAAAAATGCATTGAAAATAATAAAATATTACAATTTTAATATTTTCATAAACACTTTTTCTGTTCTCATGACCATCGTTCTTTTTTTGTGAACGGAAAAAACGGACCGGACTCATGAACATTTGGTGACGATTTTAGAACGTCATATTTTTATACCCTGTTCCCATTGAAAATGGGAAAAGGGGGATCATGAAGTTGTGCGAATGTATGTAACAGGGAAAAGGAAAATTTTCCGACCCCATAAAGTATATATATTCTTGATCAGCATGAACAGCCGAGTCGATATAGCCATGTCCGTCTGTCCGTCCGTCCGTCTGTCTGTCTGTATGAACGCGTCGATCTCAGAGACTATAAGAGATAGAGCCACAAATTTTTGCACGAAGGTAGATTTATGCTGTACGCAGATCAAGTTTGTTTCAGATTTGAAAAATTCCACCCCGTCCCCCTTTTATCCCCAAAAAACCTAGACCTCCTCTAGAAATCCTAGACCTAAATAGCCGTCAGATCCACAATTTTCAAGTTAGAGCCTCGTGGTTTAGTATACATCAAGCTAGGCCCAATATCTATCTATTCTGAAAAGTACAATCAGATCGGACAAAAAACACCGGAGTTATAAGCGAAACAGTTGAGCTGATAAGAGCACCCCCCCACTTGTTGGTCAGGACTAGAAAAAAGTGTTGCATACATTTGGGATAATTTTGTTAAATTCAAAAACAATTAAATGAAAACAAATGAACAGGGTATTTTGTGGTCGGGAAACTCGACTGCAGCGCCCTTACTTGTTCTCTGTGTAGTACTGCCTGAATTTTATTATTGTACATTTGATTGACTTTAAATGTAAGGTCTATGTTAGATCACTTAGTCTCTTAATATTTCCTATAAACATTTTGCTTATGAATCTAGTTGGGCTGCCATAAGTTTTAATTCATTTAATTCAGGATTAACCGCCTGTAGCTTTGTCCAAATGCAAGAAAACTTATACAAATAGATGAGTCTTTGGGCCATGTACTAAAGTGGTTGAACTAAAAATTCGACCACCGCTCTGGCTTGTACATGACGCTCAAATTTAAAACGAGAAAGCTAATCTAACTTCGTCTGTGCCGAAGTTTTTATACCCTCGCAAGTGCTCGCTTAATTATTTTTTCAAAAAACACTCTTTTTCCCATTTTCCGACCGATCGTTCGTATGCACTCAGAGAAAAAATAGAGAATTTCATACTTGGATCAAGAATTTTCGAGATCAATAGTTCGACAAGAGTGAAAATTCTCGATCCAAGAGCGAAATTCTTGATTCAAGTATGAATTTTTGATCCCTGTTTTCTTGATCCAAGAGCTTCAATACTTGATCCAAGTACGAATCATTCTCAAATCAAGCAGAATAGTTTATGGATCAAGTGCTAAACATACTCGTTTTCAAGATTGCCCAATCTTGAATCAAGGGCAAACAGGATTGTCAAAAACCGAGAATGTTCTTCCTATTATCAAGAGCTCATCACATTCAAGAGTAAGGTCGTTTACTATTAAATCAAGAGCTTCAGAGATTCCAACCATACAACAATTCAATATCAGTAGATTTTTCCATTTTTAAAAAAATTTATTTCATGGTAAACTAAATGTTGAGCCATGTTGCAACTTTAAGTCGGCTTGAGGAATACACACCTCAAAGCAGCATCAGTCCTTCTGTGTCAACTAGGTCTCTCCATGCCAGCAATGCCATAACAGGTTGGGAATTCGAAAGGAACACGAGTGCAAAAATCCATTACGCTCTCCGCTCGATAGCTTCCCCACACCCCTCTCCAATATAATACAAAACTGTAAGAGCAGACTCAAAGTTATTCTCTCAAATGTGCTTGCTCTCTTCTCTCAGTTTCTATACCTCACTTCCCTCGCCTAAAAGCAACAAGCTAAGAACGTATTTAGCTCGACTTCAAGAGCGAAATTCTTGAAAATTTAAGAACGAATCAATATTTTTTCAAGAGCGTTTGTTCTTAAGTTATTCGTTCTACTTTTTTCTGGGTGTGCGAGCTATACGATATAGTCATCCGATTTGGCCAAAAATTTGTAAAATTATGTGAAAGCACGTGAAACAAACAAATACAAAATTGCTACCATCAAAAACAAAAAAGTTTTTCTAACTAAAACTGTTTTTCGGACCTATCTTTTTTATGGCAGCTATACCATATAGTTGTCCGATTTTAATAAAACTTGGTAGAATTATCAAAAAAACATAGTTAACCTACGATTACAAAGTTTGGAGACGTATCCGTTGAAAAAAAAAGTTTTTCTCACTAAAACTAGTTTTCCGATTATTCCTATGGGAGCTATGGGATACGACATATTAGTAGTGTGCAGCAAAAAGAAGACTCTGTGCAAAATTTCAGCTCGAAAGCTTCGAAACTGAGAGACTAGTTCGCGTAGAAACAGACAGAAGGACAGACAAACAGACGGACGAACAAAGCTCAATCGACTCAGCTCGTCACCTTGATCAAGAATACATATAGTTTATGGGGTCAGAAATGAATATTTCAATGCGATGCAAACTTCTGGGCAAATTTTTCTCAATAAATCTACATTTCTGACTCTTCTTTTGTATGACAGCTATACTATATAGATGTCTGATTTCGACTTAACTTAGTGTAATCATGGAAAAGCATATCAAACTTAGAAATACAAAGTTTGGAGGCTTTTTCTTTAAAAACAAAAAGTTTTTCTCACTAAAACTAGTTTTTCGACCGATCAATCAAATGGCAGCTATAACTTATAGTCATCCGATTTTGACAAAACTTAAATGAATTGTGTGAAAGCTTATAAAATAAATATATGCCAATTTTAAAGAGGTTTACATTCAAACTTTTATTAATTTTTTCACAATGCTTTTCCATAGTTCTGCCAAATTTGGTCGAAATCGGACATCTATTTAGTAAAGCTGCCATAGAAAAGTAAGGTTAGAAAAATAGTCTTAGGGCCGTTTTCTAATCTGCTACATAGAGCTATCAAATATACATAGCTAAATCTATGCTTATTTGACACATAGCAGCTATTTAGAAGATGAGAAATCGGCCTTTAATAAGAACGAGAGCGTGAGTTAAAGTCGGCCCTGCCCGACTTCGAAATACCCGTTACTCAAAACAATTGTCGTTATTTTGTATGACTGCTATACTAAATAGATGTCCAGTTTCGACCGATCATTCGTACTGCAACTATATGCTATAGTCATCCGAGTTTGACAAAAATTTGTAGAATTGTGTAAAGTCATTTTTTGATATATTTAAATGACAATTTTAAGGACATTTCGGTTGAAAACGATTTCAATAAACGATTTCTCAATAACTTTAATTTTTTATGAGAGCTATATATAAGGTTGTCAAAAAAGTATTTCCGTGTTTCCGCAAGCTTGTCTTTGCAAGCGCGTAGTTCTAGTTGTATTCGTCGCATCGGTTCACGCTAGAGCTCTTTGGAAAGCTCTTTTCACGCGCTAACACGTGTTTGATTTATTGTTGTTTGTTTTTAGTCGTTCGTGAGTTATAGCGTCGCAAACATGGAGAAAAATAAAGAGAAAATACGGCATATTTTACAGTACTACTACGATAAAGGCAAAAATGCATCTCATGCTGCCAATAAAATTTGTGCAGTTTATGGACCCGATACAGTTTCCATTTCCACCGCACAACGATGGTTTCAACGTTTTCGTTCTGGTGCAGAGGTGATCGAAGATGCGCCACGGTCCGGAAGGCCTGTCGTCGAAAATTGCGATAAAATCGCTGAATTGATCGAAAGAGACCGGCATAGTAGCAGCCGTAGCATCGGCCAAGAGCTGGGCATGAGTCATCAAACCGTTATAAACCATTTGAAGAAGCTTGGATTCAAAAAGAAGCTCGATGTATGGGTGCCACACGACTTGACATTTTGGCCCGTATGGATGCATGCGAATCGCTTCTGAATCGCAACAAAATCGACCCGTTTTTGAAGCGGATGGTGACTGGCGATGAAAAGTGGGTCACTTACGACAACGTGAAGCGCAAACGGTCGTGGTCGAAAAGCGGTGAAGCTGCCCAGACGGTGGCCAAGCCTGGATTGACGGCCAGGAAGGTTCTTCTGTGTGTTTGGTGGGATTGGCAGGGAATCATCCACTATGAGCTGCTCCCCTATGGCCAAACGCTCAATTCGGACCTGTACTGCCAACAACTGGACCGCTTGAATGCAGCACTCATGCAGAAGAGGCCATCTTTGATCAACAGAGGCCGAATTGTCTTCCATCAGGACAACGCCAGGCCACACACAACTTTGGTTACGCGCCAGAAGCTCTGGGAGCTCGGATGGGAGGTTCTTTTGCATCCACCGTATAGTCCGGATCTCGCACCAAGTGATTACCACCTATTTCTGTCCATGGCGAACGAGCTTGGTAGTCGGAAGTTGGCCACAAGAGAGTCCTGTGAAAATTGGCTCTCCGAGTTTTTTGACAATAGGGAAGCGAGCTTCTATAGGGGCATTATTAATATATTTGATCGCATCGCATTATTATAACCAATTTTATGAACAATTGAAAATTCAATAAAAATACCGCAAGACAACATTTTTGACAACATTATATATAGTATAGCTGTCCGAATTCGACCAAACTTTTTAATCAGATTGAAGGACCCGAATTAAACTTCATGATGTTCTATGACTGTCATAAAACATGGCCCATGGCAATACGATCGACTGAATCGGTCCAGCTCAGAGCAACTGCAAAATGTGAAAGACTCACCTATGCCTGGACGAAACACTCCCACTGGCAGATTTGCACCAGAAGTCCGTACCACATCCTCGGCCACAGCCTTTGTGAAGGTGTACGTATTCGGCCACTTTCCCAGCAATCTGTAACAGATCTTCAGTTATCAGTGGTCGTTTCGCAATTGGCGCCATTGGCTCACCTGGGCGTTATGTGGTCGAACAACCCATCCGGAATGCAGTCTGTCATCAACAGCAGGCTCTTCACATCAGTGTCAGTGGGCGTGGCATAGAACTTCTCGTCGATGGCCTTCCGTGGACAATGTGTGTAGGCCGTCGACACATGAATGACGCTCTTGAGGCTCTTCATTTCCTGGCACATGTCCATGATGTCGTATGCGGCGCTCACATTAATCTTAAGGGCGGTCTTGAGTTTCTCGTCAAACCGAACGGTCGCCGCCATATGAAAGACAACGTGGACACATTCCGTTAACAACCGCCGATCGCTTGCGCTTAACCCCAATCCAGGCTGGAGGCTGTCGAATTGAATTGGAAGCGATATGGGAGAGTGCAGTGGAACATATCGCTACCACAACGTACCAGTCACCGGTCACGCCCTTCATGATGCTGCCAAAGTCAGGAGTTATTTTCCTCAGGTTGTTGAATATCTGCAAGGAAAGATCCAGCGAAATGATTGCCAACAGCTGTTCCCCATATTTACCGCATCATTCACTATATCTTCCAATCTGGTTTGGACGGATTTGTTCTTCTTGCATCTCACAAGAAGATATATGCAGCTTATCCCCGGGCACGAGGTCAGCAGTTTGTTGAGCAGTACTGCGCCGCATGAGCATGAGTATGTTAGATACATAAATATGCCACTGAGGACTACTACTTACTCTTGCCCAGAAATCCGGTTGCTCCAGTGATCAGAATGTTTGTTCCATGGAAAAACTGTTGCACACGTGACACATCGTCGTCGTCGTCGAAACTTGGCTGAGTTTTACGCATTTTTGTGCAGTGTTGAGAATCTAGAATTGCGTAGTTCCTTGGTTTGATAACACTAATGTAGTGATCGATTGCCAGCTCGAGATTCGTTACCTGCCCTCCAATTATAATTAAAACAGTTTTATGCAGGAGATTTGTAAGTGATATTTCTGGTAAGGCAAAAAAGCTAGTACCGTGGGTTAACTCTTGGGTGAGCTCTCTATGTGCTAACCCACTGGGATTCTAGCTACGGTTTGGCTTTGATCAGTGATTGAAGTAGTCTGCCAAAGATGTCCGCGGTTGGCCTCAACTGCTGCTGCACTCTTATGAAATGGCCACTTTCACTTTCAGTTGGTCCAAACCGGAAATTCGTTGCATTGATCCAATGTAACTGGTTGAACTGTATAACAGCCTGCTGCTGGTCTGTCCAGACGGCAAGAATAATACGAAATAGTATGAGTTGAATTGGGTTTGAAGAAGAATGAAGAAAGGAGCTTGGCCAATCACTTGAGTTAGCTTCTTCCGCGTCAGTGGAGCGCTCGCACGTCTCGCATATTAAAAGAAACTAAATTGAACTTCACTTTCGCATTGCCCACCTGACCGTTACAAGCGCCACCAACGAAAGCAACTTCAACTTTTGTTCGCTGTGTGAGTGTTGGAGTGTGTGGCGGGGTGTGTGTGGCGGAGTGTGTGGCGCCTATCGTTTGGGGGCATGCAACCTGCATTAGACTGGCACCTAAAATGGTTGAAATGTGGTTTCGTTATGTCATGAAGCATTGACTGCACCAACAACCCAAAGCGGACGAAGATGAAACATTTCCTAATTGTTCAACTGCGGAATTTAAGAAGAGTTTTATTTACAAAGTATCTAGCTAAATACCCGACGACGCCTGGGTCCTTTGTATTGTATGAATACACAGAAAAAAAAGATCACTATATTTAGTATCAATCGGGTATTTTTCAGTATCGAATCGGTCTTCATCTGAAGAATACCAAGTTGTTATGATCGAAAATATCACTCGTACATTTCGAACATATCAATGTGAAATGTTTCAGATCAACAATCTTACATTTGTTAATATCCCTGATATATTTTTATAGTATCAATGCAGTATTTTCACAATACCTGTCCGACATGGCTTAAATATTTCATATATGTATATTAATATGTATTACCAATGGTGTATTAAATAATATCATATCTATAATAGGACATGATTCAAATGTCAAAGATATATTTGAATAATAATAAGTGTTTTTAGCTGGCTCGAGGTCCCGACAAGATGCTTTTGATCACTGTAAACAACTTCCGCATTTATATACACCAAAAAGAGCTGGTTGCCTTTACAGTACTGTTTCATGAATCTCCCGATTCAACCTTCAGTGGGCTTTTCGCTAATGTCTGTCGCTGCTTGAGTGTCTCTTCATGCGCTCACCGTTTTAAGCAGTTGGGAACTGCAATCAGTAATGGAAGCGAAAACAGACAAATCGGAAGAGTATTCGCTGTCTCGCGTGCTGCGGTATAGCCATGTACATTGATTTTGCCTTTTTCGAGTTGGACTATAGCTGTCTCTCTTTGTTTTAAGAAACTCTGTCTCTTTCTGCCCTCAGATTTTCGATGTCTACTTTGATCTGAAATCACGTCATTGGGGTATTTTTCATATCACTGTGAGAATTTCGCTTATTAATATAATATTTTTAGTATCAATGTAATACTACAGCATCATATTGATATTAAATATTAACTCTTGGATATTTAAAAATTGATATTTTTGAAATTATATTGGAAGATCAACTCGATATTTGAACTTATTTTGTTCTGTGTATGATTCTAAAGATATCGTTGTTTATATTCAAATTTGTTTTAGCTGCAAGTCGGACCGGATCGATTTCGACCTAACTTAGTGGAACGAAACGAACATGTAAGTTTGGAGTCGATTCCATTTAAAACAAACAAACAAGTTTTTCTCAATAGAACTTCCTTTCGATATATGCATCCGATTTTGACAATCCTTTGTAGAGTTGTGTGAAGGCATATCAAATAAATAAAAGCCGTTTTTAAGGACATTTCCATGCAAATCAAAAGAAGTTCTTTTTACTAAGACTTCTGTTCAGACTTTACTTGTCTATGACAGCCATACTATATAGATGTCCGATTTCTTACAAACTTATTGAAATCATGGGAAAGCAAAGCCAACTAAGAAATACAAATTTTGAAGGCGTTTCCTTTGGAAACAAAAAAGATTTTTTTTTCACTAAAACTAGTTTCTCGACCGATCGTTTGTATGACAGCTATATGCTATAGCGGACAAATGTACAGCGTAATTGTGCTAAAAGACATTGTGCAAGAGGAGATAGCATAGAAACAGACGAACGGTCAGACGGACTGTGCTAAATCCACCCAGCTAGTCGTTCTGATCGAGAATATATATTAAGACTCTAAGTACGTGGTCGGTGATGCTTCCATCAATGCGCTACAAACATCCGGAACATTTTCTAATAGCCTCCGCAATAAATAAATAAAGCCTCCGGGTATTAAAAAAAACATAAAACTCGGCAAAATTTATGAAAACTTTATTTAATAGCCTATTTCCACTAAAGAAATGAAACATAATTTCTTGAAATGACAAGAAATGAAGGAAATGATATACGTTTCTCCATTTTCATTTCCATTCATTTCGTGTCATTTCTTAAAATTGATGAAATTCGACCCGAGTTGAATTGTAATTTTTTCCTACATTCTCTCAGTGCCATTAGTGTCATCAGAAAAACGAAAATATCAGAGAGGTAAGTAATTTGTTGGTTTACAGATGAGATCCCGGAAAACACAAAGAACCTGGAAGTAGATCCAGTTGACTGGGAGGTTTTTTATGGGGCCATTCAACGCTCGTGAATGAGAGCATTAAGCGAGCAGCCATCTGGGTCGCGCCCTTAACTATCCAGCTTGGGATGAGCGAGCAACTTTCGTTGATGAGGAACTGACATCGACTGCTTTCACCTATCCAGGAAGCTTATGTGGCAGCTTCAAAGAAGAGGACGGAGGAGCTCAAGCGCATTGGTGCTGGGCGGCTTGAGTCTTGGACACACCGTAGATTTATTTTGTGCATTATATGTGGGGTTATGAAAAACAAAGTGAAATAAACATATTAGTCTTAAGGTACTATGTATGGCGCGACTTGTTAATTCTGGAGGGTTATCAAAATCATTGGCGACATTGGTGTCGAGTTGTGGACCTATTTTTTCTGCTCTACAATTGTCCAATCCCTTGTTTATTCTGCTTAGGCTGGACGTTAATTATCTAAAAGCAGTTTCCACTACTCTCCTTGCCTTTGACAGGGCGTGGTTAAGTGTAACAAAATCTTTATTGAATTCAAGGTTTGACTAACTGGCTTGCTCATGCAGCATTTATTTTAATATAACCTACACAATAAAAAGTCCTTCAGTCAACAAAATCAAAGCATCGGCTGTTTTTGTCCACGTATCGTTGTGAATGTCAACAAAATGATGTTTTGTCAATGGAAACGACAAAATTTGCTAGAAATGAAAATGATGGAAATGATGCCCAGTGGAAAGAGGCTATAAGTCTGTATAACTTAATGCTTGAAGTTGTTGCCCGTGGGTGCGCCTTAAATGATTCTTACGCTGAGTCCAATTTTGGTATACACTCTCCAATATATCCGCCGGTGTATTATGAATTACTTCTTCAGCATGGGCTACCAGTGTGCCAACTGTCGCCATGGCAATGAGCCTTAACTTAACCGCACAAAAAACATGGTCTAAGGTCGTTAAATAATTGACCGGCTCCAAAAATGAAATTAACTGTTCACCGAATCCGCCTCTTAGATGGGCCACTTGTGGCACCATTTTGTTGAAACCACATGTATGCCAAGTCCAGATCTTCTTTCTTAAAATTTCTTCATCATTCTACAACTTTCTAGAAATTTTTAATAATATTTTACAAATATCATTTACTAATAATTTCGCTCTTTCTTAAACTTCTAGTGATTCCATAACATTCTACAGCTTTCTATAACATTCTCCATATTTCTTGAGCTTCTAGAAATTTCTGTTCAATTCAAGAACTCTGTTGATGTATCTGTAACATTATAGAATTGTCTAGATAGTTTCATAAACGTCCCCTTGTTGCTAAAAGTTTTTTTAAATTCTGTAACTTCTTAAAAATTTCTATGACACTCTTTGAATTTCTAGAAATTCAATATCGTCCTACAACATTCTATCACCTTTCTTGTATTTCAATAATATTCTACAACTTTCCAAAACTTTCTAGATCAGTCTGGAACTTCTAGATCACTGTATAACATTCTATAATTGTCAACGTATAAATAGCCCTAAATTTCTAGACACTAGAAGTTTCAAGAAATTTCGGGAATATTTAAGAGATTTGTGTTAGTCAGGGACCGTAAATAATGATTATTTGTAGATTTTTCATTCTCAAAAATCATTAACTTGGAGCGTGAAAAAAAGTATCTGAATAAAATTCGGTTGTATTTCGGTATTCTATTCATTACCGCAATGATTTTTATTCTATTGCTCAATCCATAATGATTATTTCTCGAGTAAAATGAATAAAAATCAAAAATAATCATTAATTTTTTAGAATCCGGAATTGTGTTTTCAAACTTGGCATTGGATTTTATTGGTTCTACTTAAATCACTTAGTAGGGATATGCACCAATCTTGCCCAAATTTCTTATACATATGTAGTAGTCGGCATTTGAGTAATATTTATAATAATCATTTCTGAGTTTTATTTTAAAATCAAATTTAGTCATTACTTTTTATACCCCTGCAAAGGGTATTATAATTTCGCATAGAAATATTCATTTCCGACCCCATAAACTATTCATATTCTTGATCAGGGTGACGAGCTAAGTCGATTGAGCTTTGTCCGTCCGTCTGTCTGTCTGTTTCTACGCGAACTAGTCTCTGAGTTTTGAAGCTTTCGAGCTGAAATTTTGCACATAGTCTTCTTTTTGCTGCACACTACTAATATGTCGGAGCCGACCGGATCGGATGACTATATCCCATAGCTCCCATATGAATAATCGGTCGGAAAACTAGTTTTAGTGAAAAAAACTTTTTTCATTTTAATGGAAACGTCTCCAAACTTTGTGATCGTAGGCTTACTATGTTTTTTGATAATTTTACCAAGTTTTATCAAAATCGGACAACTATATGGTATAGCTACCATACAAAAGATGGGTACGAAAAACAGTTTTAGTTGGAAAAACTTTTTTGTTTTTAATAGTAGCATCCTGCAATTTTGTATTTGATTATTTCACATGCTTTCACATAATTTTACAAATTTTTGGCCAAATCGGATGACTATATCATATAGCTCCCATACGAACGATCGGTCGGAAAATGGGAAAACGCGTATTTTTAAAAATATTTAAGCGAGCAATTGCAACGGTTCTGCACAGACGAAGTTAGCGTAGCTTTCTCGTTTATCGATCGATGAAGATCGGATGAGCGATAGTAGAGCTTTAGGAAGAACTTACATGTTGTTGGGCAGTACCGGCTGCACCAGCGATGGGCAGCACTTTACACACTTAATCACTGTGTTTGAAAAATCACAGATCTTTGGGAGTAAAATAGTATGCAACAGTCGGGCTTGACCGAGTCTAAACCTCTTCTGAAGCGGCTTGAAACCGGTCCCGAGCCAATAAAATATATAACTCTCTGTTACTAGTTCAGAGTTATGGCTCTGGATCACTTTTTGAACCGGTTCAACCAGCTGGTTCAGAACAGGAAAAATCTCAAGCTTCCTTTCACCAACCTAAACACCGAATTTCAAGTTCATAGCTTAAATAACTTCTGAGACTGTGAGAGACATATATTTGCATGAAGGTAGGTGTATACCGATTTGGAATGCTGGAAAGATCTTAAAACAAACGGACAGGGTATTTTGAAGTCGTGGCACTCGACTGCAGCCACTTGTTTATTATGAATTAAATCGGCAATACACACAAAAAAAATTCCAAACGTTTTCTCTTATCGTTTGGCTTGAGTTAAGCGAAAAAGATTCGCACTTGTTCCATACTGATGACGCGCAGTGTATTTCTGGTCCATACTGATGACGCGCAGAATATTTCTGGTCTCCAGCGGATCCAATAAAAGGCTCCAATGATCTGACTTTTCCTAGTGCTTCTGAGACTCCAAGAAATCTCGAGGCATTATTTTTGTTGAACTAAACCCGAAAGTTGCACTTAATTCCTCGTTCCACTTGATTCCTCGTTCCACTTGATTCCTCGTTCCACTTGATTCCTCGTTCCCGGCGCTTGCTTTGGGGGCCGTTAGATTTCAAATATTTGAAAAGCTTTGGAGCACTCCAAAGCTCCCCGAATAGTTCGGGGGGCGGCCACAAAGGATTGGGTGGAAAGCTACCGAGTGTGGCGTTTCGGCCTCTTGGTTCAATCATTCAAACGCAATTCTTTCTTTAACCGTGACTGGCCGTTTGCCACATGCGCACTGGGAATTTTAATGAGCGGCACTCTGTGGCTCTCGTTCTCTCCGGGCGTACAGTGGGAGAATCCATTTTTAGAACGGTTTCGTTTGGCTTTCTAAGCAAATTGCTTCGGCTTCTGTGCGTCTGCTGGTTAGTTGGTGAGAGCCGAACTGGCCACAAGGCAGACGGAGACATAGTTGTGGATTGCCAATTTTAAATTTAGTCTAAAGGTACTCGCTTTGCACAACGCACCTACTCTGTCACCATTCGGTTGTGTGTGTGTGTGTGTGAGCTTCGCGGATATGTATGTGCATTCTGTATATATGTACATGCTTGCATATATAAATACATATTTATATCCTCTGGTCCTAGTGCATACGGTGTAGACACATATGCGATGGCAAATGTACATTACCCTTATTAAATGAACACGTCCGTCCGCCGCTGCAGCCGTATCCGTATCCGCATTGAGATTGTGTAATGTAGAGGCACCTGCGGGTATGTGAACAGAATTGTGTAATGCCTGCAACGCTGCTGCGCGACTCTGGGCCAGGAGCTGGACGGAGCACGGAGCATCGGATGAGCATCGGAAAAGTGGAAGCTGGACGGCGCGGACGGGCGAATCATGGATAGGGGGCACTTGCAGCGACACACACTCTACATCTCAATCACTTCTCTTGCAGGTACTCGTCCATGGAGCCCAAACAATAACATAAACAACCATTCAATGATTCAAATTCAGAAGACTGCTTAAGGTATGTTCATACCAGACACTTTGAGGAGCTGTATGATCGAGACGGACGTATCTTCTTACTTGCAAACATCGTCGACGGGACAGGTAAGGAATCGATGCCGCCGCGCGCTCAGACTAGTATTTTTGGGGATGGGGCGGACCAGACGCGGGCATTAGGGAATGTGTCGCCTAACTAATCTAATCCAACTTCCAACTAATTCCATTGTTAGGTATGAAAATTGCTCTGGATGCTTAGGAAACATCATAAATTACACATAATTTAAATGTAATTAAAATCTTAACAATAATACTTGGTTCTCCCAATTTAATTCTTGATGTCTCTGTGTTAACTATCTGTATGTATGTAACCTACCATTATTTTTATACAAAACTTCCTCACACACATCAATTGCATCTTGTTGTTGGCTATTCCTTATCCGTTCCGTTCCGTTTCACCTACACTCTCTGATTGTTAGAAATTTGTATGTATGTGTGTGTGTGTGTGTGTGTGCTATGTGTGAATGGGCGCAATGATGCAGGCCAGGCAAGGCTCCAAAAGCTTAACACTCTAATCGACACTCATCGACTCTCCAGCTCTTTCCACTCCTGAGATCCATAAACTTTTGAGCTGTTTCGAAAAAAAGAATGGAAATGTTTCCTGATCCCAATTCACTTGACCAACAAATATGTTCATCCTCAGACAGACTGCCTAAGGTTTCACACCTTGGCGAAGAATGAACCGAACCGGTTTCTTTTGCGGTCTTCGGTTTGGCTTGGCATCAAGGGCCTTCCTTCCCCGTGATCTGAAAATAGCTTTCTAAAATCTCCCACAGTTTTCGAGTTAGTTATTGGACTTACTTTGAAGCTATCATCATTTTATACCTTTGCAAATGACGACAGACGATTGTTATAAGCAAGGCTGCAAACCTCTCAACGACGGGGAGCTTCAGTAGTTAATACACAGATCGTTTTGGATCTATTGCATTTTTGTTACTGGTTATAATATCGGAAAGCCTAAACATATATACACTGAGAAAAAAATCAATATAAAACCAAGATTATAGTCTTGAAACCGAAACGGAACGGTAACCAAAACGCACAAAGCAAAAAAATCTTCATTCAATAATCTTGGATAAAGATGTCATTTTAGTTTGAAAAAGAAAAGGCAAATCAAAAAATTATATATATATAATAGTGTATGGCTTTTTTTAAAATTACTCAATTTTTCTGTTCCTTAAAAACTTCTTAAAATTTGTATTTTCAACCTTGTTCGTCTGGGGCTTGCGGAGTTCAAGTCCCCCTCGGGGGACTCAACACGAACTTAACCCGCTGGGCCATCAGCCAATTACTAGATGCCGTGGCGGAGTTGAAGTTAACCTCTCAGCCCGGTGTTGGAGATGCGGAGACTGCTATTTTAGGAACAGTGAAGTTGGGAGATCAAAGACATTTATTTCACTTTGGTCTCAAACTATATTTTGTTTATTTTACAATTTTTCTTTAAAGCTGAAGCTTCACCAAGAATTGTAGGAGGGCGGAGAAATTGAGAGACTATAAATCTTGATTTTGAGATTTTCCATATCATTTCATTAATAATTATTTTTTATGATTGCAAAATCTCGGGAAAAAGATGTTCAATCTAGGTTATAGATTGGATTTTTTCTCAGTGTACCTGGAAGAACTGACAAATAGTTATTTTCTAAGCCGAACCTTTTTTCCACACAGAGTCCGGCTGGGAGATCATTTTAATTGGAGCATTTAGAACAGGGGTGCACGCTGTTTATGCGCTTCATGCGCATTTGTTATTGTTTCATCATAAATTTGCAGCAACCTACTTGTTATGTGTCGCTCTTCTTGCGGATTGAAGGCAACAACAATACGAAAGCGCACTGTCTGAAGCGTTGATATTGTTGTCACAAAAACACGAACCGAATCGGTTCGGTTAAACGCACTTCATTTTTTAAGATATCAGCAACTTATAAACTTTGAAAAGGACCAAGAACATTGCACTCGAGTTGGATGGACTTGTTTTTTCTAAAACTTTAAGGTTACCAAAATCTACAAATAGTTACTTTAAAGCAGGTACCGAAAATAACTGTTATGGAAAACATAACTGACGATAGCCCGACCAATGAAAAATAGCAATAACTTTTAGACATTCTTTGTGCCAACATCCTTCCTCCTTGCGCTTGACATCCTTTGTGCCAAATGTCGTAGGACCCAATGTATGCATATATTTTTGATCTGTGGGTCCATATGTTTACATTTGAGTGCTTGCAAGGCCAAAAAACAAATATGGGCAATGCCGAAAGTCGACAAATTCTGAAACAGTTATGATCTCATAGTTTTGTATCTTAATAGTTATAACAGTTACGGTCCCTGTCTTAAGGGCAATTCAATTTCAAGCAAATCAATCGATTTGCTTTCTTAATTGGCTTAACAAATATCACTTCATTCAGGGTTCTGCCATGGAGGGGTATCTTCAATCATATTCATCTAATTTCCAAACATGACCACTCATTGCTCCGTGCACGCTTCTTCGAAACGTGCTTCAACTCATCTCTATTGGACTAAACTCTGCTGCGCTTGAAGACTGTTTGGGACAGTGTCTAATAGAAACATGCTGCTACAAACATTACAAACTTCTGGCATGCTCATTTTGATTACCCATGATGTGAGATGTTAGATGTGCTCAGTGTGAATAGCCTAGTATACTTATACTACACTTTCTCTTTCCCAAATTGTACATTTACCGCTGAGAAATGTATGCAGTTATTTGATCTGGGTTGCTTCTGTTTGCTTCGTACTGATCTTCTAACACTATCGCAAATATTTTGAAGATTTTTTCAAGCTATCATATACCATTTCAAGTACACGAGTTCCAATGTTTCCACTATAGTTTGAGCTCTTATGGAAATAATCAACCACTTCCCTTGCATACCTACCTACATACTTGATATTAAGCATTGTCGATGTCAAAAGTACGGTAAGACAGGAAGTACTTGAATCAAGCATGGATTTTCGATACAAAGCCGTAATAGTGTTGTATCGAAGAAAAGATCTTCTTCTTGGTTCTTCTTTGAAAGACATGGAGCGGTGGAGCGGGACAACACCACAACACACATACCCCACACCCCATCCTTTTTTGCTAAAACTGCAGAAACGATTCTAAGTTGAAGCAGAATTCCTGCTTCCCGGATCGTGATACATTTCTCTGGGTGTATGGGCATTCAAAATGGTACACTAAGAAAAAAAATCAATCTATAATCTAGATTGAAATTCTCATTTTCGCGAAGATTGCAATCTTACAAAAAAAAAGATTGAAAAAACTTGAAATGAATAACTTGAATTATTGAAAATCTCAAAATCAAGATTTTGCCATCTCTCAATGTACTTATCAACCCTTTTACAGTTCTCGGTAAAGATTCAGCTTAAAAATGTTTAACTCTGTCGTCTCCAGAAAAACTGAAATAAAAAAAAGGAATTTTGAATTAAAGTGCAAAAAAAAAGGAAAATATATGCCTCCAGTGGGGTTCGAACTCGCGACCTAAGGCAACTGTTTGATTATCTTTAACACTGGGCTGTGAGGTTTTGTTCAGGTTATCCGCGGCGCCTAGCATTTGACTGGTGGTCGAGCTGGTTAAGTTGCCATGCAAGTTCGTTCCTGTTAAGAAGTCCCCCGAGGTACCGAACTCAAACCCCGGACGGGAAAAGTTGAAAATATGGTCGAAAAGGAGGAGGAACACAGAAAAATTTAGTAATTATAAAAAAATAAAAATAAATCAAAAATAATTTTTTTTTTATTTTATTTTTCATTCTAAAAATGAGATTGTTTCATCTTAGATTCGAGTAGAAACGATCTTAGTCCAAGATTGGTTAGTTAAGATTTAAATTGAGATTATAATCTGGGGTTGAGATTTTCCCTGCTTTGAGCATTTTTGTTACCGTTTCGTCTCGGTTTCGAGATAATAATCTTGGTTTTAGATTGAGTTTTTTCTCAGTGTACATCCTCTATCTAAAAATCAAGTTGCAGAAATGTAATACTGTACGATTTGACCAAAGGGAAATAAACCCAGAGTTATTATCCTATTGAACCCATTGTTAATCACAAATCGCGCCCAGAAAGCGTCAAGATAGGCTCTGAATTTCCACAGTTTCATTGTGCTTTGGTTCAGGAGAGGGTTCGGTTAGTCCGGGGCGTTTCGACTCCTACCCGGTTTGCAGCCCTGCTTTTCGACCCCAGGAGTTATTCGAAACGGACTGTAGGAATTTTACTGCCAACTGCCGACTGACATCCTCTGGAAAGCTGTTCCACAAACAATGTGGGCCGTGGTGGAAGCACAGCCAGATTAGATGCTGTAGATGAGAACCGGGTGTTGTATGTCTTGAGCTTTACGTGTGCCAGAAACTATCGAGAGTGGACTTGATTTGCATCAAACAAACAATTGACTTCATCTAATTGTACCATTTGTTCGTTTTTCTTTTCTCTTTTTTTTTGTTATTGTGAATGCTTGATGAAAAATAGTGTTTGTTGTTCCATGTTGTATCTAAATTAATTTCCATTCATTTTAAGTGTACCCCCTTTTGAGCAGGGTCATTTCTCGATGGTTGCCCAACGTTCGTCGGCCCCGACAAATGCCAACCAGCCGCCAACCATCGGGAAGATGCCCGTCCCAAATGTTAATATTGATTGCGCTCCTAGTAAACTACTCATTCGATCGATGGGCAATCCCTTTGCCTTGTTGTTTGAGATTGAGATTCTTTGTGTGTGCGTGTGTGTGTGTGCGCCTTCCGAAGACCAGCAGCCATGGCTTAACCTGCATTCTTTTGTATCCAATCTAGGATGAATTTCACCCCTTCATTGAGGCGCTGCTACCGTACGTTAAATCGTTCTCGTACTCCTGGTTCAACTTACAGGCGGCCAAGCGAAAATACTACAAGAAACATGAGAAGCGCATGTCGCTGGAAGAGGAAAGGCACTGCAAGGACGAGCTACAGGTAAGGCTGGTAAGGCTGGTGGCCAGTAACCGTTTCACATGCGTCTGCACTTTTCAGAATGAAAAGACAGAGGTAAAACAGAAGTGGGCCTCCCGCCTCCTGGGGAAGCTGCGCAAGGACATCACGCAAGAGAGTCGCGAGGACTTTGTGCAGTCGATAATCGGAAAGCGCAAGTCAATTTGCGTGCTCTCAAACCCGGACCAAAAGGGCAAGATGCGACGCATCGATTGCCTGCGGCAGGCGGACAAAGTCTGGAGGCTGGACCTGGTCATGGTCATTCTGTTCAAGGCCATTCCCCTTGAGAGCACAGACGGCGAGCGGTTGGAAAAAAACCCGGAATGCCTGCACCCTGGCCTATGCGTCAATCCGTACCACATCAATGTGTCGGTGAGGGAGTTGGATCTGTATTTGGCCAATTTCATAAACACCCACAACTCGGGCATGCACCCGGTGGCGATGGCCAGGTCACCGCAACTGGCCGTGTACACGCACAGTCGCCACAGTAACTCATCCGTGGAAAGGAAGGAGGACAACAGCGACGGCATGGAGCTGAAGAATGAGGGCCTGCGACACAATCCCTACAACGGAGTGGTCTGCAACGACATCATACTGGCGACGGGCGTGTTCTCCTCACAAGAGCTGTGGACCTTATCCAAAGGTACGTACTCACCCGAGCGCAGAGTCCGGGGCACAGGGGCGAGTGATCGATAAGCTTCTTCTGCAGATTCGATACTGGACGAGGCCAGCAGCAATAGTCTACACTCGAACCTCATCAAGAGGGAAAATATGGGAGTTGCCTACGACTGCAATACATATCAACTGACTTCCGACACGACCCAGGGTCTAGCCCAGGTGGGAGCTGTGGTGGCCAACCCCCTGCCGAGCAGTTACAGTAGTAAGCCCCTAACACAGACACGCAGGGGAGCCTAGCCTAACCAAATTGATTTCCATTCACACAGTTGACTTTGTGGATCAGAGGAGTGTGCATTTATCACAGTCTCCGCTCCTGCGAACAGATGCACCCAACGGATCCACGAACGAGGCCTGCAAGGTCGATCACAGCAGCTCCCCGCCGCTGATCAACTCGCGCTCCGGCACTTCGGCCGAGAACTGTACCAGCAGCTTCTCGGTGATACTTCGCTCAGCCGACAGCAACAATTCGAACGGCGAGTCGTCGTCGGTGGTCACCTCCGACTCGGCCATTTCCCTGCATCGCTACACGTCGCTCAATAGCAGGCCGATTCCCCAAATTCGCCCAACCGAAGGTAAGCACAAGTCGGAGCCTTCTTAGCCTTTGCCAACCAAATTGAAGTCACGCAAGAGAGAGAGAGAGAGACGGAGAGAGAGAGAGAGAGAGAGAGAGGGGGAGAGCGAGCGAGCAGATTGGCCCGTCCGTCTGTTACCTGATCTTGTGGAATTACTTTCGAGCAACACTCACGGTGTAGCTTAGGAACAACGATTGTACACTCAAAAAGTGTATTTTCTAGTCTTTAGAAATGCGTCTTAAAATAATTGTTGTTCTTAATTTAAAAAAGAATTTCTTGTTTTACGACAGTTGTTTCTTAAACTTAGAAATCAATCGAAAAATTGATGTGTTTAGAAAACAACTTCTTAAATTTTTGGTAGTTTTTCTAGATATTTGCCTAAAAACTTTCTTCAGTTAAGGGTGAATTAGTTGAGAAAAGGAATGCATTAAATTAGGGTGACAACCGTTAAGGTTAGTAAAACACCCTTGTGTTGGGAAGGAACCTTTCCTAAGTCGCCCTAAAATATTAAAAAATTTAGGTAGAAAAATCATTTTGAAAATTATAAAAGGACACCGCTTGTAATTCTCAAGCTCGAGTTCCATGCTTTCGGAATATCAAAGAGGCAGCCGAGTGCATAGCGTTTGACTGCGTTCTTTACTGCGACTCACGCGATTGCTTGGTAGTCGAATGCGGTAAGACGCCTTTCGTATGGAAGTTTCCCCTAGTGCCCCTAAAGTGATTACTAATTTTAATGTGATTTTCAGAAAGAAGACTGTGGGGAACCAACAGAAATTAGAAAGATTCTATAAAAATATTATTTAATTGTGTTAAATAAGTTTGAGAAAAGTTTGAGGTGCGTGTCACAGTCACGCACGACTTGACACGACGTTTTCGTGTTGCAAGATCAGATGTCGTGCCTGCATGTGTGACAATACAAGACATAGGCCAATATGAACTTACTCCGCAGTATTCTCAGAAAGTAAAGTAGTAAAGTACTTTGCTGTAAAAACATTGTACACTGAAATTTCTGGACCTCCATTGTAGATCTGAGCTTTCATCACTGGAAAAGTGAACTGTACCCACTGATCTTTATTATTTATGTTCGTTTTTAGACCAGAGAAACCATATTTAGTCTGAATAGTTAAGGACAATCTAAACTCTAGCAAAAAAATTCCAAGAATATTATAAAGGAACAAAAATCCAGCTAAAGTCGTGCGTGTCGTGTCGTGATTATAAAATTGTTTACCGTTCGTGTTTTGATTATGCGATTTGTCTTAGTGTCAACTTCCTCTTTTGTCTCTACTCCCCTCACTCCCTTTTAGAAACAATTGGATATTTCTAGAATCTAGAAATGCCCTTTCTGAAATCTAGAAAACGGGTTTCTACAATTAAGTAAATGTGTTCTATCTAATGGTAAACAGGGTCTTTATTTTAGAAAGTCTCAGTCCTATTATAAGATACTATTCTATTAAGGGCCGTTTTCTAACTTCTAACTTCATAGAGCTATCTGTCCCATAAACCTACAAATAACAGAGCAAAATCTTAGTTTATCTGACACATGGCAGCTATGTAGAAGATGAGAAATCGGACCTAAAATATATAGGAAGAATTTCTAAATTTTAGGGTGATTCCGTTGGTTTTGTGTCAAGTGTAGCTTGGGAGCTTTCGTGCTGTGAACTACTGGGGTTTCGGTCATCTTTGAAGAATTCTCTCCAACGGGAGAGGTGGTCGGATGAGAAATATGTTCCCTTTCTAAGATTGTGATTTGTGTTCAATTGTGTTCCTTTGCCTTTCACCCTTAGGCATTCTTCATCACAATTGCTCCGCGCTGCTGGCGACTTCTGTTAGTCCGGCCAACTCGCTGTACTATCCCCAGCAGGGAAGCTCGCGGCCATCACCAACGACAGCGGCGGCAGCCGGAGATGAGGAGCTAAGCCAGCACGCTGACAAGTACTCAGCCGAATCTCATGACATTTCCGACTTCGTCACTTACGTGTGCCAGGATGCTGGCCACCCCACAGCCGTGGAGAATCACCCGTTTCAGCACACTCATCCGCATCCACATGCATCCCATACGCATGGCCATGCCCCCCACTTTCAGATCCATCAGCAGCTGCGCAATTCGAAACTAGCATCCGCCTCGTCGACTCACTACCAGATGCTGCCACCCATGTTGCCGCCCATGGCACGGCCGGTGGCCATTATTCGGACAAGTGGGGATTTGGCAATGGTTCAGTCACCGCCGCCTTCCTCCGTGCCGAAGAATAGCCTGGACGATGAGGATAATCGAAACGCCAACACCATGGAGAGCAACCATAGTCCCATACCCATCAATTCGGACAACCACTGCGCTCCACTGGTGGCAGCCGCCTCCCCGCAACCCCAGCAGTCCCAGTCCCAGTCCCAATCCCAATCCCAGGCGGCCGCCAGTCCTCAAGTATGCATTGAAGCTGGTCGCTGTAAGATTTCACCGGGCGCCAGCAGCTCCAACTCCTTGACTCGAATTGCCACCCAAATGTATCCCACATCGAACGGACGGGAGTATTTCAATCCATTTCACACGCAATCGACGTCCGTGAGTATTGAGGGATCAGCACCCGCCCGGCCAATGCATAATCGTTTCTGTTTACAGCTGCTTGGATACGCCGGCTCCATCTCCACAATGTCCGGCGTCATCAGTCCCACAAACCTAAGCCTCTACTCGGCTCCACACCGTTCGAGCGCCAGATCGCGATGGAACGAGGACGAGCTAATAATTCCACATTCTGTATCTAGTACAAATATAGAAAATACGCAGGTTATACTAATGGAGGACGGTAAGTGGCGGGAAGCAACCGGCGGATGGTCAACTGATTTCGTGTTCTCTTCAGCCACAGGTCGTTACATTGATGAATACGCAGCGAATCCCAATCGTGACTATGTGTCATGATGATGACACACACACACTCTCATACACTTAAGGCTTGGGCATGCCAAACAAGAATTATGGTTTAATGATACAAATATTTGGATATAAGTACCTATAGAAGCAATACTCCATACCGGAATAGGTAGATATGGATAGGAAATGTTAAAGTGGGTGAGTGCATAAGTCCAAAGCCAGCTGAGGATGAGTACATTGGTCAAGCATCCTCCCTGGCTATCGATTTATGAATGCAGCACTCGATCGACATTTTAGCTTCTCCAGCTGATGATAAAATACTTATATATACAAGTCGGATTATGCCCCACCCAGTCGAAGCAGCAGCAGCTCAGGGGCAGGAGTATAAACGTTTCGGAAAAGAGCTGAATAGTAGGCACTTGGTAGTAGTTCGGCTAGAAGCTAGATGGCCATGGCCCAAGGTTGTCATAATCGAGGGAAGGTCAACCATGGTCAGGCAGGGAGTACCAGGGAGCAGGAGGAATTTCTGAACATCCTTCTTCTCTCCTTGCAAGTGCCAGCAACTTTTCTCTCTTTCGGTCTGTCCATGTGAACATCGGGAAGCCTGTTGCTTCCCTAATTCCATAATGCAGCGATGCTGCCCTCGATGGGTGAGAGGCCGTTTGGCCTGGCTCCGCCACTTAAGCGGAACAGGCTCCCTAGGTTCAATAGAAAAGGCAAGTAACAATAAAGACTAAATATCTTACGTGCTAGAGTCCTACTTATATAAGAGTTACACGTTATGACAATAGTAGGCTTAGTGAGAACAACAATTCAATGCATATTCATTTACAAATATGCAATTTCGTCATATTGAATGAAAACCAATCTAATCAAATATTATGGCAGAGAGGAGGTGCGTTTTACTGGTGTTGGAGTCGCTCTAATATATATAGTCGGCGAATACAGGCTTTATATTATAAATAGTATAAAATTCCTAAGCTAGTTGATAAGCATTAACCAAGTGCCACTCCAGAGGAGTGAGGTGCCTGTAATGGATGCATGGGCCTGTGTGCTACACCACCGGCCTCGCCTGGATTGGTCGATTTGGGCGGGGGCTGTCAACCGGTGCAGGATCGGCTCGGTTGATCGGCTGTAATACATACGCCCATACACACACACACACAACCCTTGTTGGACGGATCTAGCTAAGAGTTGGTTTGTTCAACAGAGAGTTACCCGATGAGTTCTGCTTTAATTGCCTTTTTTTCTTTGTGTGTGATCAGTTGCTCCATTTGTTCCATTGGTGGTGTCTGCGGGTAACTCCGTATCTGAACCACTGGACACAATTGCCTGAGCAACTGCAACTGAATTACATTAACCCAACACTAAGAGGCATATACCTACATACAGACAGACAAATGTACTTATTTCAAAGACTAACCGGAGGTACGCTACATACATACATACATACACACATACATCTATCTGTAAGTTTACATATTTACTATTTTAAACTTAGTACAATAATAGCAAATAAGGCAACAACGACAACGGGCATGTGCAAGAACAAAAAACGAAACAATATTTATTAGTACGTTTTTACGAATTGGCTGTGAATATAATCTTATGCTAATGCTGTTTGTAATTTAGTATAAACTACAAGTGCTTACAATTAACGGAAATAAAGAAATGGACGGAAGAAACAGCAACGGAATCGGCGACTTTGGCAAACAGACGAATATTTTCATCAAATAAAGCACATACACCCGGAAAAAAGTAGAACGAATAACATGAGAACAAACGCTCATGAAAATAAATGTATTCGTTCTTGAACTTTCAAGAATTTCGTGCTTGAAGTCGAGCTAAATACGTGCTCAGATTGGTGCTTTTAGGAGAGAGGAGTGAGGTACTGAAACTGAGAGAGGAGAGCAAGCACATTTGAGAGAATAGCGTTGAGTCTGCTCTTACAGTTTTGTATTTTATGGGAGGGGGGTGTGGGGAAGCTATCGAGCGAAGAGCGTAATGGATTTTTGCACTCATGTTGCTTTGGAATTCCCAACCAGTTGTGGCATTGCTGGCATGGAGAGACCTCTGTTCGACTGAAAGATGACAGACAAAGACTAATGCTGCTTTAAGGTGTGTATTCCTCGAGACGGCTTAAACTTGCTACATGGCTTAACAATTGATTTTCCATTAAATAAATTTGGACACAACGAAAAAAACCATTGATTTTAAATTGGAATCTGTAAAGCTCTTGATTTAAGACTAAACGTTCTTATTCTTGAATGTGATGAGCTCTTGATACTAGAAAGAACGTTCTCGGTTTTTAACAATGCTTGTATGCTCTTGAATTTTGGAATGTTTATCACTTGATCCAAGAACGAGTCTGCTTGATTTGAGAATGATTCGTGTTTAGATTAAGTATTGGAGCTCTTGGATCAAGAAGAACGGAAACAAAAATTCATACTTGGATCGAGAATTTCGCTATTGGATTGAGAACTTTCACTCTTATCGAACTATTGATCACGAAAATTCTTGATCCAAGTATGAAATTCTCAATTTTTTCTCTGAGTGTACACATACAGTCAAACAAATTGGGGTTTGTCAATACACGTCGTCTCAAATTGAGACTAAAACCAGCAACATTTATGGGTAGAGTATCACAAATTGATCTCTAGGTTATTCAATTCGATGATTGGAATATTCATTTGATTGGCAAGTGTATCGAGTTGAGACGGACACACGTTTTCATTATGATAGTTGGCCATGGCAATTCGAAAAGTAATGCCACAACAATACAGGTAGGGTGCTCGCAGTGTGCGCCCTCAGCAGAGCACTTAAAACGTTCAGTGTTTCGCGTACTCGTGTAGCGTGCGGTTCTTCGTGGATGTCGTTTTTGGTTCACACACACACCCATACATAGTTTGCGTCCATCTAAGACAGCGATGCCCATGCTTTATACGCTTCATGCTCTAATGTCGTTGTAGCGCGCCAACGCTGACGCAAAAGGCATAGGCATGATGCAAAAATATAGGTAAGGCGGCGTCGGTGTGAGTTCTCTGCAAAGTACGCTCACGTTCAGTGCTGCGCGTACTCTTGAACCGGAAGCTTTGGGCAAAAAGTACTCATCACACTCACGCCGCCTTCTCTTTATTGTTGTACCTTGGGCATAGTCTGGCTCATGATGCAACAATAAAGGTAAGGCGGCGTCAGTGTGATGAGTACTTTTGTACAAAGCGTACGCATCAAGAGTACGCGCAGCACTGAACGTGAAGGTTTTTTTCAGAGAGCTCTCACTGGCGCCGCCTTACCTGTATTGTTGCATCATGGGCTTGCTGCTCTTGCGGAATAAAAGGCAACAACAATTCGTGCACACAGCGCTGTAACCACAAGCACACACACAACCGGCAGTAATCGGTTCCCAGTCGGACTTTGCATCATTGAGAAAAATTAGTACATCTAGTGTCATGAAATTTCACTCAAATAGTCAGTACATGATTTTTTTTGCAAGAAATTAGTACTTAAAATAACATGAAAAACTCACACGTTATTTTGTCAGGTTTTTGTAAGGCTACAAGTCTGGAATTTCATTCGAAAACATGAAAAACTCAGGGGTTTGTCAGCGAACGTCTCATGTCTTCCCACCTACGATATACAAAGTAAGTACATCTGGAGTACTAAGAAGGTAAAGAACCCGAAGGCTGATGACGTCACCTAAACGGAAACGGCTGAAACCCCTGAGATTTTCGGCGTTTCCATTGCAAAATGAAGCGGAAGGCTCAGGTTTTGGCATGCCTTATCACTTGAAAAGTAAGCATGAGAAAGTACCTTTTTCATGATGAAAAGTCCGACTGGGAAGCTGTTGGGCACCCCTGATTTAAGAAGTTCGCTCTAGCGCCCTAGCGCTCACTCTCTCTCGCACTCTTGCCAAAAGCTCCTTAGTACTTAAAAAATAAATGTGCGCCGTATCATGGCTGTTGCCTACCAATTATACTGATAATTCATCGCAGCTTTGGCTGCACGCATAGTTGCTGTGTCGCCCAAGATGTCTGAGATCATTCGAGATTGAGAGTTCAAGTCCCAGTCGCGGTAAGTAAAATATAAAATTGTTAAATGATCTTCAAAAATTAATCATTCCAACTTGGCAAAAAATAGTGGAGTTGGGTTTGGGGCTCGGCCTGATGGTTTCTCTGAGTGTATACAAAATAAGTAAAATGTATATAATACACTGTGACAAACACAAAGTAACACAAATCTTCGGGGATGGGACACTGCGTATATTGTGTAGGTATAGTTAAATTGATTTTTATGGCATATTTTTTTTGAGCACTTCGAAGTTTTGAATAACTTACAAAGGGTGTTTTTTTAAGAGCTATAGGAAAGTTTTTCAAAAACAAACACATAAAATTCAGAAAAATTAATGAAATCTTTATGTGAATCGATAGTACGCACAGTGGTCGGGCTTGTATGGAGCCGCGGCCATACATACTTCTAGATGTGCTATCGCTATGAAACTTTTACCAAAAATCTATAAAAATATTATAAATATATGTTACAAAAATTGGCCAGATCGTACCACTATATCCTATAGCTTCCATAGGAACGATTGTTTCAGTGGTCATAAATTCATTTCTTGTAATCATAACGGGCTGAACTTTTTATTGTAAGTTATTTACAAACTTGGACCTGTAATATAAAAGTGTGAGAGTGATTACTTACTCCACTCCCCACGCCCACCTTCCCAAAAAGTTATTACAAACAAAACGAACAATAATACAAAATTATATAATATTTAAATGGTTTCATCAAGTAACGAAAGAGTTGACTCTAGTAGAGTTGACTTTTCCAATTAGTGTTCTTTGTCCACTAATAAATGGATCAGAACTTAAAAGCAATCTGTTAAATAAGTCTGTTTTTTTGTTCTTTTCAAGCTTACGCAGCGGCTAGCAAAAACTATCAGCTGATATTTTCTCTAAATAATCTGTAAATATTCGTTTATATTTTGGTATAAGTTTGATCATTAACTTCGATTAACTTCACAACTAAAAGTCTAAGTGAAACTTTAACTTACATACAAATGTTATATAAAAGTGGACAAATATTACCTTAATTATTAAAAATAGACACAACAATCTTAGTACATGAATATAATGAAAAATAATAGTAAATACCTGTATTTAAAATATAAAATACTTCCATTGTTCATCAAATCTTTTTTTTTTTAAATGTTTTGCTCTATGTTTTACAGTTATTCTTGAAGAGGACAGATGGAGCAAAACAAAAATAACAGCAGAGTAAAAAATTGTAAAGTGTTATGAGACAGTGCTGACACGTTTTAAACAGTAATACTATCTTTTGTTTTTTTATTTTTGGCCTATGGGGGCGTCCACTGTGGTACGGTCCATATAATTTAATGTTTGAAGATTATTTCATGCACATGTTGAACGCGACTGCGCCTCAAATGGTCCATCCGCTTAGTCCAATTTTGGCATACTCTTTCCAACATTTCGGCCGGTATCTCACAAATAAATGCTTCAATGTTGTCTTCCAATGCGTCAACTGAAGCGGGCTTGTCTGTATAGACATGAGCTTTAACATTGCCCCACAAAAAATAGTCAAAAGGCGTTGAATCGCACGATCTAGGCGGCCAATAAGTCAATGAGTCCATTGTTGCGCGTGCTGTGTGGCATGTGGCACCGTCTTGTTGAAACCACATGTCATGTTTGGGCAAAAAAAGTTGGATATCATCTCACGGTAGCGCTCACCATTCACAGTTACGTAACGATTCGCATCATTTTTGAAGAAGTAAGGTCCAATGATGCCACCAGCCCATAAACCGCACCAAACTGTAACTTTTTCAGGATGCATTGGTAGCTCTTGCAATGCTTCTGGCTGATATTCACTCCAAAATCGACAATTCTGCTTATTTACGTACCCATTGAGCCAAAAATGAGAAATGGAAGAAGCGCGCGATGAACTTTCTTAACAGAGCACGCATTTTGTTAATAGAATTCAATAATTTGCAAGCTTTGTTCGTTTGTAAGACGATTCGTGGTTAAATTATAGACCAAACTGAAGATGTTTGACAGTGAAACACAAAACACGAAACGTGCGTGAGCTGCTTAAACCAGTGTTGCCAAAAAGATAATAGCTTAAAAATCACCCTTTACAACCTTAGCTACGTCATCTATTAATCGAGCACCTTGAACTTGTTCTATTATTTAAAAACAAACACATTTTCACAAGAAAATCGTGTATCTATTTTCTATAATCGGTTTTCGGATATCTAAATTTGCATTCTTTTTCGTTTAAACTGATCATCATCGGTTTGTCGTTTAAGAGACCAGCAGTAATTTGTCGTCAAGTTGATTTCTTGTTTGTGCCATCAAAGCGCTACAACATGGTCGGCGGTCCTGTTATTGCCAAGAAAATGATCGCAGAAGGGAATATTATATTAAAATCCATCGAATACTGCCAGCAATTTGAAAAACAGCTCAATTCAATAACCGTATCATACAGGAAGCTCAATTCCCTCATTGCACCAGAGTGCGGTATTCTGCTTACAGAATATTTCTTCTTATTGCAAGTAACAAATTTAAACAACAATGACATACTGAACTTGAGCGAAGGTTAAGCTAGATTAAGTTGAATAGCTCAATCAAATATGGATTTTAATAAGCCAACATGCAGATGACGCAAAAGTAAATGTTTTAATGTTTTTTAAATAGTCTCCCACAAATTTGACTTAATAATTTTCTTTCAAAGTACGTTCAAGTCGAAAAACAATTGAAAAATCAATATATTTTAACATTTTGCAACCTCAAATAAAGAAAGGATGAACCAGGAAATATCTGACATTCCAACGATGGATGTCGAAAATACTGGGTTTTCTTCTTCCAAATTGTTCATAGAGATTGGATAATGAATGGCAGCGTTATAAAGACTATAACAAACGTTGCATCTTCTTTTAAGCCACATCTGCTGTTTGCTAACATAATATTGAAATGTTAAAATCAGTGTTAATGCTGTGTTAATTAACATTGGGGAATGTTATTAAACACTGATTCCTTTGAGTAACGCACCCAATATAAATACACTTCCTTAAGCCCCCGAAAATAACGTTAAATTCAAGGTAATTTGGCCTCAAAATGGCGTAACCTTACTTTAAGGTGGCTGATGACCCTAACTTTTTAAGTAATATTAGCCGAAATCCTTAATGTAAGATCAAAAATTCCGCAGCAGTGAACAGTCTTTTGATCATAACTCGACAACCGATAATCCGATCTTCACTATTTCTTTGGCGATTCGATAAGTTATCCAAGGTACTAAATATGTCTATTAAGAACGAGCCATCTACCTTTAAAACTGTGGGAGATTTGGCGTTCGTTCTGAATTGCGGTGGCGGGAGGGGGCGTGGCCAAAATGGAAAATGAATCTGCCTGCAGACATAAGAAGCACATGTCCCATACATGTCAAACCTCTATATCTTACCATTGCGTTCATACGGACAGACAGACGGACAAGACTCGGCTGTTGATGCTGATCAAGAATATACTATATATACTTTATGGGGTACGAGATGATTCCTTCTGGCTGTTGCATACTTTTGCACAAACTTACAATAACTTCTGCAGGCAGCTCAAGTTTGTTTTCAATTTTGGCCACACCCCCTCCCACCACTGCAATGTGGAAAACACGTCATATTTCCCAGCCACTTTAAAAGATAGATGGCTCGTTTTAAGTAATCAGGATAACTTATCGATCCGCCAAAGGAATGGGAAAGATCGGATGGGCGGTTGTCGAGTTATGATCAACAGACTGTTCGCTGCTGCACCGCAGTGAAGTGAAGTATTTTTGAGATTTTTTCCACATTTTTCGAGTATTCCCTAGTGTTTTTGAATTTTACCAATTACTTGGTCAATAAGCACGATTTCTGAGTTTTCAAATCAACATCTTTAAAGCAAAATGTCCAAATTTTACTTTTATGAGCATAAACCATGAGCTTTTTCTTTGCTTTTGCTCATTTCGGTACCATTTATTACATAAAAAAGGTAAAAAAGGCATTATAACTATTAAAATTTCTATGAAAACTAAAAAAACTAGTGAACTGCATCACTAAAGATCACTAAAAGATGGATAAATTTTGAAAAAAGAATAAATTACAATTTGAATTTGGTCCTACCGTTCCAGAGTTATGCGCTTTTAAAGATTTTTTCATTGCATGAATCTAATAATAATTTTTACAAAAATGCCCATAATTCGTGAACCAAGGCTTCGTTGGTGAAACCGATAACACAATTTGTTGTAATTTTCGATCTACTTTATGACCTATATAAGGTGGTTCGGGTGTAAGCCTTTAAATGGTACTTCATCTCGAGGTTTTTTGGCTGAGGAGTACCATCTCCCAGGGACATGCAATAGCCTATTATGCCATCATAAATTTAGTTTTTAATAAAACTGTATCGTGCGCTTTTAAAGATATTCAAGAATTTAGGTTGGACTACCCCTGGAAATACGACAAAGAATCAGCTACGACGGGCTTAACTGAAGACACGCTTAAAAATAAGCAAATTAAGGATTTCATTTCCAAGGCCAGCCTCACTTTTTTTTTGAATCCAGCAACATTTCGATTGTTTTCTTGCAAATAATCCAAAAATATGGGAATCCAACGAATTTTTCCAAGAGGCAAAAAAGAAAGTACAACAGTTGCAAGTGGTCAATGATGCAGCAGAACGTGGTGTGGCCTTGGCTAATAACCATACTAATATCACAACTTCGGAAACTGATTTTCAAAATTTATTACAGAGCATAGAGCTGCATCGCAAGAATCATAATGAATGATTAAAAAAAAACAATTTTATTTGTATTTTGTGGATGAAAAAATCTTTAAAAGCGCATAACTCTGGAACGGTAAGACCAAATTCAAATTCTATTTTTCCAAAATGTATCCATCTTTTAAACTGCATCACTATTTTTTTTAAGTTTTCATAGAAATTTTAAATGCTATAATGCTTTTTATACAAAATATATATATATATAAAAATGGGAAAAGGGGGATCATGAAGTTGTGCGAATGTATGTAACAGGGAGAATGAAAATTGTCCGACCCCATAAAGTATATATATTCTTGATCAGCATGAACAGCCGAGTCGATATAGCCATGTCCGTCTGTCCGTCTGTCCGTCCGTCCGTCCGTCTGTCCGTCTGTCTGTCTGTATGAACGCGTCGATCTCAGAGACTATAAGAGATAGAGCCACAAATTTTTGCACGAAGGTAGATTTATGCTGTACGCAGATCAAGTTTGTTTCAGATTTGAAAAATTCCACCCCGTCCTCCTTTTATCCCCAAAAAACCTAGACCTCCTCTAGAAATCCTAGACCTAAATAGCCGTCAGATCCACAATTTTTAAGTTAGAGCCTCGTGGTTTAGTATACAAGCTAGGCCCAATATCTATCTATTCTGAAAAGTACAATCAGATCGGACAAAAAACACCGGAGTTATAAGCGAAACAGTTGAGCTGATAAGAGCACCCCCCCCCCCCCCCCCCCCCTATTATCTATTATCTATTATCTATTATCTATTATCTATTATCTATTATCTATTATCTATTATCTATTATCTATTATCTATTATCTATTATCTATTATCTATTATCTATTATCTATTATCTATTATCTATTATCTATTATCTATTATCTATTATCTATTATCTATTATCTATTATCTATTATCTATTATCTATTATCTATTATCTATTATCTATTATCTATTATCTATTATCTATTATCTATTATCTATTATCTATTATCTATTATCTATTATCTATTATCTATTATCTATTATCTATTATCTATTATCTATTATCTATTATCTATTATCTATTATCTATTATCTATTATCTATTATCTATTATCTATTATCTATTATCTATTATCTATTATCTATTATCTATTATCTATTATCTATTATCTATTATCTATTATCTATTATCTATTATCTATTATCTATTATTTATTATCTATTATCTATTATCTATTATCTATTATCGATTATCTATTATCTATTATCTATTATCTATTATCTATTATCTATTATCTATTATCTATTCTTGGATCCAAGACTATTTATGCTTGATATGAAGAAGACTGAAACAGTGCTTGGTTTCAGTATCATATTAGTTATCAATACGAATCCGAACAAAAATGGCAGCCGCTTCTCCCACTGTGATGCGGCTCCGAGTTTCCAAAATCCGCTGTCTACATATAAATAGCAATATTTATTCAAATATATCTACAATTACAATTACAGAACAGAATGCTAGCGTCCACCCATGCTGATGCGGATGTCTTAGCTTCGCTTTGAACTGGGAATTAGCTGCTGGCGCTTGTAGAGCGTTTTCTTCCTTGGCGGTGCGGCTTGAGCCTGCGACCCGTTGGAGTTCCTTTCAAATTCCGCCGTTTTTGCACTAAGCGTCGCCCCACCGATATTCGAAATGCTGGCTGGCAATCTGGGCTCCGTCATCTTGGTCGGCTGCGTTTCGCGGCCTTCAAGGAAACACACATGAGTGAGGCACAGCGGCATCATCGGGCATATCTAGCCGGCGACTTACCTGTCGCCTCCTTCGGAATCGATATTTGCAAGCTGGCTGAGAAAACATTCAAGTTTTCGAGTACCACTGGTATAGACTGTCGCCTGACCTCCTTTAGTTCTTTGGTGTTCGCGGCGGCGACATTACCATACCTACAATACATTCAGGGGTTGAGATAGATAAGCTGGTGTTTCGAGTTTTTCCATATTACCGTGTCAGTGGTTCCCTGGGAGATTCAACAATTTCATCCGACGAACTGGCCTGATCGCTGGCTTGTATGGCCGACTCTTCAAGCTGATGCATTTCCCTGGAGCAAGACCACGTATAAATATTATCGAATCTTCCAAAATTTTCTAGGCACTTGCTTACCACTCGGACTCGCTGCTTTTGCTGGTAATTAGATCGTAAAGCTTGTCGGGAGACGTGTCCAACAGGTGGGAGTACACCAGGTCAAGCATTTCGGGTGGAACTTTGAAAATTTCTTCATAATGATCGATCATTGTTCTGAAAAGGAAGGAAAAGTAGGAAATAGTTGGATATTTCTGAAGGGTCAATATTTTATCGACAAAACGATAAGGGTTGGTGCCGATATATCGATATTTGAAAATATGTTTTCCTTTCTAAAGTATGGAAAATATTCTCCCGGTTTCTGGCCTACATAAAATGGTTTATTGAATACTGACCCCTTCTGAAGTCGTTAATCTTATTTCGGGGCGCATTCGCTCGCCCTTTCTTTCTTTTTTTTTTGATGAACAGCAACTGTACCCTCCAGAAAACCCCTTCAATTGCGATCTTTCGCCTCTTACCTAATCACATTAATGGCGTCGCTCATATTTTCCTGCTCGCGACTCTCGGCCGTTGCATCAGCGGTGGCTGGGGTTCCCCGCAAAATATTGGGTGCAAACACTGTGGATAGGTTGCTGCTATCCATTTTGTTGCCAGTCATCTCCAGGACGCCATCCTGATCGCCAATGTCATCGCTGTGGGCAGCTACCTTGGCCAGGAATCGCAGCAGGACATAAAGTGTGTCCCTATGTGCAACTGGCAGCAGTTTGATTAGATGCGAAATAGCCTCCAGCTGCAATCGGCGATTGCGTATCCCTGGAAATAGAGTTCATTTTATACACAATCCGTTGATCGGTAAAGAGGCATCATACTTTGGGTTTCCAAGAACGTGCTGTACAGCTGCTTACACAGCAGGGGCTCTGGCAGATCTCTCAAGAATTCTTTCAGCAGGGTGGCCACATCATGCGGACATGTATTCTCCGGTATTAGCATATGGCAGTTCTTGTCAAACTCCTCACGCAGCTGTAAGAGAGAGCGAAATAGTTATATCCGATCGATGTGTGGACTACCAACTGGCTTGGACTTACTTGCTTCACACGCTTCTTGGACGTACTGACCCGAAAGAGACCGACTTTCTGCAGCCCATGTTCCACTAGGTAATCTATGCAGTTGGTCAGAAAGCTGGGCACATTCAGATCACACACTGGGCGTCTGCACTCGGCGTACAGCGGCTTCTCAAAGTCCATTTCGCTGTGTCGCATATCAAACTGACTCTGCGACATTTGCATGGACCTGGCCGAGGAGGGCTTCTTCAAGTTAGAGAAGAAGTCGGTAGTGGGTAAGCTCTCGCATGACCGAACCTGCAAGAAGTTTCAGGGTGAGTTCACTGTCGAGCCAACGATGACGTCACCGGCTTACATTATCATTCAGTTTGGTTGTAGATCCACCACGAAATACGGAATGGATCAGAGAAGGCTTTGAGCGTGTGCCTCCATCGGCGCATCTATTACTTTCTCTGGACAGGCAACACTCCAGAGTTGCACCGAATAACGTTTCGCGTCCATCTGTCAAGTGGTGGAAGATATTTCAAAGAGTCTGAGATGAGCGATTGTATAACGATGGCTTACTGTGATCTTCCCTTCGGCCGAGGTCGAAGAAACTGGTGGTTATAGCCTTCTTCTTGGG
The DNA here is from genome assembly GCA_035044965.1 of Lordiphosa andalusiaca. Classification (NCBI taxonomy): domain Eukaryota; kingdom Metazoa; phylum Arthropoda; class Insecta; order Diptera; family Drosophilidae; genus Lordiphosa; species Lordiphosa andalusiaca. Next base: position 26,624 of record JAWNNM010001173.1, on the reverse strand, counting down.
TATAATTCGTCGCTTCTGAGACTTCCTTTCGAAATCTATATTTGATAACAAGACATCCATATTATTAAGTCAATAAGCGTGATCGGTCGTCCAATGAAGGCAGCTAGCCGGTTTATGCGGCACCTTTTGATTCGGAACCCGATCTTTGGCATAAATGGGATTCAGTCCAACTCAGCCACCCCAATGTGTTTTGTTTGATTTTCCCCAAATGTTTTATGTTTTCTATTATATTGAAGTAGCTTAGATCAGGCATGGGCACCGCCCAGCCCGCACCGTTATTTCACTCGGCACACAATGCTATTCGGTTACCGTTGCTCGTCTCGGCTCGACCGCAGTTTACAACAACAGCGCACCGATATTCAAAGCAGAAGACGAAAAAAATATCTTGTTCTTGTTGCATTAGTCGCGTCAAATCCTGCTGCTCACCCCTGGCTTAGATGGTTAAAAAAAGGCCCCCAAAATTGTGCCCCCCTACCGTCAATAGATCTCCAGATAGGATGAAAAACACACAAAGATTCAGTCAAAAGAAAATCCGGAGGGGTTCACTCCGGAGTTTGAATTTTAAAAAATTTTGTGTTCGGGTTCACGGAGCGGGCTTGGAAAGTCACTGAACCCAGGTTCAGGTTCGAACCGTGGTTTAGACATTATTTTTGCTGTTTTTGTTATAAAATTGTTGGTTTCTTGTCCAAAAAAAAAACAGATGTTAGAAATCGCGCTGAACTTAAAATTTGGGAACGGTTTTCTGAACACTTTGATGAGTTATTACAGTATTATGCAGAAGACTTCAGAACTCAGTTGAGTATAAATCGCTGGCAAAGAATGTGAAACAAATATATTTTGGAACCGAACCCTTTTTTATATTTTTTGCTCCGGTTCAGGTTTGGGTTCGGCAGGGAAAAATGTTGTTGCTCCGGTTCGGGTTTGGATCGGACTTCTCAAAAAACACGGTTCAGTGATAGAGGTTTGACGTGCATGGAACAAAAACTTCTTATACCTGCAGGCAGATCAAGTTTATTTTCAATTTTGGCCACTCCCCCTCCTGCCACTGCTCTTTGGAAATAACGTCACATCTTCCACAGTTTTAAAGATAGATAGTTCGCACCTTCGAGACATATTGAGTAATCACGATTATGTATCGATCCGCCAAAGGAATGGTGAAGATCGGATGAACGATTGTCGAGCTATGGTCAAGAGACTGTTCTCTGTTTTGCTGAGTGCATAATTTCGTTGGTACAGAGCTTGACCGATTTGCTTTCTTGTTTTTTAATCGTTCATAACTAATTTCATAATTAAAAGTGTTACAGTATCAAAATCACAAGTGGAAAGCTTTTGAAGTCGAAAGTGCAAAACTTGCAAATCAAACGTTCAGCCTTCAAACGCCTTTAATTTTCAAATGGAAAAACATTTGGATCAAAACCAACTACTGGCATTGTTGACTTTACCACTGAAAAATGTTCACGTTTACCGACTATCTTTTTGTTTGTGAGTACGATTTACCAAGCATTATGCGCAACGTTTCCCCATTTACCACAAATTGTGAAAAATTTCCTGTCGTTTTCGTACTAAATGGCGAATTTATCAAGTCATAGACGTGGATTCGGCTTGAAAGCTGAGGCAAGAAGAAACCAGGTATTGAAGTCTCCAAATCACCAATGCTGAACCTACTCGCCTTCCAGATGCTTTGTTTCGATGGTCAAAAGATTATTTTAAAGGAATTGATGGATATTTTTACACGAAAGAGACATAAATACACGATTTGACACTGCTGAGCCCATTCCCAGTATCGACGAGAGCGTATGGTTAAAGTTGGCTCTGCCCGACTTCTAAATCCTCGTATTACTCATGGCAATTGGTGTTTAATAACCTCATGTGACTCAGATAAGTATGCAACGTTTTTTTAACTCTGCCATTTATTATCCGATCCTTATGAAAACTGTGAAGATTGCATACATTGGTCAATGTACAATGTAGGAGATGTTCAACTTTCTTATTGTGAGGGGGCGTGGCCAAACTTTGAAATAAACTTGATCATCGTGCAGACAGTACAAGTCTACATTTAAAATTTTGTTGTCTCTGAGATCTAGGTGTTCATACAGACGAACAGACATGGCTATATCGACTCAACTGTGGATACTGATCAAGAATATATATAGTTTATGGGGTCGGAGATGCTTCCTTCTGCCCGTTACATACATTTGCACGACTTTAGTATACCCCATTTACTCTTCGAGTAAGTAGCACTGCTTAATTCCCGGATGGGATAGTCGCCTGTGAAGCTAGCGTCATTTTGTAGCAGATGCTGAGAACGTCTTTCTCAAGGAAAATATGCAAAATCACAGATTCATTCACATTAGTTTTTTTGGGATGATACTCCCCTTTAATACCCTGTTCCCATTGGGAATGGGGAAAAGGGGGATCATGATGATGTGCGAATGTATGAAACCGGGAAGAGGAAACATTTCCGACCCCATTCAGTAAATATATTGTTGAACAGCCGAGTCGATAAAGCCATGACCGTCTGTCCGTCCGTCCGTCTGATCTCAGAGACTGAAAGAGAACTTACGCAGATCAAGTTTGTCAGATCTCCAATTTTCAAGTTAGAGCCTCGGGGTTCAAGCAATATCTATTTATTCTAAAAAGTACATTCAGATCCGACAAAAAACACCGGAGTCATAAGCGAAACAATTGAGCTTGATGTTAGCTAGGCCCTAAGCAGCAAAAATTACAAAATAATGTTGTCTACTTTCAGGCTGAATAGCTGTGACAAAACCCGGCTACATGCATCTTCATAAATTCAAAAACAAATAAATGAAAACAAATGAAAAGGGTATTTTGTAGCCGGAACACCCGACAGCAGCGCCCTTGTTTGTTATACTCTGTACCGTAGGTACTAGTGTTGGGTTGTTCATGAGTGAGTGAACAAAATTGACTTGTTCCCTAAACTGAGCAAGTGAACATGTTCTTCATTAGTTGTTCATTTTTGCTCAATCAGAGTTGTTCAGTTGCTCTTGTTCTGTGAGTTGTTCAGTCACTCAGTGAGTCTTGTTCTTTCAGAGTTGTTCAATCGTTCTTGTTCTGTGAGTTGTTTATTGAGAGTTGTTCAGCCGCTCTTGTTCTGTCTCTATTGCTCCGTGAGTTGTTCAGTGAGTCTTGTTCTTGCAGAGTTGTTCAATCGTTCTAGTTCGTTAAGCGTGAGTAGTTCATTTAGAGTTGTTCAGCCTCTCTTGTTCTGTCTCTATTGCACCGTAAGTTGTTCAGTATCTAGTTCAGAGAGTTGTTCAGTAATTAGTTCAGTGAGGTGATCAGTGACTGTTCACTTAGTTCGGTGACTGTATGGCAACTCTGTGTTAAGCAGTCTCCTGGTGTGGCAGTCTCGTCCGTTGTTTTTATTCAGATTGTCTTTGACCAGAAAGCACAGCGATGATTGGAACCATTTCACCGAAATGAAGAATAAAAAGGCAAAATGTAAATTCTTTAGCGTTACTTTAAGTTGTAACTCACAAAGCAATGTTAGCCGCCACCTTAAAAGCAAACGCCCAGCTGCAATGGAGCCAGTTGTCCCACAGAACAACAACAACGAGAACTCTGCGGTTCCGGGAAACGTCGAACAAGTCAAACTTATTAGCCAGATTAAATTCAGTAGTTAAGTATGTCTTTCATTTCAATGCACATTGGCTCGTGAGCTACTCAACAATTAAGCAACTCAACAACTGAACAACTGAACAACTGAGAAACTGATGCAACATTTACACTACACTGAGTTTGCTATCGATATCGTTATCGCCGCAATAACGCAGAATAGGTGTTTACATTAGCACAGCGTTGCGTTATGCGTTAAGAGTTAAGAAAACAGCTGAGTTTTGTGTTGGTTTTGGCAGCAGCAAGAAACTTGTTAAAGGTTAACGGAAATTGAATGCAAGTAACTATTATATCGATGGGACAAAATTACGGCATGATGATGCAATGTATGAATTGTGTCGGCTTTGGTACCAGCCAATTGAAGCATCAAAGCTCTTGTTAAGTCATGCAACCGGTTTAAAATTAGACTTTTACCTATATTTATGTACATATAGACCACCAACCCTTTTCTCACCTTTATTTTGACTCATAATCATGTTTTTTGTCTGATGAATTTGACACACCCCTTGTTTTAAAATTTGCGGCACATATAGTTAAGCGCGATAGGTAGAAATGGGCAACACTTATCGATTACACAGACAACACTTATTGAGTAGAACGAGTAAGCTCACTTGCATCCAAACGAAACTCAACTTTTTGTCACCACTAGGGCCCTATACTTTTTGTTGCCGCTTAACGCAAAACGCATAACGCAGTCCTAGTGTAAATAGCCTATTAGTGTAGGAGCCTGGAACTCTACGTCAGATTTGGGATTTGGGATATCATGTTTAGGGGTCAACAATATTGAATTCATTTGTGCCTACCGAGCAATAAACATGAAATAAATCATCCAGAAAACCCGGGGCATTACAGTGAACAACTGAGCAATTTGACTGAGTTGACTCACTTTGAAAAAAAGAACAAGTGAACATGTTCACTGAACTGAACAACCTTTACCCAACACTAGTAAATACACAGAGTATAATTAGTTTGTGCAAAAGTATGTAAGGAAGCATCTCCGACCCCATAAACTATATATGTATATAATATATTCTGAGCTGCTGTCAGCTGCTACTGAAGCATCTAAATTTATACTGAACGTATAATTTCGATGGCTTTGACCGACTTTCTTTCTTGTTTTTAATCTGTTTTCCATTCTATCTGGTTTCTTTTGTACCTATCTAAGCCAGGGCAGGCAAACCGTTTCATCCAAATCGGGTAAATGATTCTTAAGATAACCCAGATTTTTTTGGTTTAACTTTCCGCCCTCATAACTCCACTCCAAGAGACTAAAAATTTAGGAGAGTGAGCCTCCTATTGATGGTTATCACTAGACAGCGGATTTTGCCGATTTACATCCTAGTAGACTAGGGCAACTGTGTTTTTAACAAATATTTGTAAAATTATCGACTTCATGTTGTGTTTTGTTGACTGTTCGACTTATGAATATTCCCATGTTTTTTCTACTAACCGTTTCATACCCAAAAACCACGCAATTCCCATACGATGTGAATTTTAGAATCAAATCATGAATTTTAGCATCAAAGGTTCGAACCAAAACCTTCTCCCAAAAACCACGAACATTATATTTCCGAACCTTACCGATTGGTTAATTCTGCAGATAAATCAGATTTGCGTTTACTGGTTCATGATTGTCGACTTAACTTGCTGAATACAGTGGTTTTCGATTGCGATTGATAAATTTGACAATAATCATTGCTGAGATGGAATCATAAATAAGATTTGATTAGCGAGAAATGACACCGTAAACCATGACATACTTTGCACAAAGCTAAGTCAATTATACAATTTTTCGAACAAAGCAATAAAACTTATGAATTCTTATCTGTCGAATAGGTGTCAAGCAGTTGTTGTATCGTCTTCACAGTCCTCGTTATTACATGTTAAACGTGGTGTACCTCAAGGCTCTGTCCTTGGTCCTTTGCTGTTTACCATATATGTTAATGACCTGCCAAATATTCTGTGCCAAAAATTCGTCCAATTATATGTTAGCCGGCCATTAAGTAAACTTGACGAGTGTATTGATATTTGTAATAGCGAGTTAATGAAAATCTCTGGCTGGGCTAAAAACAATGGTATCTGTCTTAATCCTTCAAAATCTAAATGTCCAATAATACATAAAAAGCTTCTTAACTCACACAACTTGCGACCTCTTTTCATTGACAATTCTCCTTTAGGGTTTTATTTCAATAGATACTTAAACTGGAATACTCATACAGTTAGAGCTGTAGGAAGAACATATGGCGTATTAAGAAATCTGAATTTATCCCAGCAATATCTCCCCAACAATATTCGCCTACAAATAGCAAAATCATATCTGCTGCCCACGCTTTTCTACGGCATTGAAGTGTTTGCAAATTGTGATGCATTAACTTCAAACAAACTGAAGGTTGCGCATAACAATATTGCAAGATATGTATATGGATTAAAACGCAGAGACCATGTATCCAGCTACTCAAAAAAACATTATTTGACCTCCCCCTACAATCATGGACAAACTTCAGGGTGTTAATCCAATTGCATAAAATCATTTTTCAAAAAGAACCGCTCTACCGCTTTGAAAAACTTGAGTTCTCAACATCACACGTCGAACACATAACTTAATCTGCCCAAGACATAGACTTCATATATCTGAAAGACAATTTGGTATTCATGCTGTTCGGATTTGGAACCAGTTACCAAACTTCCTAAAATGCATTAGCGGCGCAAGTCAATTTTATAATGAACTAAAAATATATCTCCAAAATCATGAATCATAGTCAAATTTACATGAAAAAGCAGGGAAATAGTTAGGTAGGGATTAAAGTATTAAAATTAGTAATATTAATGATAAAAATTAAACTGAGAACAATTTTAAAATTTCATAATTAATTAATATGAACAAATTGTTTTAAATGTTAAATAATATTATTTTAGTCAAGTCATATATTGTTTTGTATCTCAATTTTCGTATTCTGAATTTTTGTGATTAGTGCATTAATGTATAAGTTTATCTTGTAGCACTAAGAATTCCATCAATAAATCAATCAATCAATAAAACTGACAAAATAATAGCGGTAAAAGAGACCTCAAAGGGTGTGCCAACATTTGTTAGATGACTAATGAACTAAATTTGACAATCAAAGCAATCAAACTAAGCAATTCAATAGAGAATCAACAGCAAATCGAAAATCGTAAAACAGGAATCTTAAGTCGGATTTATCTGCTGAATTCGCCCAACAAAAATGTACAAAGCAGGTCAAATCTCAACCAGGGATTATACTCTCAACCGAACCGCTAGTTTCAGCTGGTGAACCGAACTGGTTTCCTTACTGAAATGCTGAACCGAACCGAAAATCACTAGGAAAAATTGATCGGTTCGGTTTAGATCTCTGGCAAGTTTCCTCTAGATAACGACACGTATAAACTTGGGAAATCGGTTTCCTAAGTTAATTTTTATACGACGCCTTGTTCACACGAGTAAGTAAGTCTTCTACAACTGCCCCCCCCCCGATCTCTTAGTATACCTGTCATCAATATGCAAACTTTTCTTGAAATTTGACAATTGATTTGTTTACAATGTTTGACATTTTCTTTACCTTAATTTAAAATTAGCCATCAAAGTTTCTTCTCAGAAACGTATTCGTTTCTATCCGACATTCTCTGAATTCGGAGGGCATTCCTCTGGGAACTTATGAACGAATCCTGCAAATTATAGTATTTCATGTGCCAAAGTGAAAGAAATGTTAATATGTCAAAATGTGCCTTTTTGAACCACTGAACCGAATCGAAACCGCGTTTCAGTTGGCACCAAAAACCATATAATGTCCCGAACCGGCGGTTCAGAAACTATGTGAACCACTGAACCGAACCAGTACTTGTTTTCGAGTGGTTTGCATCCCTGAATTTAAGCATTAGTTCATCAAACTTGGATAAAGACAGAGTATTATAACTTTGTGTATTATAAGTTTGTGCAAATGTATGTAACATCCAGAAGGCAGCAACTCCGACCCTATAAAGTATATATATTCTTGATCAGCATCAACAGCCGAGTCAAGTCCGTCTGTCTGTCCGTATGAACGCACAGATCTCAGAGATGGTTAGAGATAGAGGTTTGACATGTATGGGACATATGCTTCTTATGTCTGCAGGCAGATCAAGTTTGTTTACAATTTGGGCCACGCCTCCTCCCGCCCCCGTAGTTTAGAAAAAACGTCATATCTGCCACAGCTTTAAAGATAGATGGCTTGTTTCTTCTGGACAAAATTAGTTATCAAGATAGCTTATCGATCCGCCAAAAAACTGAAGAAGATCGGATAATCGGTTTTCAAGTTATGATCAAAAGACTGTTTGCTGCTGCAGCGCAGTAGCAGCGCTGCTTTCAGCATCAAAATGTATTCTCCATACGAACGATCGGCCGAAAAATGGTTCGTTGTGGAAAAAAACACATGCAAGGGTATAAAAACTTCTGCACAGACGAAGTTAGCTTAGCCTTCTTGTTATATACTAAATGTGCTGTGGCTGAAATACTTTTTAAAATTCGAATTTTTAACTGAAACTGAAAAAAGAAATCATTCCGAAACGGGATTGAAAACTGGGTAAACCCGGACATTCTTGAGCCGACCCCGGAAAAGATTGATTTCATTCAGACCCAAAACAACAGAATCAATTGAAGCCTGCTCCGGGTGACTAAACAAGGCAACCAAATTCAAGTGGTTAAATCCTCTTAGTCCGATGTTAAACCGTTGCCCAAGAACGGAGGGCAAAATGGGGGCGTATATTCCCTTTTATACCCTTCCAAAGGGTATTATAATTTTGCCCAAAAGTTTGCAACGCATAGAATTATTCATTTCCGACAAAATAAACCATATATATTCTTGATCAGGGTGACGAGCTGAGTCGATTGAGCTTTGTCCGTCCGTCTGTCTGTCTGTTTCTACGCGAACTTGTCTCTGAGTTTTGAAGCTTTCGAGCTGTAATTTTGCACAGAGTCTTCTTTTTGCTGCACACTACTAATATGTCGGATCGGATGACTATATCCCATAGCTCCCATAGGAATAGTCGGTCGGAAAACAAGTTTTAGTGAGAAAAACTTTTTTCTTTTCAACGGAAACGTCTCCAAACTTTGTAATCGTAAGCTTTCTATGTTTTTTTATAATTCTACCAAGTTTTATCAAAATCGGACAACTATATGATATGGCTGCCATACAAAAGATAGGTCTGAATAAAAGTTTTAGTTAGGAAAACTTTTTTGTTTTTATTGGTAGCATCCTGCAATTTTGTATTTGTTTGTTTCACGTGCTTTCACATAATTTGACAAATTTTTGGCCAAATCGGATGACTATATCGTAAAGCTCCCATACGAACGATCGTTCGGAAAATGGGAAAAAGGGTATTTTTTTTTTAAATATTTAAGCCAGCACTTGCTAGGATATAAAGTATAAAGTTAGCTTAGCTTTCTCGTTTTTTTGGTTGTTTAACTTTTCCGTAGTCTACGTGGTGAAACCTTTTTTAGCTGAACCTTCACAGAGATCTGTGGGACAGTTGCCAAGTAACTTGAGATATGATTAACCTTGTCGAATGGAAGGTTTTCAAACTGGGCTATGGGTTGCTCTTGCTCAGCGCACTGATAAACGGACAGCCCACGATAACCCTGCTGCATTCCATACGCTACAAAACGTCTGCACAAAATGGGACCCCATCCCACTCCGCGTCAATTCTCTTCGGGATGCCTACCTAGATTAACACCAATGTTGAGTTCCTTGATTTTCTCTATTGCAATTAGTCTAAGCAGCTCGGCTTCGGTTTCCGAGAGCTTTTCCAGCGACGTTTCGGTTATGTGAAACTTGTCCCCGTGCTCCGAGGTCCACACACAGTTCTCCTGTTGGCGGATGCATCAGAATTAATCAAACGAAAGTGGCTTGGCTGCCCGGTGTCTGGCTTACCGTCGGGGTCCATTTCTGGCTGCGGAGAGAGGCGAAGTCGTGGCTGGAGTTCGGTCGGTTTTGACTCTTCGAGCGGCTCCTCCAGATCCGCTTGGTTACAAACTGGCCAACGTTCGACAATGACTTTGACTTCTGCATGTTTGTTGCTTCGCTTGCGGCATCTGAAAGAAACCCAGGACGAGTCGCTTGAGCTAACATGCAAATGTATCCTGTACAGTTAATCGGAATTTCGATGGGCATGGGATCAGGACTATCGAGATCGAGATCGAGATCGAGATCGAGATTTAAGCAGATTTGTGGGTAGTGGACGGTACTTACTCATATTTGCATTATTCACACCTGGGGTCAGGGACCCCTGAGATGTGTTGTGCCCATGGCCGTGCCAAATATTCGACAGAAACTGAGAACTGGACGAGAGCAGGCCACTGGCGCTGGCGCCCACGCCCTTGCCGTGCCGCTCTCTCTCCAGCTTGGCATGGTTGGTGGGCGAGGTGGGGGTCGATGAACAAACTGAGTCTGTGGTTGGAGGGTTCTTTTCTCTGGCCAGCTGGCTCTGCTCCCACTCCAGCTTCTTGCTAACACGCTCGTCCAGGGCCTTTTGCCATTCCGCGTGCGCCCTGTGCAACGTGGAGGCGCTCTCCTGCCCCCGAATGCACTCCAGCGCAATCAGGGGCCAGGCGTCCAGCGTCTGCACTGCCTTGTCCAGCCCATCGTCCATGCCGGGCGGATTGATTTCCCCCTTCGCCTTGATGTTCCGCAAGTTGCGATCGTAGTTGATCGACTTGAAGCGACTCGCGTCCGCATCGTGGACACTCTTCTTTCTGGCCATTCGCAGGTATCGCTTGATTGTATTGCTGACCGACTGGGAGATGTCCTCGTTGTCCACGGAGCTCCTTCGCCGGGCCGCCTGCTTTTCCGTCTCCTCCTCGGACGCAGCCGAAGCGGAGTTGCTGTGGCAGTGCTCCAGCATCGCCTCATATTGCTCGGCCAGCAGCCGCAGCTCGGCCAGCTGAATGAAACTAGTCTGGGTGCCGCACGAGTTGAGGCTCCGCTCGCTCTTGGGCCGGAGGCCGGGTACCTTGGCTGGCTGGGATGTCGACGACGCCGGCGGCACGTACTTGAGCTGCGGCGGCGGTTTGGTTAAGCCCCTGCTCGGACCCAAGCCCAAGTCCAGTGTATCCGGGGGCTTCCTTTGCCGTTTCTTAAGTGCACTGGGCGGCATAATGCTATTCGAGCTATACTTCTGCATGTCCAAGGGGACGTAAGGGGTTTCCTTGAGGGCTTTGGTTTGCTTCGGTGGGGTGGTCTCGAAGCCACTCAAGTGGCTCAGACTGGAGAGTGAGACGGCACGGTCCATGTGGTACTTGGAGGACGTTGGTTCAGTGGAATGTAGGAGCCGGTGCAGCTGCTGTTTCTTCAACATGTTGTATATCTTCTTAAGCAGAGCCTTGTCCTCAAGAATATCGGCCGTTATATTGGCCACTTCCAGACCCAGCAGAGAGCTCTGGGACAACAGCTTAAGGCGGCCAAGGAGCTCGGCTTCGGCAGTTTCGAGACTCGGACCCGATCCCGCGGCCATGGGCCGCTGTGCGCTGGGGGAGCAGGTTTGGTCGGGTCGCACCGTTTTGGTGCCCAGAAGGGTGGCTGTTTTGTACGCCTCCCGGATCTTCAGATACGACTGCAGCAGCTCAATCGTTTGATCCGCGTTCGAGCACTGCACGGCCGCTGCCGCCATCGCACCCGCACTTCCGCCTCCCCGGCTGTGCCGCGGCAGCAGCTTGAGTCGCCGCTTCGAACTTTTCATGGCACCCGGATACGAGGCCTTGCGTCGCCACAATATGAACCGCGACTCGGAGGCACACACGCGCTGGAACTGTGACTCGATCATGGGAATGCTCTCGGCCCCGTTGTGCAGGCTGTCGGGAATGAGTTTCCGGCCCGCATCGGCCATATACCGCCAGGTCTTCCGCGTCAGCAGCCAGCGCTCCCGTTTCTTTTCTTTATCCTTGGTGCTGCAGCGACGTCGGCCGGTCGACGACCGGGCAGACGGATTCGCTGTGCTCGGTGGCGCTTTCGGCTCGTCGGCCGCTTGGTCGAGCTGGTTAAGAACATCTTCCAGCGGACCTGATCTCTTTTTCACGACCGCCACAGGACGGCGCAGGGTCAGAAATTGTGGCGCCGATCCTGCCGATCCCTTGCAGCTGATCTCGCTATCTGGCTTAACCTCCATACTTGGCTTTCTAAAAGAGGACGACATCTGAAACAGTTGAGAGATCAAAAATTGACAAGCTTGAGAGGCATCCGTGTGGGAGTTGGGTTAGTTGGATAACCGACACATTCCGCGAGAATGTTTACAAAGCAAATGCGACACAGTCGGTTCCGTCCGGCGGATTAGAGCAAATGTGACCGGTGTCTAACGAGGGATCGATTAGTCGGCAATGGGGGGCGTCCAAAGCTGGTGGGGTTGGCTGGGTGGGTGGGTGGCAACTGACAAACTGACTCCCAGCCCTTCTACTTGAGTTCGCTAGGCGCATGGGTGTGGTGGGTACCTACATACACTCGCCACTGCATCGTCCATACTCACAATCAATTCATCCCTCCAGTGCCCATAATACGGCTGGTCCTTCTCCGTCTCCAGTTATCAATCTGTGTTCGAGTGCTCACAAGTTTTGCAATTCCCACAAATAATGCCAGGTACATACATATTATACACACACGCTGGTTATTTATAAACTGAAAGATTCACACTTGGAGGAGCACTTCATGGGACGGTTGGGCACTCGCAATAATTCTCGCGTGTTGTGTCACAATTGGGAAAACTTCAAACTTCACTGGGGGCGGGGGGGTGGGGTTTAGGGTTCACCACTGTCCACTTTTTAATATAATTCCGAACTGTATAATCGAATGGAATACCCGACGACTTGGGCCGTTAGAATAACATCGAATGTTTGAGAACATGTATAAAAAGATGGAATACACTTTCGAAAAAGAAAGAAAAAAAAAAAACGAAAATTCAGATATTTTCTTGGGAAATTATTGTTGTATGTATTTCTATATATACATACACACATGGCTATATTGGCAGGCATGTGCGTATCTGAATATAAATACTCTCTTGTCGACACACACACACACACACACACACACCCGCGCAACCGCACACCCGCACACCCGCACACAGTAAATCTGTGTAATATACTTTTGCTTGGACCCAATACCACAATGCGAGAGCAGATCTATGCATCTTCTGGCTGCCGTGTAGCTCTTCACAGATCAAGTCTTTCCACCAGTCATGCCCTTGCCATTTGGCGCGCCTGAACCTGGCGGGTCAGTCGCCACACGCCACCCAGTCTTGAGGCAACATTGTCATTGCGGATCCACTTGCCAGAATCGTACCTTCGTGCCCCCATCGTTCTTCTGGCTGGCTGACAACTGGCTGTTATGCCACTCGTTATTAAAACATTGGAACTGGGCCCCAGAGTTCTGTCGATTATGTCCACATTTGCACGGATACCGACGCATGCGATTGGATTTTACACCGTTCAAACTTCAGGAATGCTTCGTTCCTGGGGTGTACTTAAATTGAGTACAAAACATTGGAGAACCAAACCAATATTATGGAAATGAGTGCCTAAGTTTTGAAGTCAACTTATCTGTACTCTTAGTGAGATGAACAATTTCAGAAATGCAAGTTAGCAATTCAAGTATAAAATATGTTAGATTAAGTAGCAAATCGATCTGTAATGATAGCTCTAGCACAACTATTTTAAGGCAGTTAAGCCAAGTGGTTCACTCCATGGAAAATGGGAAAAGTGGCATCATGAAGTTGTGCGAGACGGAAACATTTCTGTCCGTTCGTCCGTCCGACTGTCTGAATGAGCACGTCGATCTCAGAGACTATAAGAGATAGAGCCACAAATATTTTGCATGAAGGTAGGTAGATGTATGCCGTACGCAGATCCAATTTCAGAAACAAATAACTGAAAACAAGTGAACAGGGTATTTTGTAGTCGGGGAAATTCGACTGCAGCGCCCTTTCTTGCTAAGATTAGTTCATTTATTTCTTAAGACATAAATATTCACAAAAGAAGCTAAAGGGGGATTTTTTAAGAGCTATAGGAAAGTTTTTCAAAAAACAAACACATAAATTTCAGAAAAATGAATGAAATCTTTATTCAGGGATGCAAACCACTCGAAAATAAGGACTGGTTCGGTTCAGTGGTTCATACAGTTTCTGAACCGCCGGTTCGGTTCATTACATGGTTTTTGGAGCTCGCTGAACCGCGGTTTCGGTTCGGTTCAGTGGTTCACAAAGGCACATTATGAAATATTATGATTGTTGTAGTAATGTGACTTGTCGAACACTTTTGAAATTTAATTCTTATAATCCATTTAAATATTTTTAAAATCCTTAGAAGAATGTCCAATGCTTATTATGTCGGATTTCCAGGAGTTCCTAGATAAGTTCCTAGATGAATACTTTCGAAAATTGAGAATGTTTGCTAGAAAAGAATACGTACTATGCATCTTAATTATTCTATTTATCATATCCCTTAAATTAGGCTCCGAACTGAATTATAGCTGAATCAGCTCTGAAATGAAAGGGCTGGTCCTGAATTCATGACATCATTTTTATGAATTTTAGCCATTAATTTTACTCTGACATGTACCCTACTACGTGAAGACCTTAGTTGATTTTAGGCATGATTTCAGTCAGAGAACTGAACCGAACCGAACCGTTTTTATTTGTGGTCTTCGGTTCGGTTCAGCAATTCTGAAAGGAAGCCGGTTCGATTTGCGGTTCGGTTCACCGGCTGGAATAAGCGGTTCGGTTCGGTTCAAAACCGGTTCGGTTCAGAACCGGTTTGCATCCCTGTCTTTATTTGAATCGATAGTACTACGGTCCATATAATTGAATGTTTGAAGATTATTTCATGCAAATGTTGACCGTGACTGCGCCTCGAATGGTCCATCCGCTTAGTCCAATTTTGGCATACTCTTTCCAACATTTCGGCCGGTATCTCACGAATAAATGCTTCAATGTTGTCTTCCAATGCGTCAATTGAAGCGGGCTTGTCTGTAGCCCCACAAAAAATAGTCTAAAGGCGTTAAATCGCACGATCTAGGCGGCCAATTGACCGGTCCCGAACGTGAAATAAAATGTTCACCGAACTCGCCTCTCAATAAGTCCTCCGTCTTGTTGAAACCACATGTCATGCAAGTCAAGCTCTTGCATTTTGGGCAAAAAAAAAGTTGGATATCATCTCACGGTAGCGCTCACCATTTACATTTACGTTACGATTCGCATTATTTTTGATAAACCGCACCAAACTGTGACTTTTTCAGGATGCATTGGTAGCTCTTGCAATGCTTCTGGCTGATATTCACTCCAAAATCGACAATTCTGCTTATTTACGTACCCATTGAGTCAAAAATGAGCTTCGTCGCTGAACACAAGTTTCTTAACAGATAATACAATTCAATAATTTGCAAGCGTTGTTCGTTTGTAAGACGATTCATGGTTAAATTATAGACCAAACTGAAGATGTTTGACAGTAAAACAAAACACGAAACGTGCGTAAGCTGTTTAAACCAGGGTTGCCAAAAAGATAATAGCTAAAAATTCACCCTTTATATTCCCAATGCAGCGAATTCCAACTTGAGAATTACAAGCGGTCGTGTTTATGCAAAATGATTAGTTTTTTAGCCGTCTAGCAACTAGCGTGAGGAATGGTTGATACGGCATTCCAATCGCGTCCAAGTCCAAAAGCCATTCGCCAATTCGAGTTCGAGTCCCCCAAAAAGTTAATGAAAAATTAAAAGAAATTTATATAATTTCAGAAAGCATAAATGGTTCTTTACCATTTTTATCTTCTGATGAGAATGAAATGGAATCTTTAGCTAAGGAGCTAGATAATAATAAATAAAAGTGACAAATATAACCATCGGTAACACGATTTCATTCCTCCTTTTGACGGAATTCACAGGAATGAATTTTTCATCAACTTGGGGTACCCGTATAAGAAATCGAGAAAGCTAAGCTAACTTCGTCTGTGCCGAAGTTGTTATACTCTGGCAAGTGCTCGCTTAAATATTTTCAAAAATATTCGTTTTCCCATTTTCCGACCGATCGTTCGTATGGGAGCTATATGATATAGTCATCCGATTTGGCCAAAAATTTGTAAAATTATGTGAAGGCACGTGAAACAAACAAATACAAAATTGCAGGATGCTACCATTAAAAACAAAAAAAGTTTTTCTTACTAAAACTGTTTTTCAGACCTATCTCTTGTATGGCTATACCATATAGTCGTCCGATTTTAATAAAACTTGGTAGAATTATAAAAAAAAACATAGAAAACCTACGATTACAAAGTTTGGAGACGTTTCCATTGAAAAGAAAAAAGTTTTTCTGACTAAAACTAGTTTTCCGACCGATTGATCCTATGAGATATAGTCAGCCGATCCGGTCGGTTCCGACATATTAGTAGTGTGCAGCAAAAAGAAGACTCTGTGCAAAATTTCAGCTCGATAGGAGCACGGACAGTCCGTCCGTCTTGGACAAAGCTTGTTTTGATTGATCAATTGACTCAGCTCGTCCCTCTGATCAAGAATATATTATATATGGTTTATGGGGTTGGAAATGAATAATTCTATGCGTTGCAAACTTCTGGGCAAAATTATAATACCCTTTGCAAGGGGCTTATATCCATTTTCGTTTGAGTTGTATTTTTTTGCTCAAAAATTTTACTCAACCGCCGGCTACGACTAGTGCATAAGGAACTGTCACAATTTTTATGCATATGCTTAATAAGTGAATCAAGCCGAACCAATATAACAAATTTACAAGATTGCAAACAGAAATGTAATTGCGATTTTTCAAAAATTTAAAATTTTGTTATTTACTTAATTGGGCAAATAATAGCTTTTGCAGCTAGTCCGATGGGAGATTTCATCTGAATGATTCATGTAACTAATCCAAAGTAGCCTTGAGCCCTATTTATCTATCTACTTTTGGCCGCTGTAGCGTTCACCTGCCTAGGTATGCCCGTATGTATGTAACGTCGAAAAATGTAATGCCCTTTGTAGAGCAGATACACCCAGAAAAAAGTAGAACGAATAACTTAAGAACAAAAGCTCTTGAAAAAATATTTATTCGTTCTTAAATTTTCAAGAATTTCGCTCTTGAAGTCGAGCTGAATTATATATAATATATATAACGAAATAAAATCAAAATTCATAGCGGTGGGCAAAAGTAAAGTCTTAAGCCTCAAAATGTACACAGCAGCTAGATGCAATCGTGGACACTTATGCATAATTGTTCAAATTTATAAAGCCTTTAAGGCTATATATGCGTTTGGACTTTAAGAATTATTAAGTTCAAAACATCACACTCATCGAAGAACCTGTGTGCGGAAGTCTTATCCATTTTGAGTGACTTTAGCATTACCAAGTCCCAAACTTATGCCATCACAACCGACAACGGGCGTAATATGATTAAGGCAGTACACCCAAAAAAAAATAGAACGAATAACTTAAGAACAAAAGCTCTTGAAAAAAAAATTATTCGCTCTTGAATTTTTAAGAATTTTGCTCTTGAAATCGAACATAATTTGTTCTCAGCTTGGTGCTTTTAGGCGAGGCGAGTGAGGTACAGAAACTGAGAGAGGAGAGCAAGCACATTTGAGAGAGTAGCGTTGAAGCTGCTCTTACAGTTTTGTATTTTATGGGAGAGGGGTTTGGGGAAGCAATCGAGCGGAGACCGTAATGGATTTTTGCACTCATGTGGAATCATGTGGCTTTGGAATTCCCAACCAGTTATGGCATTGCTGGCCTCTGTTCGACTGATAGTTGAGAGACAAGTACTGACTCTGCTTTGTGGTGTGTATTCCCCAAGCCAGCTAAAACTTGCAACATGGCTTAACAATTCATTTTCCATGAAACAAATTTAAACAAAATGGAGAAAACCGACTGATTTTGAATGGTTGTATGGTTGGAATCTGTGAAGCTCTTGATTTAAGAGTAAACGATCTTACTCTTGAATCTAATGAGCTCTTGATAATAGGAAGAACATTTTTGGTTTTTGACCAGAGCACTAAGCTCTTGATTCAAGAATGAGCGATCTTGAATTCGAGTATGTTTAGCACTTGATCCTAGAACTATTCTGCTTGATTTGAGAATGATTCGTACTTGGATCAAGAACTAAAGCTCTTGGATCGAGAAAACCGGGATCAAAAATTCATACTTGGACCAAGAATTTCGCTCTTATCGAACTATTGATCTCGAAAATTCTTGATCCGAGTATGAAATTCTCTATTTTTTTCTCTGAGTGTAGAGTTAATAAATGCTTGCCCTGAAGCACTCTGTGAACTCTTCGCAGATGCTAACACGGATGAAGCAGAACAGGAAGGACTTGAAATCTGTTCAATCACCTCCATGAAATGTGCAGCCCATACACTGCAGCTTGCTGTCAAAGATTTTTTCCAACAAATGGAGGCACTTCCGTTCGTTGAGAAAAACTCGGAAATTAGTGAAACTTGGATAACCATGATGTAGTTTCAAGCATCTATTTAGATCCAAGATTTAGACGTTCTTATGCTGGCTGGATAATATTAATGGATAATTAATATGCAAATATACAATTTGGAGCTTAATGTAGGCGAATATTCATAAATATTGTACAAAACCCAAATTGTTGAAGTTTTTCAAATTATTTATTTTGCAAAGAGTCTCTCAATAGACTGTGGGAGAGACTGCTGGAGTTCAAGATCCCTCTAATTCCTGGTCAGTTGTGAATGAGTTCCTCAATTCCATTGAAGCAGCATCGGAGCGGAGCGGAGACGATAATGACGATCTTAATGGAAAGGTAAAGAAAGGTCATTGCGACATCGATAACTACAATCCCAAGCCTGTTGATATCAACATGAATCTAATGGAATATTGGGAGGGCAAAAAGCTTGAATATCCGAGCTTATACCAGGGATGCACGCTGTTCCAGCAACGCAAGTAAGTGTTGAGCGCACATTTTCTGCCCTCCAATTGGATTTTTCGGATCTTAGATGTAATCTCTGTCAAAAACTAAAATTTGTCAAATTGAATAGTTCATAGTTTCTACACTCAGAAAAAAAACCAAGAACTTTGTACTTGAATTAAGTACAAACGGTGTCAATAGTACGGTAAGTACGAAAATATTTGGTTAAAGTACAAAGTTCTTATATCAAGTACGATTTTTTCAATCCCGAAATTGATTTGACTGTTTTGGGAAATATTAAGTATGTTTTGAATTATTAAAATATTTTTAATCATACTTTTAGCTTACTGTTTAATGGTCTTAAGTCAAGCCCGATTAGTTATGAAAATAAGTACAAAACATTCGTTCATAAAGTGAGTAATTTCTATTGCCATTCCAAAAACATTCTAGGAAGAATATAAGAGTATTTCAAACAAGTACAAAATGTTCTTGGTTTGAGCCCATACAGAAGCTATTCCCACTTTGTTCTTGAACGAGGTCTCTGTATTAAATCAAAGAAATGTCCAAGACCCATAACCAAAGAGCAAGTTAGAGCTAATGTAGCTCAGAAAATTACAATCTTTTCCATTACAAAAATGCTAAAACCAGTTGGGAATTTTAAGAACAGACTCGCTTAAAAATAATTTATATTTTCTGTTGCGCACTTTGTGGAGCTAGGATAATGAGCCTATTTTGTACTCAATCTAACTTATCTTGCACTTGAACTAAGAACTCGCTACAGAATGTTCTTGAGTCAAGAAGGTTTGTTCTCATTTCAATAATATTACCAGTCTTATTTCAAGTGAAGAACGTTTCGTACTTAATTTAATTACACCCAAGAACGAATCATACTTGCTATTTCAAGAACAAAACGGCTTAAATTCTATCCTGTTTGGTCTAAAACGCCGGTAGCCTTTTTTTTTCTGAGTGTATTTTTTGAAAAAACCCATTTTTAATTATCTTTGCATACTTGGAAATGGGTTATATTGGATCGATTTAATGCACTTGCTAAGGAGATGTCTCAACGCCAATGCCATAACTCCTTATTCACTGGCCGTAATCGTCGTTTGAGTAATATTTTTGAGCAAAAAAATAAAACGGAAATGATAATCATTATTTTGGATATTTATTTAATTTACTCGAGGCATAATGGTTATTTGCTGATATAATCATTTTAGTTTGATTTTTATAATAGAACTGATTCAAAGATTGCCTCAAAGTTATAATGTTTTCAAAAATTGGGAAAACTATGATTGTAGAGAACTTAGAGAACGCATTAGTTGTATTAGATGTTCGCGCTTTTTCTACTCTTAAGTTTGTTTTATCCAGCCAAAATGATAGAATTGATGAAAAATTACTGGAAGACATATTAATGATTAACTCAAACTAAGCTCAAATGTGCGATTACATTAAAAACCTCAAAACTCCAAACATCTTTGAATAAAAGGTTTACTATTTCTTCCACCAGCGAAAAAAATTGTGTCTGAATCCCGGCTCGAACCTGAACCTGGGTTCAGCGACCTTTGGAACCCGCTCCGTTAACCCTAAACCTACATTTTTAGCGGGTTCGAACCCCTTCTGAGTTTTTCGAGGAATGTGATCATATGTTGGAAAGTCAATTGATTGCGGTCGTAGGAGCGCGTAGGACTGCGAATCGTTTTCCAACGAGGTTCTTCGCAGTGACAGCTAAGATGAGATATGAAATATTTAAGCTCATCTCATAAGGATATTCCATCTAAAAATACACAGCCTGCATCCAATATCCAGTTGGTTGATGTAGGTGTCTTTTTATACCCTTCAAATTGTCCGGCTGGTTGTAACGCAAAGAAGGAAACTTCTCCGACCACATAAAGTAAATAGATATATTTTCGATCAGCACGGCGATCTGTTCTATCTGTGCTACCCCCACCGTCAGTTTTAGTCTGTTAGTACAAATACGCTGCATGTTTGTCGGAACCGGCCGGATCAGATGACCTTAGCATAGAGCTGTTATAAGAACGATCGGTCGAAAATCTAGTTTTAGTGAGAACATCTTCTTTGTTCTCAATGGAAACGGCCTCCAAATTTTGTATTTCTTAGCTGTCATAGGAAAGTAGTCTAAGGAAGAAACGAGAAAGCTAAGCTAACTTCGACTGTGCCGAAGTTTTTATACCCTTGCAAGTGAGTATTTTCAAAAAAATATCTTGTTCCCATTTTCCGAACGATCGTTCGCGTGGGAGCTATATGATATAGTCATCCGATTTGGCCAAAAATTTGTAAAATTATGTGAAAGCACGTGAAACAAACAAATACAAAATTGCAGGATGCTACCATTAAAAACAAAAAAGTTTTTATACCCTTTACTCGTAGAGTAAAAAGGGTATACTAAAGTCGTGCAAATGTATGTAACAGGCAGAAGGAAGCATCTCCGATATCATAAAGTATACATATTCATCATCAGCATCAACAGCCGAGTCGATATAGCCATGTCCGTCTGTCCGTCCGTCCGTCTGTATGAACACCTAAATCTCAGAGACTAGAAGAGCTAGAGCAGCCAAATTTTAGATGTAAGTTTGTAAAGTTTGTTTCAAATTTTGGCCACGACCCCTCCCGCCCCCGCAACAAAAAATGTTGAATATCTCCTACAATTTGTAAGCTATCAAGCTCAGATTTTGCGGTATATGTATTTGCATATGGCCTATATGTACAATCTCACAAATTTTCATACAGATCGGATAATAAATGGCAGAGTTAAAAAACGTTGCATACTTATCTGAGCCGCATGAGGTTATTAAACACTAGTTGCCTGAGTAACGGGTATTTCGAAGTCGGGCAAGGCCGACTTTAACTTACGCTCTCGTTTTAACTAAGTCTGTTTTTCAGACCTATCTTTTGTATGGCAGCTATACCATATAGTTGTCCGATTTTAATAAATCTTTGTAGAATTATTAAAAAACATAGAAAACCTACGATAACAAATTTAGGAGACGTTTCCATTGAAAAGAAAAAAGTTTTTCTCACTAAAACTAGTTTTCCGACTGATTGTTCCTAAGGGAGCTATGAGATATAGTCATCCGGTCCGGTCGGTTCCAACATATTAGTAATGTGCAGCTAAAAAAAGACTCTGTGCAAATTTTCAGCTTTTTTAAGCTAAAAACTGAGAGACTAGTTCGCGTAGAAACAGACAGACAGGCGGACGGACAAAGCTCAATCGTCTCAGCTCGTCACCCTGATCAGGAATATATATGGTTTATGGGGTCGGAAATGAATAATTCTATGTATGCGATGCAAACTTCTGGGCAAAATTATAATACCCTTTGCAATGGTATAAAAATCAGGGATGCAAACCACTCGAATATAAGAACTGGTTCGGTTCAGTGGTTCATTACATGGTTCATTCGGTTCATTACATAGTTTTTGGAGTTAAATGAACCGCGGTTTCGGTTCGGTTCAGTGGTTCACAAAGGCACATTATAAAATATGATTACTGTAGTAATGTAACTTTTCGACCATTTTTGAAATTTTATTCCCATAATCCATTTGAATATCTTTAAAAACCTTAGAGCAACGTCCAAAGTTTATTATGTAAGATTCCCAGTACTCGTCTATCAGTTCCTAGAGTTATGACCTTACTTATAGATAGATTAAGAATGAATTATGGTTAATTAGTACCACAGAAAACTGAAAATATTGTCTAATGGAGAAACAAATTAAGATTGATGACAGGTACGTTAAGAGATCGTCGGCAATTGCAGAAGACATGTTGAAAAATTTTCGTCAGGTTATTCTTAAAAGTTATATCGATCCGACAACGCTAAATATGTAGAGGGTCGAACGAAATTATCTTCTGAGAACGATTCATATTTCCAAATTAATAATAATCATTGGATAGAGGAAAGTGATTCCCATTAAAACTCTTTAGAGAACTGATCGGAACCAAACCGTTTTCATTAGTGGTTTTCGGCTCGGTTCAGCAATTCTGGAAGGAACCCGGTTCGGTTTGCGGTACGGTTCACCAGCTGGAATAAGCGGTTCGGTTCGGTTCAGAACCGGTTTGCATCCCTGATAAAAATGCTTTGTTTTCATGGAAAATTTCCTTTTTTGATATCAAAACCGGATGAATAAAGCCTATAACTGCACTACGAATGATCGGTCGAAAAGGAGTTCTATTGAGATAAGCTTTTTTGTTTTAAATGGAATTGACTCGTTTCTTAAAGGTTTACATGATTCCCCTTTTAAGTTTGGTCGAAATCGGACATCCGTATAGTAAAGTAAGGTCCCAAAAGTAGTCTTGGTTCGAAAATCGTGCTGCAATCCTCTATATCCTCCATTTTTTTCTCCCATTTCCTAAGATCCCTTGCCATCCCTTGCTGCGAACTGAGTCAGCAATCCATTTACATAGATGTTTATTAATAATATTATTACATATGACTATAGGAATTATATTGAATATTTTTTTTGTAAACACCTTCTTTTACAATCGTTCCATTGGAATATGTCTGGAATCGAGAAAAGAGTGCCATGTTAATGGGATGCAACTGATTGTCCCACAGGGATTACCTTAAAAATACGTTTTCACTTGATGGCTAGTTTCTCTAAGTTAGTCATCTCTGGCTTCGATGTATGTAGGGAGCTAAGTTTGAAATATTTAACAACGATTCTTCTGATATGATCAAACACGTAATTATGAGGGCGACGCACTGACGTAGTCCAGTCGCCAAGCTGGTCTGCATGGCAGCGGGCTGTTCACCTGCTCGGGAAAGAAAGTCAAGAATGCGGCACGTGTGACACTGGCACAATTGGTTACCCACCCGTCAGTACATGAACCCGCACCGATGCGGGAATCGCTCCGTTGGGTAGGCAGGTGTAGTTTCCGGAGTCCCGCAGGGAAGCCCTCGTCAGCATTAGCCGGCTGGTGGTGCCGATACCAGTTTTCTCCGTCTCCAGACTGATGCCGCCTCGCAGAGAGTCAAAGTCGACAATCGATGAACCGTGATACCTTGTGATGAAGGGAAGAGATTCAGTTTACCAAGCAGCGGGGCATGATCCCATGTACAACCACCTACCACAACACTGATGAGGCGTGCATATTAACCGAGCAGGCCAGCGCAATCGTGCTATCCCGCTTCACGTGAATTTCCGTGGATCCTAGTATTTTCGCACGAGCAGCTATCAATACGAGGTAAATGATCAGATCAGATTGACTGGATGATTATCTGGACTGTATAGAATGTTACCTTTGGAGTCATAGAAGCGCCTATCGGGGTTCCTGTCCCTCGTATCGCTTTCGGCTGCAATAAGGGTTTTGTTCAAATGTATCCGGGTGGGGCCAAACGCGGTGACACTCACCTGAAATTTCCAAAATGATGGCCAAATTGATCTTCGGCTCCGTATTCACTTGGCACTCATAAACACCGCTATCCCTCTGCTGTGCATAGTCAATCTTTAGGTCCCAGTCCTCGCTGCTGGGCGGATGTATTACAGAAAACCGTTGATCGCCAGTGTACGTATAAATGTTGGTTGTGAGAATGTGGAGATCACGCTTTCGCATCCACGACACCTGGACAATGGGATTGAGAGAAATGATGACCATGATGAAAATTATGACCAGTAGTTTGGGGGTGTCAAAGGCGTTAGGGTAAGCTGTGGTCGGTCGACTTCCGACTGTAGCCATTAATCAGTGCCTTAACTTATTTTTGGAGCAGCATTCTGGGAGAGTTTTAGGGTATTTTCGTTACACTCAGAAAAAAATCCAAGAATTTTGTACTTGAATTAAGTACAAACGGTGTCAATAGTACGGTAAGTACGAAAATACTTGATTTAAGTACAAAATTCTTATATCAAGTACGATTTTTTCAATCCCGAAATACTTGATTTTAGACTGTTTTGGTATATATTAAGTATGTTTTGAATTATTCAAATATTATTAATCATACTTTTAGCTTATAATGGTCTTACGTCAAGCCCGATTATGTCTCTAAATAAGTACAAAACATTCGTGCTCAAAGTGAGTAATTTCTATTGCCAGCCCAAAAACATTCTAGGAAGAACAAGTACAAAATGTTCTTGGCTTGAGCCCATTCAGAAGCTATTCCCACTTTCTTCTTGAACGAGCTCTCTGTATTAAATCAAAGAAATGTCCAAGACCCATAACCAAAGAGCAAGTTACAAATTTATCATATCTCCATTACAAAAGTGCTAGAGCCAGTTGGGAATTTTAAGAACAGACTCGCTTAAAAATAATTTATATTTTCTGTTGCGCTTTTTTTTATAATAAGTCCACATTGTACTCAAAGTAACATATTTTGTACTCGAACTAAGAACTCGCTTTTCTAGAATCTTTCATCTTACTGTGAGTACAAAATGTTCTTGAGTGAAGAAGGTTTGTTCTCATTTCAATAATATTACCAGTCATATTTCGAGTCTAGAATGTTTCGTATTTAATTTAGGTACACCCAAGAACGAATCATACTTGAAATTTCAAGTACAAAACGGGTTAAATTCTATCCCGTTTGGTCTTGAACGCCGGTAGCCTTTTTTTTCTGAGTGTAGAGGCGGATGAGGTTGCCTAGTAAACTGTTCAGCAAAGCACACAGAAGTGGTTCAGTTAAGTGCGGGGAAATGTCTGGGCCTAACATCTTCCCAATGGCACTTCCTGCCATAAACGTGCAAATAACAGTGAGCAGTTGTATAGAGTATGATCAATCGGCCTTTAAGGGAATACGAATGCTTATAAATTATTAACAATGCAATTAAATTACATCACTTCATGTTCTAAGATAGATATTTTTCAAAACTTAGCTTCATAGGAACCGCAAACCGACGTTACTTGAGTTTTAAAGATGCGGGTCTAATCGACATTATGTTTCCAGCTTTGCTCAACATACGTTCCGACTCCGTGGAGACGGCTTGGATGCATAAATAATATGCAGCTTAGAATTTCGGGACACGAATCGGAGAAATAAATCCAATTGTTAAAAGATCTATGCAGATTGCATTAGGAACGTGGAGGTATTTTCTAACACTCCAGTGGGTAAACGGAATAGGGAGCGATTGCTATACCCTTGCAAAGGCATTGTAACTTTCTTTGTCAGCTGGACTTTCAGAAATAACAACAAGAATCCGAGAAAGAGTTTGTTTTGAGTTGGGGTGAGTTGATTTTAAATGATTGAGTAAATTTATGGTAGTGGCACAATTTTTGCACTTTGATTTCCTCAAATATAGATAAATAGACGTTGGATTTTGCATATTTCTCATCAGATTAAAACCAAACTCCGTATTTAAATGTTTTATCGTTCAAATTTAACAAATGTTAATGCATATCGAAAATATGCATAATATTATACATGCAAAAGATGTGCAAAAAAATATGCCATAAATATGCAAAATATATGCAAAATATGCAAAAAATATGAAAAAAATTGCTAATTATATGTGATCTAATTTCATCGGAAAATTGAATTCAACTCGTTAGATATTAAAGTGCGAGCAATACAGAAGAATAAATTTCAACAATCGACAAAGAGAAGCAAATCTTACCTTCCATTGTCTAACGCATTATCATAGATTGTTGTACATATTATTATTATCAAAAGTCGCAAAATACTTTAAATAAATTAATTGAACTTGAATAAAGTGGAGTGTAGTGGCTTGAGAACTATTCGTAATCTGAAACTTTAATCCTTCGGTCATTTTAAAATTAAATCAGAGTAGGCTAGCAAAATAACACTCTTGAATCGCTTTTTGCATATTTTGCATATTTCATGCAAATATGCACATCGTTTTCAACTCATTTTTCAATGAAACGAACTTTGGCGTCATCAGAATTCACCTATCTAAATCCATCAAAAATATGCTAATATGCAAAATCCGAGGTCTATAGATAAATATTTGAAAATTTGTGCAATTTTGTTCTTACTATTAGCACGAGATTCGCAAGTGTCGCTTCTCCAAGAAGTGGTGGAACTTTTGACGCAACGAAAAATTCGGTACATCGATTCTAAAACCGATTTATTGTCAGATCTCTTGTTGAGATTCATATCTTTGGTAAATGTTATTTTAGCTGATCTTGA
>JAWNNM010001162.1:0-26284 GCA_035044965.1 Lordiphosa andalusiaca | reverse complement strand
CTTACTCTATATATACTAAATACTACTATACTAAATATATATATATTTACTTTATATGTGTACATATATATATATAGGGTGGGAGATGCTTCCTTTTGGCTTTTACATACTTTTCCACAAACTATAACACAACTACATTCACATTCCCATTGAAAATTTGAAAAGGGGGATCATAAAGTCCCCCGTCTGTCTGTATGTATGCTCACGTCGATCTCAGAGACTATAAGAGGCCGAGCCATAAATGATTGCATGAAGGTAGGTGTATACCGTACGCAGATCATGTTTGATTCCGATTTGTAAAGAGGTTAAGCTGGGAGTTGACAGTAGGAAGATGTTCTATAGAGGTCCAACAACACATTCACAGATCAGCAGTCAGCAAGATATGGTCAATATTCTAAAATCCCTATGTTCAATTCGATAATCATTGTGACCAATTTAATAATAGTGATATTGTGCTTCATCGTAGAAATGAGCAACTTGAAAGTGTATCCGAGACACATCGGTCTTATGATGCACTACAATATCCCTTATTGGTTTGGAGCTTGCTCACGAGTAGGCAAACCATCGGCCTTAATCATGCATTGTACCGACGGTAAAACAAAGAAAATGGTTTATTACAAAGCATTGCGATAAATCAAATGTCATTACATCAGAATGATTGTTGTTTAATTTCGATGAATTCCTAAACACTCTCTTTATTTAGTAAGCAGCGAAGCGCGCGAGTCTGTTAGTGTATAAATAAATAAATAATAATTGAACTAATAAATAAATAAATAGAAAACCGTACACAAAAAAAACAGATTAAAAATTTATAAATATGGGCAAATCCCGCGTTGTAGA
Source organism: Lordiphosa andalusiaca (assembly GCA_035044965.1). NCBI lineage: Eukaryota > Metazoa > Arthropoda > Insecta > Diptera > Drosophilidae > Lordiphosa > Lordiphosa andalusiaca. The sequence goes on along the minus strand of JAWNNM010001162.1, from coordinate 25,444 downwards.
CGCTAAATTCGTACGCAAGTTTGCTTGTTCACAGAGAAAAAAAATATCAATATCAATTTGGCTGGTTATTTTGGCACATACCATTTTTATACCCTGTTCCCATTGAAAATGGGAAACGGGGGATCATGAAATTGTGCGAATGTATGTAACAGGGAGAAGGAAACATTTCCGACCCCATAAAGTATTGTAACGAGTCCTTTTATTTCCTCAAGCTTGCTTGGGCTAGGCTCAGGGCTGTCGGAGGTTCGTTTCAACAAATTTATTTAGTGGCAGTAGTAATAGTAGTAGTTTCTTATGTTAATTTCCACGGTTACTGAACCGAGCAAACACTCCTTAGGATTAACACCTCCTTCCTCAGGCTCACCCTTAGGCCCTATTACACTTTCCCCCTTCGGTCTTCTGCATTTCCGGCAGCTAGGATATACCGCCTGGCTCCGTCGAGACTAATGCTCTGACACGCCGGCTCTTCGTTTTCGCCTACCTCTTGCAGACCACTCTACCTTGGGGGTTCTCGTTGGCTGGGGTCTACGCCGCAACACGTAGAGACAAACGTTCGTACTCGTCGGCTCACTGCACTCGCACAACTTAAGTGTCGAGTGTTCTCTCAACTCGCCGGCTCACTGTCTTCCAGCGACTTTTCAACCTACTCTGGTCCCTTCAATCTCTCTAATCCTCGAGAGATTCCTTATTTCCTTGATCCTTCACACACTTCCGTATTCGCTCGTTCACTCGTACACTTTGCGACACGCACTCGCAGCAATTCTCCGTAAGACACTGACTGCTCGTCGTTCGCTCCTTGGCCCTTTTATAGCCCTCTAGTGCGGCTGCTCTCGTGCTGTCTAGCAACCCAACTCGTACGCCCGCAGCCGTCTAGAACCTTCGGTCCCGTTCAACTTGGCGTTTCTTGCTGTACACCATCAGTTACGGTACACTTGCAGCCGTCTAGAACCTTCGGTACCGTTCGACTGGGCGCTTCTTGCTGTACCTCCTTTCGCTACGGTACTATCTGGGCGCGCAGCCATGCCTCTCCATGCACCGAAACTTCGTCGGCAGCGCTGCTCGCTCGCTGCCTAGCATCAAGAAGTCCAATCGTCTCCTCGAACATTCTTTGGCCGTCGACAACCAACTTGCGTTCTCGGACTCGTAAATAACGGATCCTTCCGCTCGGCTCAACGGCCTCCGCTGGTTGTCGACAACGCCATTGGTCCGTGCGCCGACTTCGTCGTCTGCGTCGTCCCCTTCTCTACAACGGCAGAGAATTCGCCTTGAATTCGCCTAACTTCCCCTCTCTTACCCGTTTTTACCGTCTTTTTGTGAGCAACATATGCCATACGACTCCTCACAGTATATATATTCTTGATCAGCGTGAACAGCCGAGTCGATATAGTCATGTACGTCTGTCCGTCTGTCTGTCTGTATGAACGCGTTGATTTCCGAGACTATAAAAGACAAATTTTTGAATGAAGGTAGATTCGTGCCGTATGCAAATCAAGTTTGTTTCAGATTTGGAAAATTCCCCCCCGTCCCCCTCTGAACCACAAATTACCGTTACAACCTAGACCTAAAAAGTAGTCAGATCCACAATTTTCTTAGATTTTTAGTGTTAGTATTCAAGTTTCGTGGTTTAGTTTACATCAAGATAGGCCCAATATCTATCTATTCTGAAGAGTATAATCAGATCGGACAAAAATCACCGGAGTTATAAGGGAAACAATTGAGCTTGACGTTATTTAGGTCTAAAGCCGCTGAAACTACTAAATTATGTATTCTATTTCCAGGATGCGCCTTTAATAGTAGTTACAAAATCAAAAATTCAAAAACAAATAAATAAAACCAAATGAACAGGGTATTTTGTAGTCGGGGCACTCGACTGCAGCGCCCTTAATTGTTATACTCTGTACCAAAGATACATAGAGTATAATAAGTTTGTGCAAAAGTATGTAACATCCAGAAGAAAGCATCTCCGACCCCATAAAGTATATATATTCTTGATCAGCATCAACAGCCGAGTCGATATAGCCATGTCCGTCTGTCCGTCTGTCTGTCTGTCCGTCTGTCTGTCTGTCTGTCTGTCCGTATGAACGCACAGATCTCAGAGATGGTAAGAGATAGAGGTTTGACATGTATGGGACATATGCTTCTTATGTCTGCAGCAGATCAAGCTTATTTTCAATTTTGGCCACGCCCCCTCCCGCCCCAGCAATTTAGAAAAAACGTCATATCTCCTACAGTTTGGATAGATAAAGATAGGTGGGTTGTTCCTTCTATATATATTTAGTAATAAAGATAACTTATCGATCAGCCAAACGAATGGTGAAGATTGGATGAACGGTTTTTGAGCTATGATCAAAAGACTGTTCGCTGCTGCAGCGCAGAAGCAGCGCTGCTTTCAGCTGCTACCGCAGCATCAAAATATATGCTGAGCATATAATTTCGTTGGTACAGAGTATGTTATAGTCGGGCTTGACCGACTATCTTTCTTGTTTTCAAATCATTTTGATGCTTAAAAATGTAAAATTGAAGCTAAATAATATCATTCTGATTTTGAATATTACATTTTTTTTAGTAATTAAAATCATTAAAAACTCATCAAATTGTTTTGAAAAATATCACTTTAATATGAATTTCATTTTGGAACCTCGGCAAGCCGAAGAAGAACTTCAAAACTGGCGCTGGCCACCAGCAACAACAGTCACAGCAACAGAAGATCGTGAAGAGCAGACGCTTCAATGTCGCCGTCGACTGCGCTTTTGTGTGTATCGATATCGCCTGTACTTTTGGCAAAAACAAGAAAGAAAGTCGGTCAAGCCCGACTATAACATACTCTGTACCAAGGAAATTATACGCTCAGCATAAATTTTGATGCTGCAGTAGCAGCTAAATGATAAAAAAATAAATATGTCGAGAAGGAACAAGGCATCTATCTTTAAAACTGTGGGAGATATGCCGTTTTTTCTAAATTGCGGGGCGGGAGGGGGCATGGTCAAAATTGAAAATAAACTTGATCTGCCTGCAGACATAAGAAGCATATGTCTCATACATGTCCAACCTCTATCTCTTACCATCTCTGAAATCTGTGCGTTCATACGGACAGACAGGCGAACATGACTCGGCTGTTGATGCTGATCAAGAATATATATACTTTATGGGGTCGGAGATGCTTCCTTCTTGATGTTACATACTTTTGCACAAACTTATAATACTCTATGTACCCACGGTACAGAGTATAAAAATGCGACGCAAAGAAATTGGTAAGCGACGTCGCACTGTGGTCCTTCATATTGAGATGGAAAAAAAATTAAAAGGCTTTGGCGTTGATTTAAATTGCAATCAACAAATATTTGCCGGCAATATTGTTAATGTGTTGTCATTAATATATTACGATTTCAATTCACTAAAATTATGTAAAGTTTATCATGTATGTAACGAAAATGAAATCGAAATCATTTTTACCGGTAAAATTTGGCAAAAGAGCCACTGTGGGACCGCTCGCTGCAAAGTCGGCACAGCGCTTTGTGGCTCTTCACATTACTTTCTATAGGGTGTCCGTCAGAAGAGCAACACGCGCCGGAATTATTTTGACAGCACGGTAAGTGTTTTAAAAGGTGTTGAATTTATTAAAATGTATACATATGGAAATCTTATGAACGTGTATAAGTCTAAGCTGACATTTTACAAAACTCCATGTTTCTCCATGTATAGTTGTCATCCAAAAGTAGAGCCAGAAAAGTAGTCTTATTGAGAATAACTTATTTGTTTACAGTGGATATGCTCTTCAAATAAGTTAAAAAACGTGCTGCAAGGGTATGCAAACTTCGGCCGAGCCGAAGTTATCTTTTCTCTATTTTTGTAAATAAAATGTCAAAACAAATTTAAGTCATTTATTTAATTATGGGGTGAAATACATGAAAAACTCAGGGGTTTGTCAGTGAACATCTCATGTCTTCCCACCTACGATATACAATGTAAGTACATCTGGAGTACTAAGAAAGTAAAGAACCCAAACCGAAACGGTTGAAACTCCTGAGTTTTTCGGCGTTTCCAATGCAAAACGAAGCGAAAGGCTCAGGTTTTCGATTGCCTTATCACATGATGAAAAGTCCGACTGGGTGCACTTTGTTGTAAATTTGAATTGGCGCAGAAACATTTTGTGTCTTCTAGAATTTTCTGGAGGCACAGAACGTGGTGAAATGCACACGATGTCGTGTATGTAAAGGGAGATTTTTTAAAAGCTATAGGAAAGTTTTTCAAAAAAAACACATAAAATTCAGAAAAATGCATGAAATCATTATTTGAATCGATAGTACGGTCCATATAATTTAATGTTTGAAGTTTATTTCATGCAAATGTTGACCGTGACTGCGCCTCAAATGGTCCATCCGCTTAGTCCAATTTTGGCATACTCTTTCCAACATTTCGGCCGGTATCTCACGAATAAATGCTTCAATGTTGTCTTCCAGTGCGTCAATTGAAGCGGGCTTGTCTGTGTAGACATGAGCTTTAACAAAGCCCCACAAAAAACAGTCTAAAGGCGTTAAATCGCACAATCTAGGGTCGCCTAGAGGTCCCGAACGTGAAATAAAATGTTCACCGAACTCGCCTCTCAATAAGTCCGACACAGCTGCGATATTTTCTTCAGTTCGCACTCCACGAAAGCGTGTTGGTGCTTTAATGTCCAACAATGTTAATTTAGTGCGAAATTTAGTCACAATAGCCCGAATAGCCGCTTCAGTGGGTCGATTGAACTGACCATAAAATGTAAGAAGCGCGAGTTATCATACCCTCCTAGTACCCAGCACCAGCAACAAAGTAGGCTTGGATCATCAACATTCTACACAACAGAATGTTGACGTTATCATTTCCGCCTAAATACCACCATCAGCAACAAACAGACCGGGACCAACAAGTCAACGCCCCACTCGGCAGAATGCTGACACAGGGGAACTGCGGAAGCAGTTTATTCCATTCCACTCCCATTCCATTCCATTTAAGCTTGTAAGAATATTTTATACAGGGTTGTCCATATTCGACGGACCCATCTGGCAACGCCATAACTTTTGACAGAGATGTCAGATCGCTTAATGACATACCGCGTTTGAAGCGTCAGTCCAAGCAGATTTTTACCATGGAACAATACACGCCACGCAAGCGCTCTGAAATAGTTGAAATTTACATTCAACAGAACAAGTCAATTGTAAAAACAAAATTATCATGTCCGATGAAGCCCATTTCACATTGAATGGGACCGTAAATAAGCAAAATTGCCGTATTTACGCCACTGAAAATCCTTAGGAGATTTAAGAAACGCCTCTTCATGACGAAAAAGTCACAGTTTGGTGCGGCGTTAGTGCGAAAACGGTCATTGGGCCATTTTTCTTCCAAAATGAAAATGGCCATGCTGTTACCATCAACCAGGAGCGTTATCGCGACATGATGACCAATTTTGTGATGCCAATTATTCGTCGAAAGCGTATGAGACAGTTCTGGTTTCAACAAGACGGCGCTCCACCGCACACAAGTCGCATAACAATCGATTTTCTGAAGAAATTGTTTTCGGGCCGTTTGATGTCGAAAAGTGGTGATTTGGACTGGCCACCGCGTTCGCCCGATTTGACGCCGCCTGACTTCTTCTTCTGGGGATATTTGAAGTCAAAGGTTTACGTTAACAAGCCAAGGACCGTAGAAGAGCTCAAGGACAACATTCGTGAAGAAATAGCCGCTATTCCGGCCGAAATGTTGGCGAAAACGATGGAAAATGCTGCAAAAAGGGCACAATACGCCATCAACGCCAGAGGCGGCCATTTGAGAGATATCATATTCAAAAATTGATGTAAACAAATCTACTTGGAACAAATTAAATGATTAAGATTGCCAACCGCCAAATTTTTATTTTTTTCTTTGATTTTTTTAAAAAAAACATGGGTCCGTCGAATTTGGGCAACCCTGTAGAATAAAGAATTCACTTGAATCTTGGCACTAAACATCAACGGTTTGGCTTTTATTAATCTTGACAACCACCAACAACAACCCTTGGCGATTTCAACACTCTCAACTGAAGATCGATGTCAATGTGTCCATTAGATATCATAACTCGCGCGATGAACTTTCTTAACAAAACACGAAACGTGCGTGCTTAAACCAGTGTTGCCAAAAAGATAATAGCTAAAAAATCACCCTTTATGTTGTATGTGCTATTTGTTTAAATCAAAAAAGGCAACATGATCGTGTGTATGTGTGCACAATTATCAGAAAAAAAACAATTGAACTACATGCACTCATAGAGAGCATGTATGTACATTAGAGTATGAAATTTTTAAGGTCATGTTCTCACCCCCCTATCTGATGCGCTTTGGTGTATAATAAACGTACAAAAAAACAAAAATAGAAAAAATTGAGTTTTAAGTGGCGCGCCGAGGATCTAAAGATATTTTGAATCACTCATACGCAGTGCTGCCTATTTCCATATATTTTTTTTCATTTATAAATAGATGGCGTCGATTGAATTTAAGTTCATTATGAATTTGAAAAATTGTAAAAGAAAACTATGATTGATTGGTTTTTATACTCTGTACCGTAGGTACATAGAGTATTATAAGTTTGTGCAAAAGTATGTAACATCCAGAAGGAAGCATCTCCGACCCCATAAAGTATATATATTCTTGATCAGCATCAACAGCCGAGTCGATATAGCCATGTCCGTCTGTCCGTCTGTCTGTCCGTATGAACGCACAGATCTCAGAGATGGTAAGAGATAGAGGCTTGACATGTATGGGACATATGCTTCTTATGTCTGCAGGCAGATCAAGTTTATTTTCAATTTTGGCCACGCCCCCTACCGTCCCCGCAATTTAGAAAAAACGTCATATCTCCTACAGTTTTAAAGATAGGTGGGTTGTTCCTTCTAGATATATTTAGTAATAAGGATAACTTATCGATCAGTCAAAGGAATGGTGAAGATCGGATGAACGGTTTTCGAGTTATGATCAAAAGACTGTTCGCTGCAGCAGCGCAGAAGCAGCGCTGCTTTCAGCTGCTACTGCAGCATCAAAATTTATGCTGAGCGTAGAATTTCGTTGGTACAGAGTATGCTATAGTCGGGCTTGACCGACTTTCTTTCTTGTTTTTTTTGTGTTTGCTCTATAAACTGAGCCAACCCTTTTTTTGACAGATGGTACATTTGATTTCTGCACATTTGAATTATTTTGTTTTATTAATTATAAGGGAATTGGTATCAAAGCCCAGAACCTCTGCCGTAGCTTGCAAGATAAATATTGCATTTCTTGATCTAACTTGGCACCGTTCAGAAACAGCAACCAATTTCGGAGTAATAAGTCCAAGTTTTCCTCTTTGTTCGCCCGACTTATGTTCTTTTTTAATTTTTTAGTTTGCTCTTTCGGCTGATAGTTGCAATCACTAATGTCAATGCTTTGTTAAATATCCAGGATTTCAAACTCTTCCTTGTTGTTAAAATCGCCCTTAGCCTCGGCATGAGTAACTTCAAATATTTCGCTTAGGCAACCCCCCAAAGATTGTTTCCCTCCTTCTGAATAGCTCTTTCGTTTTATGAACATTCTTTTTTAAATGAACATACTAATGGTACAATTCAATAATATCCAACCGCACATGATGAATAGGTCTTATAGGAATTTGTGCTTTCTTCCATGCTGGTTCCCATTGGTAAGTCGCTACTCTTGCACTTTCCTTAACTGAAAGATTTATATTATATTATAGATGACGCATGTGAAACAAAACACGATTGTTCCTGGTAGCTGACATGGACTTCCAATTCTCGATTTGTTCCTTCTATAATAATTCTTTCTATAATTCCTTTGTTGCATCTAGTGCCATATAAAAATGCAGATAGCATTAACCTTTTTGTTGGCAAGGATCTCTCCCTATTGCAAATTGGTTTCAATAAGCCGACCAAAAACACTGATGTCCTTTTTGCCATATTTCCAAAAAAATGTAGTTGCCATTTTAAATTTCAGAAAATGACAACAATTGAAATGAAGTAAAGTTTACGATGTTAAAATTTGTATTTGGTTTACGAGTCGTTTGATTAATTTGTTTTTAAAATTTGAAGCCATGGCGCGCCCATTTGAAATTAAATAAAAATATTTTGGTTTTCACAATTTTTATTTCTGCATCAAAAATTAGCTTTCGGAATGCTGAGACGTACTTTTTTCTATTTTGTCGCTTTAAGGGCCGCTTTAATGTACATACATTTTGAATGGTTTTTATTGCATTCGCGAATGTACATTAACAACAATATTAACACTGACCACAGTCAAACCACTAACGTAAAGTTAGTCTTATTTTGATAATACATATTTTCATCAACATATTTCAATATTTTTCAGGGATGCAAACCACTCGAAAATAAGTACTGGTTCGGTTCAGTGGTTCGCACAGTTTCGAAACCGCCGGTTCGGTTCAAAGCATGGTTTTTGCAGTTAAATGAACAGCGGTTTCGGTTCGGTTCAGTGGTTCACAAAGGCACATTATAAAATATGATTTCGGTCAAGCGGCTATTCGACCATTTTTGAAATTTGATTCCTATAATCCATTCGAATAACTTTAAAATCATTAGAGCAATCTGCATAGATTATTATGTTGGATTCCCAGAACTCGTCCATCAGTTCCTGGAGGAATGACCTTTTTTATTGGCAGATTAAGATTGAATTAAGGTTAAGAAGTACCACAGAAAATTGTAAATATTGTCTAATGAAAATAAAAACTTAGATTGATGACAGGGAAATTAAGAGATCGGCGGGAAATTGCAGAAGACTTGTAAAATTCTCTTCAGGTCATCCTTAAAAGTTATATCGATCCGACAACGCTAAATATGTAGAGGGTCGAACGAAATGTTTGAAAATTATCTTCGGGAAACGATTCAAATTTCATAATTAATCAAAATCATTGGCAAGAGGAAATCAATTCCCGTTAAAACTCGTCAGAGAACTGAACCGAACCAAACCGTTTTTATTTTTGGTTTTCGGTTCGGTTCAGAAATACTGAAAGGAAGCCGGTTCGGTTTGCGGTTCGGTTCACCAGCGGGAATAAGCGGTTCGGTTCGGTTCAAAACCGGTTCAGCTCAGAACCGGTTTGCATCCCTGGTTTAAATACTTTTATGTAAAATGTATGAGTTTAAATTATACATTTAATTATCGCTGCAAATATAAAGCCGTTTTGCTAATTAACTAGGAAAAATTATAAGCGAGAGCGACGAAAAACTCCACGATTTTGTCAAGGAGCAGGAGCTTGACTCTGAAAGCTACGACAATTTAAGAGGTAATATTTGATTGTTTCAATATGTGTAGTGCAGCTTGGGTCGAAAAAAAATAATCTTTGCAGAATATTAGAATTAGCCTAAAAGCAGGCCGAGTTTTCTGTGTGGCAGAAATGACTAGGGTTGTTTACGTAACACCTGTCAGCTGATCACGAGTGGGGAAAGTGGCTAACAGAGTCAAGGGTAAGTTCAAGGGTCGTGGGCGACACCAGCAGCTTGGCCATTTCTTTCCAAATTTGATGTGAGCAGAGACAGACGTGCCAACAGAAGCTGAAAGTTTATTTCCAAGTGCCTACGCCTTGCAACTTAAAAGTACCCGTGTACAAGTGTAGTTAAACATTCGCGTGTGCCAGATTACACCCCCAAAATATCTGCCAGCCCATTTGGAAAAAGGAAATAATTTAAAATATACCTGCGCCAGATCCGTAGGGTAAGTCACCCAGAAAAAAAAGGTGTGATAAGAAGAAAGGTTAGAAAGTTTTTTTTGTTGTTTGCCAACCCATTTTTGCAGATTTGGCGTTTTATATTGAGGCCCAATTTGAAGGCATCGCCCAGCTGCAACTTAGAGGAAATTGTTTTGGCTTGCTAGTTTCATTTTTAAGAGAAGAGGGCATTTGCCTAGAGCGATCCCCAGTTCACCTAGTGAGAAGGTTTTTTTTTGCTATTGCCGTGGGAATTATTTGGCTCGTGCGCCTTAAGAGAAGCCCCCTGCCAGTAAGAGCGTATCCAGTGGCTCTCTACGCCTTACTCTCGACGGCCGCCCAAAGACAAGCCAAAAAGGAGACGACAAACCTCTGCGTGGACCAGCAATGGCCACAGCGCACCAATTTAGTGCACGTGAGCAGGCCGATCGCGCGACATCGACGTCAAGCCGCTCTTCGACCCGACCCCGGAAAATCCCAGCCTGGGCGCGAAAATTCTAGACGAAAATCGGAAAAGCCGAATGTGCGAGAAGCTGACGGCCATCCAAATCGTTTTTTTTTAGCATCGCTCAAGCCGTCAGCAGAGCCGCCTCATACTTTTTTTTAGTTACCTAATTCTTTTTTTTCTCATTAGGACAATTTGCTCCGTTAATGATATTCACATATGTATTTTTTTTTGGTGGCTGAAAAAGCAGAATTCAAGTGAGTGAGGGAATTTTGCCCTATTCTAATTTTTTTAGCGCCTCCCTTTTAAACATTTTTTTTTGTGTGGGAACCGTTGGTTTGGTTGCTCCCTTTTGCTTTCTGCTCTCAAAAAGTAACGAAAAGAAAGAAGGGAAAAGAATTGAAATGAAGTAAAGAATATGAAAAGAACTGAAATGAAGTGAAAAGCAAAAGTGAAAGCAAGAAAAAGAGTACCCAACTCCCGGTTCATGTATGCATGAAATTATTTTTCAAATTTTTTTTTGTGTTCCTAATTGTGGTGCAGCAATCAAAAGGGATATTTTCTCTTAAAACAGCGGTATTACAGAAGCCCACACACAAAAGCCCTTTTGGAGTTGGAGCGGATAAATACGTGAGTGAATTTGTTCTCTTTTAGATTTCTATATATTTTTGCCTGCACTCACCCCCATTTCCTTATAAATGTCTTCAAATTATATTTGGCTTTAAATGTAAAGAGAAAATTTTTAAGAGAGAAGTCGCTGAGTAACGTTTGAGTGGCCATTTAAGCCAATGCCTAAGATCAGCTGTGCATAAGCAGCAAATAAACGCTGGCCAACAAACGAAAAGTTTTGTGATTTGTGCTAAATCGGAACATTGAATATGTTTTCATGCCAACCATTTTTAAATTAAATTTTAATTTTCAATTCAAATCTTTTTTCTGTAATTTTCCATATTTAAAAGGTTAATTTAATTTTTAAATTTATATAAATTAGTTTTTTTGTCTTTCAAAAACTTAAGTTATTATTGTTAGATGTATTTTAAATTAGCAATTAGTTGGTTTTCTTTTAAATCAATCCATGTTGAACTTTACTGAATTTTTGTAGGCTTTAATATGCATATTTTTGGGTTAATTTTGTTTAGTAATAATAAACTGATGGTGAAAATGAAGTGCTAAAGTGCGTTGAATTCCGGAGCCATGCCGACTAAGAGAAGGGTGAGGTAAAGGTCGTTGTCGGCTTTTAGAAGGGGTCACCTACATCAACTGTTCTAGGTATGGAAGGTGGTCAAGGTAGGGTGGGCAAAGAGGCTGCATATCCATCTGCGCAGCCGAGTGCAATTAATAATAATGTATACCAATAGGTGCTATCTTCTCATCTTTCTTTTCGTTTTCTGCTTTATTTGTCTGTCTTGTCTATACCTATTTTTCTGTTTACCCCCATATTGGTTAAACCCGCACGCGAACTTTTAATAATTATCCAAATAAGCCGGAACAACGCGTGCATCGCCAATGGACAACCCTTCATCTGCTCGAGAGTTTGCATATTTTGCCGTATTGTGGATATGCTACATATGGTTGCATTAAGGGTTGCAAAAATATTTATTTATTTTCGTTTCGACTTCATTTCAGAAAGCGGATTTTCATATAAAAGGCTGAAATATTTTATAGCTGAGGATCTTCCAGCAATCTTTCCAAGCCGTGTGCAAAGTGGCCTTGGTGCCGAATTTAGAGAAAAATTTGTTTCAGTGGAAGCGAAAGCAAGTAAGTAACTGAATGCTAAAGTGTTGAAGAACTTGCATTTTTAGCCAACGCATTCTTTTATATTATAGAATACTGAGGTCCCGATAACAGGAATTCCATCTGTAGACTTGACACATATATTGCTCGCCCCTCGAAGCAATCCCTAAGTCCATTGCTTGTTTGGAAAATATAGTTTAAATATTTTGTACAAATATTTGCAAAGAATAAATCCAAACTTAATGTTGCTTTCAACAATAAAGCTAGGTATGTATACAACAAAAAACAATCGGACCGTATATCCGACTTTGCAGAGAAAGTATTTGACATAGCTTTAAATTCGTGGATCTGCTTGAGATCTCTCATTTTCTTGCACAAGATAATTAACACTTTGGAGCCTTCTTATCTTTGTGAGATACTACATTTTGCTGCGTCTCAACGAACTAGAAATTTAATCTGCCCTAAAAATTAACTCGCTACCTCAGACTTACAATACTTCCCATTTGCTATTCGCCTTTGGAATCATTTACCAAATAATATTAAGACAATTAAAAGCGCACCACTATTTAAGAAAAGCTTAGAGAACCACCTAAAACAAGAGCACAATCATAATTCCTGAATTTCATTCATTATTTTTATTATTATTATCTTTTCAGTTATTGTTCATCCAATTTACTATAATTAATGATTAGTTTAAGTCAGAATATTTTGATTTTCTTAAATCGATGTCAAACTGTGATTAGTGCCATAAACATAAGTCTCCATGTACTTGTAGCACTAAGATGTCAAATAAACAACATCAATTTTCCGGGGACTTGTAGCTTCCTAAATGAAGAATATATAAATCAAGAATATATATTTGCTTCATGCTTCGTATGCCATTATGGTTTATAATCAGTATTCCCAACAATTGAATAGTTGACACCAAGCACATTTAAGCTTCATATGTATTTAGTTTTATTCTTCTTCATGATGCGCACAAACTCGTCGTCTAAACGGAACTGAACTTTGATAGAAGCGAGCAAACGGAAGGAAGCCGCCGAGAAACAGTGGAATAGGAATTTTACAGCTAGATCAGATGCTGATCGTCTCTTTCCGTTTCATTGTCATCAATGTGGCTTTTGCTTCTTGTTCATTAAATGACAAATAAAAATATGACCGTATATGGCCATTTCCAACAGCCATTTATTTAGCTTAGCTGTTCGATCAAAACAAATACGCATTTGACCTTTAATTTTATAATTACTGTTTTTATGCCAATATTTTATGTTTTGTTTTGTAGAGCGTTCTGGATATTCTAAGGTCTATCGATGTTGGTACTCACATTCTGCAACAATACACTGTCAGCAAGCAACTTTCTAATGAACACCATGAGAAAGTATTAAACATTATCGCAGAAAGTTTTAATGAACCTGGAACATACAGCTATAAGACACCAAAAACTGCCCAGATTGAAAACTTTGCTGACCAACTGATTTCCTTATTTCCCAATGAAAAGAGAGATATTTATTTTTTGACCACAGAGGACAACAGAAAAACAAACCCAAGTGGACTTTTGTTCAACAAATTACATAATTTAAAATACTCCCGAAATTTCGGAAATAGTAAAGAAACTTCAATATTGCACTGGTACAGAAGATGAATGCATCCAGTTATGGAACGAAACCTATTTCTATCGTAAAAGCGAGATCAGAAAAGAGAGCTGCGACTTGGAATCCGTAGGATATAAATTTGTAAGTAATATGATAACAGAGTATGAAAGATGTGTGAGTGGTCCTACTTGTAGGCTATTCACACTAATATTAAATATCAATGAGTCGTCAATACAAAGTCCCACTCCAAATTCTGACAATATGTCTTACAAATTTTGGCAAAGCAAGTAGTTGTGAATCAATTGAATGTTATCTATACTTAGTGTAAATAATCTATTAATTATCCTAATTTTAATGTTTCATATGCCATCCGAGTTATTCTCAATTTTAAATCTATTATAGTTAACACTATTTTAATTATATTGTAAGCATATTTATTTTGACAATCACATGATTCCGAAATCCAACACAAAGATAAGGATTATACTAATAACGCTTGCTTTAAACATTTACATAATCTATTTTGCAGATTGACCTTGATTTTCAAGAGCTTTATCCAAAATGGAAGTATAAACTAACAAATTTGTGGGAGGAAACTGTCTGTAAGCTGACCAAATATTATGATCCGGGAGTTGATCCTAGTAAGTTGCGCTTACAATTCTGTTTTAAATAAAAAAAAAAGTATGCATTTGAAAAGATAACCAAAAATTATATTTCAGATTCAAAAGACCAAATTTTTTTTATTTTGCTCAGTTGCATTTCGAAGCCAACAAGACGAAGTATTTCGAAGGCGATCATACAGGATGCTATTAATAGTTGCGTTATTCACATTAAATCCATCAATGATTTTCAACATCGAAAAGAGCAACGAAACAGCAGAGCCCTGGAAATAAAAGCGCCGATACAGCCGTATATTATAGTGGTAGGCCCTGACACCTCAGCTTTGTCTGAATTTAACATATGTTTCTGAGCTCATAAACTCAGCGAAATTCAATTAAAGACACATGTATACTTTATGTTTTATGGGAAATTAGATGAGAAATGAATCAAATTTTTATTAAATTAGAAAGTGAATAACGATATAAGTTCAACAAATGTCTTAATACTACAAATCAACAGGTGTTGGATTAACAAACAAATTATTTTCAAAAAATTCATTTTTATACAGCGAAATTCAATTAAAGGCATGTATTTTAATTATATGGCAAAAAAACAATAAACATATTATTGTCGAAGAAAAAGATGATTAATAGTGAGTCCAGCTTCAAGATTTTGAAATCACTTTAAAAATTCGTTTTGGCATTGAGTCTATGACCTTTTGAAACTCTGAAATAGGAATTTTGGCCCATTCATTGACTACAGCAATTCTGAGCTCTTCCACCGAATCGAATTTGCGATGACCAGCATATACACGTCGTGCCAAGTTACCCCACATGTTCTCTAAAGGATTTAGATCTGGGGAACGTGCTGGCCACTTCATAACATCGATCTGCTTCTCCTGAAACCAATTAACGCTGAGTCGTGATACATGTATGGCAGCGTATCCTGCTGAAAAATGGTGTCTGAAGTAGGTTGCTGATCCAAAAAGTTTATTAATACTTCATCCAACATGGTGATATACTTTTCCGAGTTCATACGCCCATTCACTTTACATATGGGAGTCCTTCCATTGTAACTAAAACCAGCCCATATCATTAACGAACCTCCTCCAAAGTTCCGCTTAGTAGAAAAGGATTCGGGCTTCTTCAAATCGTGCCAGTAATAATTAAATCCATCTGGACCGTCAAGGTTGAATTTTTTCTCGTCTGAAAATATTACCTTTTTCCATTGATCGGTCCATGACATGTGTTTTTCGGCAAACTCCAATCTTGCAACTTTATGCGATTCCTTTAAAGCTGGTTTAGACTTCATTTTCTTCCAAATTAGCCGATTACTTCCAGATAAAATTTGTTGTACTCGACGCTTAGTAACGGGTAATTGTAATTCAGCTCTTATTTGCGCTGTAGTTGCATTTTTTTTGTAAGCCAGCCCGAATTATAGCGGATTTTACACGAGAAGAAATCTTTTGATTATTAGTATTTGATCGATTTGTATTATATTTCTGATTTAAATTGATTACATTATCCACTGCAGATAGAGATCTTTTCAATTTAATGGCAATTTGCCTATTAGACATGCCAGTATCCTTGTAAGCAAGGATTTTGGCTGTTTCTTCAGATGATAATGTTTTTCCATTTCCCATATCAATATTGAGGGGAATTTTCAATGGGATATAATTTGTATCTGTTTAAATTAAACACGTATACATAATAAAACTATCCAATTAAGAAAATGTTCCACCTTCTTCTTACTTAAGGATTTGAAACACACTGCCTTTAATAGAATTTCGCTTCAAAACGTTCACAAAAATTCTGTATAATGGGCAAGCTTTAGCCTAAACTAACTGTTAATGCTCTCTTTAAGCTAAATATAGAAATAGAGAGACCTGCTGCCAAAAAGCAATGCAGGCGCACAGACGAGGGTCCAAGCCTGCAGCTAATAAGCGCCACGGCCCAAATCCGGCAAAATATTGGCCAATCCTTAACCCAGGCACAAGATGACTCCACTATGCAGGATGGCCATCGTCCAGATGCCAACCAACAACTGCCAACAATGCCAGAGGCCAAGGGCCAAATGCAGCAGCAGTCTCTAACACCAGATGGCCACCATTCTGATGCCGTCCAGCAGCAGCAGCTAACCAGGTCTAAAACCACTGGGCCATTCCTGCAGCAGCTCACGAGGACGCGCCTCTCACCCAGATGGCGCAAAACCGCAGGCAGAGGCCAATTTCATCACTGCCCAAATTCTGCCATACCCAATGGCAGGCAATTCACACGCTGCCATTTTGGAGCATAGTTTTTGCTGGCGTTTTTGAGCTAGAACCTTCCAGAGCAGCTGCACCTTCCTCCGCAGCAAAAAACGGCGCTCTGCAAACCAGCAGCTAACACTCTGGCGGCGGCCATGCGCCAGTGACGCATTTGTGCAAGGGCAGCGGCTCCGACGACAGCGGGTCATCCAATACACATTTGCAGCAAATCGGCCAGGCCACTGCTGGCGGCGACAGGAGCACCGAAAGATGCGTCCACTCAATGCTCTTCTTGTAACAGACGATACCAGGACACAACCAAAATTTAATTAAATGTTTTTAAAATGTTATTTTATTGCCCTGTCCTCTATAACATATTCTCCTCTGATATGCCGCTGCCCTGCCTCACCAGAAGAAACTTGCTGCCAATATGGATTCAGGACCCAAATAATGATAAGGTGCTTTTATCAACTTATGCGGATGACACTATCATCATGTCTGCTGCCAACACCGCCCAATGCGCAGTCGCCTCAAATCAGAGATATCCGTGCCATTTTATGGATTGGGCAAACCGATGGTGCTTGAACATCAATGTAACGAAAACAGCACACGTCATTTACACAAAGCGGAGACTGGATCTTAACCAGGAGATGCTCTCTCCTAAGCTTAATGGGCAGCGAATAAAATCTGCAAAAAAACATTGTTATTTAGGCCTATATTTGGACCGCGGGCTGCATTTGCACCACCATGTTACACAGCTCCGTATTAGAGTGCGTGCTGTATCCAAAAAATTGGAATGGCTTTTGGGCAGCAGCAGCAGATTGTCTTCAAAATGTAAGGTCATTGCCTACAAACAGCTAATTGCTCCCATTTGGCATTATGCGTTCCCCGCCTGGGGCGCCTTGGCGTGCTGTACCCAGGTGTACCGTGTTGACACCGCTATGCAAAATATTATTGCTAGGCGGATCACAAATGCCTCCGGGTATACACGAAATGAGATGCTGAGGGAAGAACATGACGTTCAATCTGCAGACGAAATTTTTGAGCAGGCAAGTGGCAGATATGCCAACTCATTGGCTTATCACCCGAACGAGGAAGCACGTAAACTCCTAATAAGGCCATTTGTGCCCCAACGGCTTGAGAGACAAAGATATATGTACAAGGCAACTGGAGCGACACATCATCCCACTTCAGCGTCAGCAGCCTCAGTCACAAATCCAGCAGATGAAGCCAGAAATCTTGCCCACACTGCTGCGAATGGAGCAGGATACCATCCGGCACGCTAACACGCTCGCCCAGCAACAACGCAGATCAGTTCAACCAGCAAGGCGCTACAATGAGACGATTATAAACTCCTTAAGACGACTCTTCAGAGATGGCCACATCACAAGGGAGGCGCTTGAAGCACAAATCGCACATAATTCTCCCTCCTTTGCGAACCGATAGCCTGCATCCTCAACCCGAGCAACAACTGCCCTTAGATGACGAAGAGGAGCAATTGAACCGGCAGATCGAATCGCTCAAACAACAACTGCAAAAATTGATGGACGAGGAAATCTCTGAAGCACAGGCACCTGCCTCCAATAAACCTGAAACAACACGTCTTACTAACAAAAACATTAACTCTGACTCTGTCAACACTCACCCCGTTCTCGATTCACAGAGAAACTCCCAAATAGCTGGCCCATCCGGGCAGCAGCAGCTTATAGAGGGAAATTCCATTTGGAAATTTCAACAGCAGCCTGAGCCTGAGCAGCAGCAAAGAAGCGGGTCAAATTTCTTTCCAATGGGAAGAAGCAACGAAACAGCAGAGCCCTGGAAATAAAAGCGCCGATACAGCCATATATTATAGTGGTAGGCCCTGACACCTCAGCTTCGTCTGAATTTTACATAAGTTTCGGAGCTCATATTTTTTAGTTTGAGTCATTTGTCAATGCTTTGGAATTCTGCTTTAAAACATTTCATGTATTTAACTTAAAGTAATCGCAAGAGTCTTTTCAGTTGTACTTTTACGAACTTCACACCGCCCACGACTTAAAAAATGCAAGCGTTATTAAGTTGATACAATATTTACACCAGTAAATGTTTTGCTTTTCAATATGTTGTATTTTAAATGTCAGAAAGATTATTCACAGCTGTCATCTTTATTTAATCATTTTAAATTATTTCACGGTCTATCAGAAGTTGACATTTACACATGTACCATTGATGACTGTAAGCAATCAATTACTAATTGGACAGCATTTAGACATTTGACATATAGTACATTCCGGCATGATAATATCAAATCTTATAAAAATAGAAGAAATAACCAAAGTGGTGTAAACACAAATAATTTAGAATTCAATTTCCCAAGATGAAATATAAATGAAAATCAAGCTTCTTGTTTCGCTTATACTACTTCTGAAAATGCAGAAAATGAAAGCTCTTACGAAATCATTGAGGACTATCTATTTTCAATGTATCAAAGCCATATTACTTCAATATGACAAAATACATTAATAGAGCTTCATTCGAAAAACACATTTTACAGAAAAGATGTTTTTTTTTATACAAGAAAAAAAAAACTTTTACTGGATCCATAATATAAGCATTAAGACACGTCGTTTTCAAAAATATTCATAATGATCTGCAGACCCCTTTCACAACTTTGCAACAGAACATAAGTTTTTCCAAAATTTAATGTTTTAAGATACTTTTGCAAAACCAACAACATTTAGCGTTAATAGTGAAATTACTGAGGTTATAAAAAATAACAAGCCAACGTTAGATGCCGCAAACGTTAAGGGCTGTATTATGCCAGTAGAATTTCAGATTAAAAAATTCTTCGAGATACCAAATGTTCTCAATGAAACATTGAACAATATGAAAGAACTTCAACGTCATTCTAATGCAAACCATTATGCCAATTCTGACTCATTCAAAAAAATAAAGTCAGGTTATCAAGAAAAAATAGTTGTTCCCATATTTTTATATCTAGATGGTTTTGAAATAATCAATCCTTTGGGAAGCCATGCTAATTTTGATAGCAAATGTGGAGTATACAACACTTTCCCTAGTATACCACAACAGCTTTTATCAAAGCTTGACTTTATTGTACTCTGTACCGTAGGTACATAGAGTATTATAAGTTTGTGCAAAAGTATGTAACATCCAGAAGGAAGCATCTCCGACCCCATAAACTATATATATTCTTGATCAGCATCAACAGCCGAGTCGATATAGCCATGTCCGTCTGTCCGTCTGTCTGTCCGTATGAACGCACAGATCTCAGAGGTGGTAAGAGATAGAGGTTTGACATGTATGGGACATATGCTTCTAATGTCTGCAGGCAGATCAAGTTTATTTTCAATTTTGGCCACGCCCCCTCCCGCCCCCGCAATTTAGAAAAAACGTCATATCTCCCACAGTTTTGAAGATAGATGACTTGTTCCTTCTGGACATATTTAGTTATTAGGATAACTTATCGATCCGCCAAAGGAATGAAGAAGATCGGATGAACGGTTTTCGAGTTATGATCAAAAGACTGTTCGCTGCAGCAGCGCAGAAGCAGAGCAGAGTGGTACAGAGTATGTTATAGTCGGGCTTGACCGACTTTCTTTCTTGTTTTCAATAATAATTGGCGACTTAGTTCCTGCTGAGAACATTGTATGGAAGTTTGTCATTAATCTAATTCAAATTGTTGATATCCTTCTTCAAAGTGATTTTTATGAAAATGTCTTAATAGAGTTGGCAAAACTTATTGGAAGTCATAACGTAAGATATGTTCAGCTTAAGAAATAAAAACATAAGTCAAAATTTCATTTTCTAAGTCATTACGTTCAGATAATCAAAAAGAGTGGTCCAGCACTTTTGGAGTTTAAGATTTGAAGCAACACACAAGGAAGCTAAACTATACTCTAGAAATTCAACAAGCCGCAAAAACATTGCCTATTCTTTAAGTATTAAGGCTTCAATCAAATTCACAAAATTTTTAAAAACCTATGGAAACGGACTATCAAACTTGTACATAATCAAAAAAAAAGAATCATACTTCATTCAAAAATCCGACTTTGCATACCTGATAAATAATTTACCTCAAAATTTCAGGATATATCAATTGTTACATTAAAATTTAAAGGTCTCACTTATAAGCCAAATTATTTTCTTGCAACTAATTTAGGTTTAAGTATGGAGCTACACAAAATTGTTAAAGTTCTTATAACTATTTCAAAACATGTTTTCCTCAAAACAGAAATCTACAAGATCCTTTGTTTCAATGAGCATTATCAAACCTATGATGTAGGCTCTTCGACTGGTCAATTTAAGCTTAAAGGTGGGGCACGACATATCAGACGTGTATTTAGTTACACGTGCATACGTGACACGTATATACGAACGTGGTTCGTCTTTCAGCTCGAACGTAAGTGTACACCATGATGGACAAACATAAGGTGGTTCCGTCGGCCATGATGGAATAACATAAGGTGGTTCCGTCGCCAGCCGAAGTTTTACGAAGTATCCACTTATTTCAGTGCACGTTTACTTGTTGTCGGAAAAGGTTGTGTGCGGACGAATTTTTGTTGTTCATTAACCCTTAAGCGTGCACATAATAAAATGAAATATTGCAAATTTAAAGAATATATTTTAGAGTTAAGTACTTAAACAAACAAATTTGTATTAAGAACCAAAAACAGCGCTTAATTAGTAATTCAAAATTATAAAAAAATAAACTTTAAAAAAATGTCTCGTCTTTTTATTATAAATGGCATATTCAAACCCTACGGACATGCGAAGGGTTAATCAACAATCACATTGCCGCCTCACTCACTCTCAATACGACACTCAGTATACTATGTTCCTTTCACTCGCACTTATTGCAAGCATACAATAAGTGGATGTCTGTTGCCGACGGAACCACCTTATGTTATTCCATCATGGTGTTCACGTAAATTACTGTTCGTGTGTTCGTGTTTGTTCGTATCGGAGTGTAGGTTCGATCGTACGTGTACTACACGAAACACGTGATTGACGTGTTTAAAGCAAGAGACACACGAGGCTGATGCCTGTTAACATACCAGCCGAAGTGTCTTCGGCATCTGATCCACACTAGCAACACGCCATCCGAGGAACGCTTGCCTTCGGCATATGATCCAGTTGATTTGGATCAACGCCGAACGTATTATCGGCTTGATGAGTGAAATATGGTTTTTGCAAACGCGTTGGCTGCAGATGTGTGTGTATAGCTATGATCTCTGTGTGTGTATTTTGTTATTGCCTTTTGCGCTCTTTGTATCATTTCACGTGATTCACGTTGGCACTGGAAACATGGATATACGTGTATTCGGATACAAGTGTGTTAAATACACGTGTAGTTCATAAACACGTAGGTACACGTAGCACTTAATTTCACGTGTTAACGTGTATTCGAACTACACGTGAAACATCAAGCCCTGCTTATAAGCATTAATAGTTTTAAAGGTTCTCCTATTCATATACACTCTACCTCGCAGGGACAAAAAATGATTAGAACTTAAAAGTTTTAATACAAATATTTTAAAACATCAGTGTGTTTTATTTTTCAAGGGATCATAAAAATATGAATTTTTGAAAAAAAAATTTTGATCTTCAAAGATATGGGTATTTCCATGATGACGCACGTGACCGTCGAACGCATTTAAAGCGGAATAAAATTCAAACTAAAATATTGGTTTTTCTTCTGCTACTTTAATTTATAGCTCTTTCGAAGCACTTTATTTGGTGGTAAAGTAGATACCAGACCTAGTGCTGGTTCCATGATAAAGCCATTCAAAAAGTGATTCGCACGTGACCAAAAACGGAAGTGGTGTTTTTGGGCATCAATATACATGCAGAACTCAGCGAAACCAGTCGAAATTTTTTTGGGCGACTAATTTTAAAATGTTAGTACACAATTTTACTGTATATAAGAGTTAGTTTGAATGAAACATTTTCTTTATTTGTTTTTTTACAAAATAAAATAGGATTCGATACGTGACATTGCGCACGTGACATATTTTTCTATAATGGTTCACTTCGGCAAATCTTTATTTATTATTGTTTTTAAGAATAGTTATTAATAAGAGATAAATTAATATGTTGAAAAGATTAATTTTAGGATCAAATAGGAAAAAGTATAAGCTTATTTAAATACTTTTTTTTTAAGAAAATGCTGTCCGTGCTGCTTTAATTTAATGTCCATTACAAGAAAAGCTGTGTAGTTTATGGATACCGGGGATACTTAGAACCTCCTTCCATTCGTTTAGTTGTTGAAGTGAAAATCCTTCAATTTCCTCTGAAGAAATGTACTGAATTTGTACACCGCTTATGTTATTTTGTGCGCATTCGTAGAACGAAAACGCATCATTTAAAACCAGAGCTGCAAACCAAATAAATTATTCGGATCTCCGGTACACTGGTTCGAATCCAAATTATCGAATGGTTAAGGTTCGGAAATTAAAGGTTCGAGGTTTTTAAGAGAAGGTTCTGGTTCGAACCTTGGTTCAGTCCATGCTTTATACAACATTACTAATTTTTGTCTTCTATGTGTTTTAAAAACAGCATTCGATCTAAAAACTTCCCAAATTGTATGGGAACCGAGTGGTTTTTGGGTCGGAATTGGTTGATAGAAAACATAGGAATATTTATAATAATAATAATTTATAATAATACCAAAATAATGTTAGACTCTTGCTTTTGAGAATTATTCAAGAAGCTTTATAGCCGAGGAGCTTCAAAAACAGAGACTGTTATGGGTAGGGATTTTATAAGGAAATGTAGTCATTTTGCCAGATTTTTTTCCGCTCTCCTGCCCATTTTAGGAGTCAGTCGCACTTAATAACAGATGAAGTCGGAAGACAGGTCAAATTTTTGTGTCAGTTTTGTTGAACCGAACCGAAATTTTGGGTTTGGAACAGGTTCGGGTTCAGCTTTAATTTCTAATGAGGTTCGGTTCAAGGTTCGGTTCATAGTAAAATAAAAGTCGGAATTCCTGAATCGAACCGGTTCGGTTCAAAACCGGTTTGCAGCCCTGTTTAAAACGACATTTTTTGATTTTGTTACTTGCCAAACTTTTCGCTTTAAGACTGCACCAACACCATCGACAGCCCCTTTTCCATGGGAAGTTGCGAAGTAATTCCATTCCATGTAATTGCACCCAAATTTTGTTACAAAATCAAAAAGCCTTGAGACGATAAATTTGTTCTTAAACTGCGAACTGCTCCCATCAGAGAACATAAATATATTCAAAAACTTCCATACTGACTTTAAATTTGCTGGATGAGTTTTGTTAATAAATAACAGACGTCGTCTATTATGGCTTAATTTGTCACTCACGATAGCAAAAGACTTCGATTCTCCAAAAAACCATGCCACACAGGTAAAAATAGTAACTTGGCGGTAATTGAAGTGAGCACTTTGAATCTCATTTTGAGTGTTGAGGCGATAATTTTCTGCGAAATCTACTTGCAAAACTATGTCCGCTGGCTTAATTTGTTTCCTCATGTCTTCAAAATGTTTTTGTTGGGCACGTTTAATGAAGAAATGCAATTTGGATGACGGAAGCTGCGTCTCCAGTTCATAAATAAGGTCAGATAACGGAGCAATAGTAAAAGTTAGGGTTATCCGGTTAGCAATCTTCCGCCAATGTTGCCACTTAACATTACCATCCATATTTGTTCGATATTTAAGCGGAACTAGCTCATGTTCTACGTCCCGTACACATTTTTCGCAATCGCCAGTCATGCAATTTTCGTCAAGGATATCGCAACAAGCTGATTTTAAAAAGGTTTGAAAATCGCTTGGAAAAGACGGCATTACTTTTGCGCAGCTTTCTAATAAGAACCGAAAATTGGCATGATATTTACAAACGCACATGTTATGCGGCAACTTGTTTGTCAATAAGACATGTTTTGGACGATTTTGGAAAAAGGCGGACTAGCTTAATCCTTCCGTTGCTAACTCAGTTTTATACAACTGGCAGGCTTCTGAAACAGTCATCAGCATAAAACGCTTGACAACTACTTGTCCATCACATAAAGGAGTATCTTTCCTCCCAGCAGCTTGCACGCTAACATTATCGCTCATATAGAAGTTTCGAACTGCTTTTATCTGCTCTTCCATCAGGAAGTTACAAGATTTAATCTCTTCATTTGTGCGTTGTTTATACTTTTAATTTAAAACATCGACTTTTTGTACGGCTTTTCCTAATGTTTGTTTGCATGTATATGTATTTTATTTCTTTGTTCTTGTTTTCTTTCTCTACTGTTTCTTTTTATACTCTGTACCGTAGGTACATAGAGTATTATAAGTTTGTGCAAAAGTATGTAACATCCAGAAGGAAGCATCTCCGACACCATAAATTATATATATTCTTGATCAGCATCAACAGCCGAGTCGATATAGCCATGTCCGTCTGTCCGTCTGTCTGTCTGTCCGTCTGTCCGTCTGTCCGTCTGTCTGTCCGTATGAACGCACAGATCTCGGAGATGGTAAGAGATAGAGGTTTGACATGTATGGGACATATGCTTCTAATGTCTGCAGGCAGATCAAGTTTATTTTTAATTTTGGCCACGCCCCCTCCCGCCCCCGCAATTTAGAAAAAACGTCATATCTCCCACAGTTTTGAAGATAGATGGCTTGTTCCTTCTGGACATATTTAGTTATTAGGATAACTTATCGATTCGCCAAAGGAATGAAGAAGATCGGATGAACGGTTTTCGAGTTATGATCAATAGAAAAATTTTCTTGGTACAGAGTATGTTATAGTCAGGCTTGACCGACTTTCTTTCTTGTTCTTATACGATCCTTTACTCGTTTAGCTTCAAGCAAATAGTTATTATTTTTTGTCAGTTCCTTCCATTTCTTTCTAGTTTTTTGCATTCTTTCTTTGTTTTTTAAACAAAAGTTCGTCAATTTATCTGGATCTTCTTTTAAAGATTTTCTCCATCGCTTTGAGATGTCTTTCTTTGTTTTGGCGCAGCTTTTGCTCATCTATAATAAAAACATACATATTATTAGTAAAATGTCTTCTTCTTTTTTAAATTGTACACTTACGATGTCGCACGTGACCAACTTTAAATAAATCCAAAAACGATAAATTTAATTTTTTGGCGCCTGCTG
>JAWNNM010001148.1:0-154617 GCA_035044965.1 Lordiphosa andalusiaca | reverse complement strand
ATTACTGTAATTACTGTAACTGAAATTTTATTCTTGTTAACGTAAGAAAATGATATTATAACAAGATCAATTGAGACTCAAAGCTGAACTTGCGATTAAGTCGAAGCGTTCAAGCCATTATTGACCAGATAGAAAAATGTATTATTTGATAAACTCTGGTGCAAAATTATGGCCGCACCTAGTTTTTTCAGTGTACACATAGAAAGAGTGGAGCTAGAAGAAATTTGGGATAACCGTTTGAAAGAGCGTTAAAAATGAGAAAACAAAGATGACAAACATTATCACTCTCCATGAGAAAATGTACCGTTATGTTTCATTTTCGTTTTGAACAAGGTGCATAATTATGGCCGCACAACTTAAATTCATATTTTGAGTTTGGCTGGCGGGGTTTTTTTTTGCGCACATTTGGTGAGTAACTATTTTTAACAACTTAATAAATATGCCAAGTGCACCAGTGCTTTCTGATGTCGAGAAAGGTCAAATTCTGGCGCTCAAAAATGAGAATCACTCATTTCGAGAAATTGCCAGAAAAATTGGTCGCTCCGACAAAGTTGTGAGAAATTTTTGGAAACATCAAAATGAATATGGCAAAAAAAAAACCCGGAGGACGTAAGCCGAAGTTAAGTCAGCGTGATCAGCGCCGATTAGTGAGCGCTGCAAGCAACACATTGAAGACCGCCAATGAGTTATCGGCTGAATGTGGCCTAAAAGTGTCTCGCTGGACCGTTGCCCGGGTTTTAAAAAAGACCGAAACTATAGTGCGACAAAAATTGAAAGTTGCTTCAAGGTTATTGGAGCGTCATAAAGAAGCCCGGATAAAATTCGCCAGGAATAATATGGCAACTGACTGGACGAAGGTAACAAGTTTTTATAAAGTAATGCAAATATTAATTTTTCTATCTAGATCATTTTCTCGGATGAGAAAAAGTTTAATTTGGGCGGTCCTGACGGGTTTTCGCACTATTGGAGGGATTTAAGGAAAGAACCCCTATACTTTTCTAAAAGAAATTTTGGAGGAGGATCTTTGATGGTTTGGGCTGCGTTCTGCGAGTCTGGATGCTTGGAGCTGGCATTTCCAAGCACTCATATGAACTCCATGGAGTACGTGGGTATATTGAAAATGAACTTATTGCCTTTTCTTCACGGTCGAAGGCGTAAAAAGTTCATTTTTTAACAGGACAACGCATTAATGCACGTCAGCCGGGAGACTCGTTCTTGTTTGGAAGGCAATAATGTTCGGTTTTTGGAGTGGCCTGCGTGCTCCCCGGACATGAATCCAATGGAAAACTTGTGGGCGTTGCTGGTCCGAAGGATTTATGCTTAAAACACCAAGTACAATAGTATTATGGAGCTTAAACTGGCAGTAATCAACTCATGGGAAGAAGTTTCTTCAACCGATATAAAAAGACTCATAGGCAGTATGCCAAATAGGGTCTACGAGTTAATTAGTGCTAAGGGAGGCTACACTCATTATTAAACTGAATAAAAATATATTAATTTGATAAAAAATTTCTTTATGTTTTCTTACTTAGTGAAGTGCGGCCATAATTATGCACCTTGTTCAAAACGAAAATGAAACATAACGGTAAATTTTCTCATGGAGAGTGATAATGTTTGTCATCTTTGTTTTCTCATTTTTAACGCTCTTTCAAACGGTTATCCCAAATTTCTTCTAGCTCCACTCTTTCTATGTGTACACTGAAGAAACTAGGTGCGGCCATAATTTTGCACCAGAGTTTATAAAAACATCATAATTCTTGCACAATGGGTTTTACTTTGTGTTGTTTTTAACAGCATTATAAGTTTTCAAAAAGTCCATAATTAGGACACTGCTGCTTATTTGTAAAATTTCAGAATAGTTTATTTTGTTTTCAAATCAGTCTTGCTTTCCCCCTGAAGTTCGTTAAACGACTAAGATTATGAAAACGAAAATAGTGAATAATTTATCTAAATAAAAGTCTTCAATGAGTAAAATTCATGACGATCATTTTCGCTTTTAAGAATGATAGTTGAGTGATTTTCCAAGATGACCGGTTCGTCTATGATCATATGGCTGGGCAAAATTGTGCTGAAGCAGATAATATTAAAAAGAAGGGGCGCTGCAATCGAGTGCCCCGACTACAAAATACCCTGTTCATTTGTGTTCATTTATTTGTTTTTAAATTTTTTAGTTGAATGTAACTGGTTTTATAACAGCTATTAAAGGGCCATCCTGAAAGTAGGCAAAATGTTTTGTCCCTTAAGCGGTTCTAGTCCTAACTAACAATTGAGGGGTTGGCCCTAATTGTCTCGCTTATGGCTCCGGTGTTTTTTCTCCGATCTGATTGTAGTTTTCAGAACAGATAGATATTGGGTCTGGCTTGATGTATAATAAACCACGAGGCTCTAACTTGAAACTTGTGGATCTGTCGGTTTTTTGGGGGATAAATCGGGGAAAGAAACTTGATATGCGTACGGAATACATCTTTCTTCATGCAAAAATTAGTGGCTTTATCTTTAATGGTCTCTGAGATCGACGCGGACGGACAGACGGACATGGCTATATCGACTCGGCTGTTCATGCTAATCAAGAAAAGATATACTTTACAGGGATGCAAACCACTCGAAAATAAGTACTGGTTCGGTTCAGTGGTTCGCACAGTTTCTAAACCGCCGGTTCGGTTCATTTTTCGAAATTTGATTCCTATAATCCATTCGAATATCTTTAAAATCCTTAGAGCAATCTGCAAAGATTATTATGTCGGATTCCCAGGACTCGTCTATCAGTTCCTGGAGTAATGTCCTTATTTATTGACAGATTAAGATTGAATTAAGGTTAAGAAGTACCATTGAAAATTGTAAATATTGTCTAATGAAAAAACAAATTTAGATTGATGTCAGGTAAATTAAGAGATCGGCGGGAAATTGCAGAAGACTTGTAAAATTCTCTTCAGGTCATCCTTAAAAGTTATATCGATCCCACAACGCTTATTATGTAGAGGGTCGAACGAAATGTTTGAAAATTATCTTCGGGAAACGATTCAAATTTTCTAATTAGTCAAAAAACGACGTTAAAACTCGTCAGAGAACTGAACCGAACCGAACCGTTTTTATTTGTGGTTTTCGGTTCGGTTCAGAAATTCTGAAAGGAAGCCGGTTCGGTTTGCGGTTCGGTTCACCAGCGGGAATAAGCGGTTCGGTTCGGTTCAAAACCGGTTCAGCTCAGAACCGGTTTGCAGCCCTGATACTTTATGGGGTCGGAAATGTTTCTTTCTCCCTGTCACATACATTCGCACAACCTTAATGCTCCCTCGTTTCCCAGTTTTAATGGGAACGGGCTATAAAAACTGGCAAGTTTAAGGACCCAAAATATATTAAGCAAAAAAACTTCTCTCGCTAAAATAAGATTTTTGTCCGATCGATTCTATGACAGCTATATGCTATGGTCACCTTTTGGTTTGGGTCAGACCTGAATCATAGCTGAATCAGCCCTGAAATGGAAAGGCTGCTACTGAATTCATGGCCTTCTTTTTTATGAGTTTCGGCCATGGCAGGGCTGAATTCGTGGCCGAGTTTCATGGTAAGTACTGCAGCATGCCTGAATTTAGGCATGAAATTCAGTTATTCCTACTGCTCAAGTCTGAATCAGCCCTGAAAAATTCATAGAACTTCAGGGCATCAAATTTCCTTTAAAAAGTCGAGGCAAGTTAACAATAGTGGAAAACAAAAAGATGTGGGATGAAAGACGATTAACAAACAATGAATAACCAGTCAAGCTCTGCAGGTGCAGGGTTTAATACGCAATAGGGAAATCCATCGGCACGGCAGCTGCTTTAAAGGAGAAAAGAATTTAAAAAAGAATAAATATTTGTAGTGTTTAATCGATTGCTGGAGTCTACTTCACCAAAGCTACGAGATTATCTTTTGCCTCAACGACTGCTTCCCAAGGCATTTCTTTCGCAAGAGCCTTGAAACTGATAGACCTGCACCCACATCTGTAAACTACGGTAGTCTAGAAATCACATTTATATTGCTACGGCAAACCCTGAATGACTTTATGCGAGAACAAATAAAACACAAGACATTCTCATTCAAATGCCCGCTGCGCAACAATCCAAATAGTGGCTCACCTACGAGTTTTACTCATTCCTTACCACAAAGTGGAGATATGGAAATTTCTCAAAGGCAATGAAATCGTCATAATGCTTCTTGCGGAAACTCATTAGAAGAACCGATATAATTTTAAATTATATAAAATGCATATTACGGCACAAATCACCCAGATGGCAAAAGCCATGACGGAACTGGCATCCTAGTTAAAAGCCGCACCAAATGTTATGCACTATCTGAATTTTCGGAAATCCACATCGGCTTACGTAAAACCTAAACCCCACTGGGGATTTTCCAAAAACAAACTCGACTATGAATCTCCAGGTAGGCCTATATACTGGCCGGCAGATGCAAAGAAATACCGGTTTTTATAGACTTTGCTATAATAAGACAAGAAAGAAAGTCGGTCAAGCCCGACTATAACATACTCTGTACCAAGAAAATTTTTTTTGAAAATTTTGATCATAACTCGAAAACCGTTCATCCGATCATCCTTCTTCATTCCTTTGGCGGATCGATAAGTTATCCTAATAACTAAATATGTCCAGAAGGAACAAGCCATCTATCTTCAAAACTGTGGGAGATATGACTTTTTTCTAAATTGCGGGGGCGGGAGGGGGCGTGGCCAAAATTGAAAATAAACTCGATCTGCCTGCAGACATTAGAAGCATATGTCCCATACATGTCAAACCTCTATCTCTTACCATCTCTGAGATCTGTGCGTTCATACGGACAGACAGACGGACATGGCTATATCGACTCGGCTGTTGATGCTGATCAAGAATATATATACTTTATGGGGTCGGAGATGCTTCCTTCTGGATGTTACATACTTTTGCACAAACTTATAATACTCTATGTACCTACGGTGCAGAGTATAAAAAGTTTCACAAAACTTGGCTACTGCAGAAGCCCTAGCATATCTGTTGTCAGACCATTCGAACAAAATATTTACTCTTTTGGAGTGCTAGTCGAGCTAAGCCCAATCATTATCAGCGAAGAAGACATGCAAATTCAGTTGAAGCCCTCAGCTCTATTATTACACCACCACCACGCAACCCCTCTAAAACAAGAAGATTGTAGATTAACGAACTGTAAAATAGAATGGCTAGTCTCTGATAAGCGGTGTGCAAAAAAAGAGTTGCAGAGCTACTCTGTCTGAGACTTGCAGAACACGTGCTTCGCAAGGCACTCGATGCTGGAGAGAAGCTAGCCCACACCCGTTATATCCAAAAATTATCGCCTATAAACACTTAATTTCCCCTAATGAGAGCACACACCGGCATAAAGCTATCTGCAAAGGTAGACACTCCTTAAGGGATCAGAGTGGAAGTTGGGCCCGCAGTGACGAAGAGAAAGCGACCGTCGTTGCAAAATCCACCAACCAACGAATATATACTTCCATTGATTCCCAGCGCCGCACAAACTGACCCAATCAAAGTTCTTTCGCCTGAAATAAAAAATGTTATTCGAAAACTAAATCCCACAAAAGCTCTCGGTCATGACCATGAATACTGCTTTCCATTTTTCTAGATGTTGCCCAAGTATTTGACAGCGTTTGGTTGGACGTTTGGTTAAATTCAAGATAAGGACAATGCTTCCGACAAATACACACAAGGTCCCATGATACAATTAAAAAGGTAGGGCGTACATTCAAAAATGTGGACAGGCAGTTTTGGTTAAACGAGACAAAAAGTATGAAAGGGAGAGTGTGTACTTTTTTCCAAATCTATGCTTCCAGCTCTCTTGCTGCAATACATATGTTGAAATGTATTTCATGTTATAGCAACTAGGCATGCAGCTGAACAAACGAATTGTTACTGGCACATATTTGTTTTTGAAGTCGCACACACAGTTTGGCATTGGGCAATATAGGGGCAGACATCAGTGAACACATTTCGTCAAGTACAGAGCGTTGTGCTTCCAGCGCTTTTCCAAAAGGACGCTTGGTTAAAATTATTGAGTTGCTATTTGAAAGAGTCGATTAAGTGGTTCGTCCTTCGTCATCTTGCGGTACGTATTATGGCCATGTTTGAGACTTCAACTAAATACGCAACAACAATGGGCTCGACATGTTTACTATCTCTTAACCAAGCATAATTTTATAATTAATTACCGCAGGGTTCTCAAAAAATAGATGTATGTACATCCACATCAGCAACAACAAAGTTAGCTGTGAACAAAAACTCACCCCTAAAATTTGCCGTCGGCAATCGAATAGAGCAGCGTGTGACAACCTTTTACAACGAGTGACAGCAATTAACTGAAAAAATGTGGACTGAACTGAGAGCACAATGTCAGATCCGCCCTAACTTATGTAACTGTATCATTATACTCTGTACCGTAGGTACATAGAGTATTAAAAGTTTGTGCAAAAGTATGTAACAGCCAGAAGGAAGATTCTCCGACCCCAAAAAGTATATATATTCTTCATCAGCATCAACAGCCAAGTCGATATAGCCATGTCCGTCTGTCTGTCCGTATGAACGTACATATCTCAGAGATGGTACGAGATAGAGCTTTGATATATATGGGACATATGCTTCTTATGTCTGCAGGCAGATCAAGTTTATTTTCAATTTTGGCTCCCACCCCCGCAATTTGGAAAAACCCTCATGTCTCCTACAAGATAGATGGCTCGTTCCTTTTAGACATATTTAGTAATCAGGATAACTTATCGATCCGCCAAAGAAATGGTGAAGATCGGATGAACGGTTTACAAGTTATGATCAAAAGACTGTTTGCTGATGCTGCAGCGCAGTAGCAGCGCTGCTTTTAGCTGCTACTGCAGCATCAAAATTTATCCTGAGCGTATAATTTCGACAGATTATGTTATAGTCGGGCTTGACCGATTTTTTTTCTTGTTTTTTTTTTTGGCTTTAATCACCGCTATGCTGATGTTTGGTTGGTCACAGTTTGGCAACCATATTGACCAGGTACAAGGTGCGGTCTTGACAAGGCGCGCGGCCTTTTCAAGGCATGGGAGATTGGCAGTTGATGTGTTTTGAAATATTATTGTTTTCCTGGTTTTACTTAGAAATCAAAACCGGCTTCATTAATGAATTTAGCAAGCTCTAATGAATTTAGCAAGCTCTGCAAAGGTTCCTTCGAAAGCAAAAGATTCTTTGTATTCCTAAAGTGCCTGAAAATGGTTTATTTCCTTCTTAGTACAGTTAGTCTGTGGCAGCTGAAAATTAGATGCTCTGCAGTTTCGGTTTTGTTGTGCATCACAGTTGTTGCTAGGCGCTTTTTAAATTTTGAGTAGGGACATTTTGTACATGTGTTTCGTCACTAGTCTGCTTATGACTTTAATGTCTGTAGCTTTACATTTTTGCTGGGAATGCCACGATTTTTCCGGGATTTCTGAAAACCTATTTCTTGATAGGTCTTTGTAATGATTCCAATTGGAGAAGTTCCTCTTTTTGATCAGTCTTATTGCTTCCCTATAGCTTAATTCGATGTTATACACTTGTCCCTCTGTAAGAGCTTTTTTGGCTGCTTTGTCAGCTCTTTCGTTGATGCCAATTCCCTTGTGCCCAGGAATCCAGTTTATATCTATGTTCTCTATATTAGAGCTGTTTAGCATTTCGTGAATATCATAGACTATATATGATTTTGATCTAGTGTCTTTCAGCATTGATATGGCCCCCATGGTGTCGGAAGAGATCACCACTTTTTTGTACATTTCTTCACAAGCCATCTTACACGCTATGTTTATGTTTATGGCGAAAAGTTCAGCACATACTGAGGACTGTTTCTGGCTTATTTTATACATTGTTTCCCTGTCTCTCCCCTCTCTCCACCTACGCAGTCCTCTGTAAGGGATGCATCTGTGGCCATGTTATTCAAATTTTTGCTCATATAGAGAGCTAGTTTTTCATTGAATACGGCTTTCAGCCTTTCCGGGACAGTTTCGCTTTTGCTTAGACTTATTGGATTGCTGTGGAGGGCTAATTTAGGGAATGGTTTAAAACTGTACGCCATTTCGGTGCGGTCAATTATGTTCTTGAAAGTGTTGTATACGAATGTGTAGCTATTGTTGTCAGTCGCCGTGGTTTACGTTCTCATATGGTCGTTTGTTGGTTTGCTTCACTTTAATGAGCTCTTTTGCGGGTAGCAGCTTCGCCCTCCAGGCTGGAGGTATTCTTCCTGTTAGAACAAAGGGTATGTGTTGCGGAGTATCTGGTGTGACTCCAGCACATCTCCTTAGTGCCTGCGCTTCTGCTATGCTCATGTCTTTGGAAGCTCCTGTACCCAAGTTAGCAATTGTGGAAATCGCATATAAATATTTGGATCTCACGAAGGCTTTGAAAATGTTAGTTGCTACCTTAGGTCTGAGTCAAGTCTTGATTGAGGTGGCCATCTGTAATATTTTGCTGTTGCTTTTGATTTCTTTTTTCAATTTCTTAATGTGAGCACTGTTGGTCATGTTGGAGAATATCTTCCTGCCCAGAAACACAATTCACCTTTATTCGTCAATTCCTCTACCGTAATTTCTATTTTCCTTTTTATACCCTGTTCCCATTGAAAATGGGAAAAGGGGGATCATGAAGTTGTGCGAATGTATGTAACAGGGAGAAGGAAAATTTTCCGACCCCATAAAGTATATATATTCTTGATCAGCATGAACAGCCGAGTCGATATAGCCATGTCCGTCTGTCCGTCTGTCCGTCCGTCCGTCTGTCCGTCTGTCTGTCTGTATGAACGCGTCGATCTCAGAGACTATAAGAGATAGAGCCACAAATTTTTGCACGAAGGTAGATTTATGCTGTACGCAGATCAAGTTTGTTTCAGATTTGAAAAATTCCACCCCGTCCCCCTTTTATCCCCAAAAAACCTAGACCTCCTCTAGAAATCCTAGACCTAAATAGCCGTCAGATCCACAATTTTCAAGTTAGAGCCTCGTGGTTTAGTAAACATCAAGCTAGGCCCAATATCTATCTATTCTGAAAAGTACAATCAGATCGGACAAAAAACACCGGAGTTATAAGCGAAACAGTTGAGCTGATAAGAGCACCCCCCCACTTGTTGGTCAGGACTAGAAAAAAGTGTTGCATACATTTGGGATAATGTTGTTAAATTCAAAAACAATTAAATGAAAACAAATGAACAGGGTATTTTGTGGTCGGGAAACTCGACTGCAGCGCCCTTACTTGTTCTACTTGAGCTCATGGATAGGATGTGTGTTTTGGCCGGATTGAATGTCAGTCCAATGTTCAGGCATAGCATTGACTGCTTTCTCAAAGGTGCCCGAGTGAGCCACAATAATGAATTCATCAGCATACTGGAAGATATTTGTGCTTGCATCTTCACTCTGGTGCAGTCTTTTTGTATATAAGTTGAAAAGTACTGGTGATAGGCAGCTACCTTGCGGGAAACCACCATTCACCTTTTCTACGGTGTTTCCTATTCTAAGGTATCGCACAGAGAGAAAGTCAGTGATCCATAGGACACTTTGCTCTAGAATCCCTTCATAAAGCATGATTTTGTTCAGGTGTATTAGGTTAACGCAGTTATAGGCATTGTTCATATCCAGGGATGCTAGCGCTACCGCATGTTTTTGTTGCCTTAGGCACCCTATGGTATGTAGCAGGTCGTTGATGCACATTGAAAAGGATTTTTCCTTTTTGTAGGTGTATGTTTTTTGAGGTAAAGTATTGTTTTTGTCCATTAGTATGTTGAGCCTGTTCTTGATCATGGCATTGAGGATTTTGGCCAGCACTGATATTAGTGATATTGGTCTAAAGTTTCTGTAGTCGCTTAGATCTTTATCTCATTTCGGAATTAGTGTGATTTTGATGACTCTCCATTCACTTGGGATGTCGTTTCTTTAGAAGGCATTTTTAAATTGTGTCAAGACTTGGGCTCTTTAGCATTTCATATGTGATCTTGTAAATAACTCCTGCCGTTTTTATACCCGTTACTCGTAGAGTAAAAAGGGTATACTAAAGTCGTGCATATGTATGTAACAGGCAGAAGGAAGCATCTCCGATATCATAAAGTATATATATTCTTCATCAGGATCAATAGCAGAGTCGATATAGCCATGTCCGTCTGTCCGTCCGTCCGTCCGTCTGTATGAACACCTAGATCTCGGAGACTAGAAGAGCTAGAGCAACCAAATTTTAGATGTAAGCTAGTATTGTCTGTACGCAGATCAAGTTTGTTTCAAATTTTGGCCACGCCCCCTCCCGCCCCCGCAATAAAAAATGTTGAATATCTCCTACAATTTGTAAGCTATCGAGCTCAGATTTTGCAGTGTAGTGCATGTGGCCAATATGTACAATCTCACAAATTTTCATAATGATCGGATAATAAATGGCAGAGTTAAAAAAACGTTGCATACTAATCTGAGCCGCAACACTAATTGCCTTGAGTAACGGGTATTTCGAAGTCGGGCAGGGCCGACTTTAACTTACGCTCTCGTTTTATTTAGATTGATAGCCTTCCTGGAAAATGTTTTGCTGCTGAACAGATGACGCGTTTCTGACTAAATTTCTTGCTTCGGGTGGAACTTGATCTTTGAGGTAGTGCAGATACTCTTGATACATGGACTCATCAAGACGTCCAAGATCGCTGTTCTGTTGGTTCTTAAGACTGTTCAGAAATTTCCATGCCCTTCTTTTATTCGCTTGTTGGTCTAATTCTTCAACACGATCCATGTTGCTGTTTTTTGGCTTTTTTCATAGGCTTTTTCCATATTCTTATCATGTTTTCAGCACGTATATATGCACTCATGGATGGATGCGTGTTTGCAGTTACAAGAGCTTCATTGTATATTGCATTTAATGTTTTGAGATCGTTAGACCACCAGAATTTCGGTGTCCTTTGGTGCCTTACGTGGCTGCCCTGATGTGCCTATCAATTTCACTTGCCATATTTCTAAAATCCCCTGTGAGGTTAGCGTCCTTTAGGCTGTGCAATAGACGACTTTTGGCCTGGAATTTTGTTGTCTGTGTCATACTGTCAAACAGTGCAAGGGTAACAGGGTGATGATGGCTGCCACCCACGACGACATTTTTAACATTCCAGAAATAGCTGGATCAGCTTTTTGTGAATGTCAGATGTGGTACTGATCCTGAAATGCTGTCAATGTGTTGCCCAAAGGTAGTTTTTCCGATGTTAAGACACCTAAAACCAGCGTTTGGCATGGTTTCCACCAGGAACCGTCCACGAGCGTTGGTTACTGTATCTCCGAAGTCTGCATGCCTTGCATTGAAGTCACCTGCTATGTATGCATTGTCAGTGTGTTCGAACTGCCTCAGTAACATGCACATTTCGCTTTTGCATGTCTTTGTCGCAAGTGTAAGTGGGAAATACACCGATGCTATCTTGATGATTTTTGTTAGTTTGGTCGGGGAACCAATGACTACATCAAATTGCGTTCTGTATGTTATTCTTTTGGTCTTGATATTTGCTTTGAAGGCGTGGCATGGTAGCCATCTTCTCTGAATTTTTCCATTAGCCTGAAGTTTACAATATTTCTTCTATACAAACTTTTCATCATGTGAAAAGACCTCAGATAAAACTGCAATGTCATAATATCCGTTATTAAACAAAAATTTTATATCGGCCTTGTTTGCTGTCAGAGATTGGATATTATGTTGATATATTCTAATACTCATCTTCATATTCAGTGACCACTGTTTAGAATCTAAGCATAAGTCTATGATCACACGAATCACACGTAGCGATAGATGCATATTCACATACATAAACAAGTCAATGCTTATGGTTAAGCAATAAATATTAATAGGCACTTGTCGAGAGTCAGGATATATCCTTCCCCACGCGTAGTTACCCTTTGAGATGCACAGGCGATGTACCCCCTCCCACTAGACCGACACATATGTGTGCATATGTTAATTACCAACACATATAAGCATAAACATAAACATACACATGCTTCGTCTTACAAACGAAGCAATAGTTAAGTTAGATTTAAAGGATGCATTTTATGAATAAAAGAAGGATTGCTCGCAAGATTTATTCAGTACAAACATGAAATTACAAGCGTTCATTACATTCTATACAACCACCATGGGGTCATTTATATGTTTGAAATTTGAGAGTCCTGAGTTATTTTTTGTAAAGATTTTGTGTTTTAGCATGTTGATTACTGTTACGACCATCATTACCTCTGGATAGAGGTGCCAGACTGTTGACAATCTTGCTGATGATTGATGCGGTATTTTGAGCTGCTGGAGTCATTGGTGAATGACTCTAGCTGGAAATGTGGTTTGGGCTTGGGCGGAGCCACAGTCCTTTGAACTTGTTTGGTTTTGTAGGTGTGTTTGTTGACAAATTGATTGACACTGTTGTCATTGCTAACTGTGGGTTTGGATTTCATGTCGAGAACTGAAAAGTTTTTATCGTAATATTGATGCATACTGAACTCATTGCGTACAGACGCATACATTGATAGCACTTCCCTTCTAGATAGCTTTTTAATGGTCATTATTTTTATAATGTCGCGTTCTTTGGCCCACACTGGACACGCATCTCGGTTTGCCAATGTGTGATCGCTGCTGTTACATAGAGTACACTTGATGTTTTGGCATTTGTCATCACATTCATAGCTGCCACATTTCCTGCATCTTTTGTTTTACTTACATCGCACTTTGGCGGCCACAATTGTAACATTGCTTTATCATAGGAATGAAATGGGTAACGCGTAGGTTACACATATGTATGTATACGGAGTGTGGAATATCATTGCCAGCAAATGCTATTTGACAGTTTCAGTTGGTTCTAGAACTATTTTTCCCTCTCCCTCACTTTCAGTATTTTTCTTCCTCATAATTCTTTCGACATTTTTAACCTCTATATGAGAGTCAATGTTGTCAAGGATGTTCTGTTGCAAGAAGCCTGTAGGGACTCCTTTAATTACGCCATATGTTTCAACATATGGGCATTTCAATGGTGTCGAACGAGACAGTCGTAAGCGTTGAAGTTGAAAAAAGTCAAAACGAGAGCGTAAGTTAAAGTCGGCCCTGCCCGACTTCGAAATACCCGTTACTCAAGGCAATTAGTGTTTAATAACCTCAAGCGGTTCAGATAAGTATGCAACGTTTTTTTAACTCAGCCATTTATTATCCGATCTCTATGAAAATATGTGAGATTGTACATAGGAGGGAGGGCAGGAGGAGGGCAGGAGGGGGCGTGGCCAAAATTTGAAACAAACTTGATCTGCCTACAGACAATACTAGCTTACATCTACAATTTGGTTGCTCTAGCTCTTCTAGTCTCTGAGATCTAGGTGTTCATACAGACAGACGGACGGACGGACGGACGGACGGACAGACGGACATGGCTATATCGACTCGGCTTTTGATGCTGATGAAGAATATATATACTTTATGATATCGGAAATGCTTCCTTCTGCCTGTTACATACAACTGATTTAACTGATTTAGGTGACATATTTGCAATTTGATCTCGCACTTTGCACGACTTTAGTATACCCTTTTTACTCTACGAGTAACAAGTATAAAAATTCGACTTTTGTTTTGACAATATGCGTAACTTATACCTCTCAGTTAGCCCTATAATTGGTGCAAAGGTTGATTTATGAGAATTTTTCGTTTTCGAGATATTTGCAAAAAGGCAGGGCGGTCGCACGGGACAAATATAGAAGCGGTTTTCGCAGGCGACAATTCAACCGCCAATTTCAGCGAAACCTGAGGGAATTTTTTTTGACTAATGTTAGAATATTGTGGATTGATGACTCTTTAAAATAGTTTTGGTTTTACCATAAAATGACTTATACTTTTTTCAAAATTTTATTTTAAGCACGTTCGCACGGGACATATTTTTCCGTCATGATATATAAGTGGTTTCTAATATAATGGAAAATAAAATCTTACAGTTAATTGCAATGACATAGTTTGTTATGGTTTTTTAAGCAATGTGTATTTGCTCTTTGTACCCATGGATTGATTTTATTAGATAGCAAAATCAAATGAAATCTAAGGGCCCTTTTTAGAAAAAAAAAACGTGAAAACAACGATAAAAATGGAGTTTGTGCGACTTTGCATTCGAAAATCTCGATATGGGCTATGATAAATTGTAAGACTAGCTGAAAGTACCTCAACTAAATTGTTTCCCCTGGAAAAAGGGATAAAACATGCTGTTTTTCAGATCTTTTACTTTTTTCGCCTAAGTGAACCTTTCTGTGGAAATGCCCACATGATTCGGGATGAATACATTTATGTTCATTTCTTTTAAGGTCTTGTTTTCTGCTGCAGCATTTGCTTCATTAAAGTTTTCAAATTGTATTTGGTACAGGGAGATGCCTAGAAAGATAAGGTTTTTTATACCAGTCAATTTGACATGCTGTATTTTTTCAAATATTTCAATATTCTTGAAAATATTTCTTCGTGCCTTTTTTGGGCAGATGCCGAGGCTGCGGCATCGCCCATTCTGCTTATGCCAGGTTTGACCAAAGACTAGCCTGCACCACTCCTCAAAAATAGGTTGCTGCCCTTTGTGACTTTGTTTTTCCTTTTTCAATTCACTTCTCTTTTCTTTTTTTTTTTCCTTGGCGGAACACACTAAGAATCGAACTGCCTCACTCGGCTGCCAATACGGAAGTGATAATTGTATCATGCAAGGTCCTAAAAAGTTATGTAAGCAACAGATTATTTACAGCCCGTCATAATGAGTACACAGCGGAAGAGTTCACCATAGGAGCCAGAGTGCAGCTGAGTGGCGTTCTCATTCCTTTCCTTACATACTGAACACTGCCGACATACCAACAGGCCCTTGACTTACAATAATAAAAACACTAAACAGAAGCACCTGTCCTTAACGCAACTTTCAACTCGCACTTCAACGACGTTGTGTACGTAGGCGTGCACCTTAATAGAAGGATTACATGGCAAAGGCCAACAGCCTTCAATTTCTAACTAAATTCCGTTCTCCTCTAAAACTGGAATGTAAAGTGCCTGTGCAAACAGTGTGGCCATCCTTCATTCGCAATGAGTGTATCCACAACGACCTCAACATACCATTGGTCGAAACTGAAATGGAGCAAGTTAAATGCAAATATTCTGAGAAGCTTTAAAATAGTTTTTAGATTAAGTTTTGAAAAATTATTCCTAGTCTCATTAAGACAAGGTCCAATAAATATCAAAAGAAGTTACAATAAACGAGAGCGTAAGTTAAAGTCGGCCCTGCCCGATATCGATATACCCGTTCCTCAGGGGAACCTGTTTTTTATAACCTGTACAAATCTGCCATGTATTATCGGCTCTTTATGAAAATTTGTGAGATTTTCGATATTGGGCACTGCAGCTCTGAGCTTGATATTTTCATAAAGTAGGAGATATTCAACTTTTTATACTCTGTACCAAAGGTACATAGAGTATAATAAGTTTGTGCAAAAGTATGTAACATCCAGAAGAAAGCATCTCCGACCCCATAAAGTATATATATTCTTGATCAGCATCAACAGCCGAGTCGATATAGCCATGTCCGTCTGTCCGTCCGTCTGTCTGTCCGTATGAACGCACAGATCTCAGAGATGGTAAGAAATAGAGGTTTGACATGTATGGGACATATGCTTCTTATGTCTGCAGGCAGATCAAGCTTATTTTTAATTTTGGCCACGCCCCCTGCCGCCCCCGCAATTTAGAAAAAAACGTCATATCTCCTACAGTTTTAAAGATGGGTGGGTTGTTCCTTCTAGATATATTTAGTAATAAGGATAACTTATCGATCAGCCAAAGGAATGTTGAAGATTGGTTGAACGGTTTTCGAGTTATGATCAAAAGACTGTTCGCTGCTGCAGCGCAGAAGCAGCGCTGCTTTCAGCTGCTACTGCAGCATCAAAATATATGCTGAGCATATAATTTCGTTGGTACAGAGTATGTTATAGTCGGACTTGACCGAACAAGGCTATATCGACTCGGCTGATGATGCTGATTAAGAATATATATAGTTTATGGGGTCGGAGATGCTTCCTTCTGCCTGTTCCATACATTTGCACGACTTTAGTGTGCCCTTTTTACTCTATGAGTAACGGGTATAAAAACTATAAAAAAGCAAAACAAAGTTGAATTCGAAGTTTGGAGTTGTTTCCTATTCCTTTTATCAACGCGAGACTCACTACGCGTCTTGACAATCTGTTGCAATGGGAGACTTCAAGGTTGTAGGGTTATAAAGGACTTACTCTACCTCGGAACGATGATATCCAGCGACAACAACACCAGTCTGGAAATCCGAAGAAGAATCACTATAGCAAGCTGATGATACTACAGGCTCAGTGGGTCGTTCAAGCAAAGATTTGAGTACCTCGAAGGATTTATAGACTTTCAAAAGTTGGCGATGTATTTTGTACCCGAAAGAACGACGAGTAATGTATAAGTTCTATAGGGACATTGATCTAGTCAAGTGCTTAATACAATAGCGACTGCGCAGGATTGGACATGTTACTCGTTTGGATGAAAAATCTTGATCAAAAAATGTCTACAAACGGAGAGCGAAAGAATTTGGGGAATTAGTCAATGTGGGACGTCCGAAACTGAGATGGAGGATCAGGTGCTGAAAGATATTGGGGCGAGTGGCGGGCATTAATTGTGACTGAAATGTCAGGCCAAGGAAGAAGTGTCGGTGACAATTCACTACCATGTAAAGGTGAAACTTATAAGCTGCTGCATAGGTATGGACTCCAAAATTTATAATATTAGTGATTCGTTGGATAAAGTGATGCCCAAACACTTTATCCAACGAATCACTGAAGCTATGAGCTGATTACCTATAAACATGTTTCCAGGCTTGTTTTACTTAAGTCAAATGTTGATTCGAAGGACACTTTACCTTCTTGTATTTCACATATTTATGTCTGGAACAAAAATTAAGAATAGCACTTTTACTTTCGACCACAATAGGTGGTCATGCAGTTTATCTAATTAATTATTTGTTTTAAGATTAGGCAGACTAGGCGAAGTTGGTAAGTTTTTCATCCGCCGAAAAGAACCTGGAGCATTTATCAAATTGGTTTCAATACAAGGTGGAATGCGAAAGGGACCTGATACTTTCTTATAATTATAAGATCTTTTGATATTTACTTGTTAATCTCATAGTCGATGTTTGCGTTGATCACAACGACGCCAGTTGATGGGTTGATCCGAAAGGTGTCGTACATATTCCCGGCAATAATATTAAAGAAAACGGATGAAGAAGAACGGGCCTTTACTTGCGTCACAAAAGTTCCAATGTTCAAATTTTCAAATATTTCTATGGCGATAGTGTTGGGAAAAAACTTCGGGGGATCATTTTCTGACATTGTTACAATGATATGCACTGGTATTTGGGACGACAATGGTGGATTGCCTTGATCTACCGCCTTTATTTGTAGCATATATTCCTGCATTTTATTTATATTTAAATTGGCGGCCAATGTTATGATGCCAAAAGTTGAATCGATTTCAAACACACTTCCAACGTTACCAGTAATAATAGAGTAACGGAGCTCGGCGTTATGACCACTGTCTCGGTCTATGGCAAGTACTTCAGTAAGTTTAGAGCCAATTGCTGCACTTTCAGGTACTTTACTTTGGATTATTTTTGTTGTAAATTCTGGATAATGGTCGTTATGATCGTGAACATTTACAATTATTTGTGCGTAGTTTCTTTTTCCTGGTGTTCCTTGATCTTTTACAAAAACTATCAGTATATGTTGGGCAGTTTTTTCAAAATCAAGTCTCTGTGTAACTACGACATTTCCACTTATGGAATCGATACGAAACAAGGCCAGCGACGATGGATCCTGAGTAGCATGTAGGTGGTAGAACAACTTTTTGTCTTCATCTTTATCGGTTGCGTGAAGTTGCATTATTATTGACTCTTCTTCAATATTTTCTGATATATTAACATGGTATACATCCTTTGTAAATTGTGGCGTATTATCATTCGTATCAATTACTTGAACAAAAAGATTGGTGTATATAACATTTGTTCCGTCTGTAACACTAATAGATAGATTATAGAACGTTTGTTTTTCGTAATCCAAATACTTTGAAAGAAGAATATTTCCGTTATCTCGTCCAATATAGAAAGTGTTTCCATCATTTCCACCTGCATAATAAAGAGAAAGGAGTATTATTAAAATAAATTGTGATTTTTTCTGAAATAAACTAAGGCTGGGTGTAAGCCAATTAAAAAGTGTTCGACGCATGAGACATGAGCTTGTCCTCATTGGTGTCGTCGGTAGCCTAGATTTATAGAAAACGACTGAGACGATCAGTCTCAAATTGAGCATAAGATGTTAAATTATATTTTTATTAATGAATCGAAAGTTTTTTCTTACCAATGAGTATTTGCTTATAAAAAAAAGACTATACATAGCCCCAAATGGGCCCGAAGTCGACCTCCTCCCAATCTCTTGGCTTGTGTGCTTTGAGTTTTTACACAAGAGCAGGGGACCTACAGTGTAACGCCGAATCCGAAAGGCACAGTTTTGAGAAGCTTTTTCATGGCTTAGTTACTTCACAGCTGGCGCCAACAAACTGGTGAAGGTAACCGGGTGCATAAGTTATTTAAAGAAAAAAAAACTTATTCATTATTAAGACGGAAGTTGGCGTGTTTGAGCGAAAAGGTCCGTATGAGGTTTTATAGACCTCTAAAAGTTGGCGACGAATTACGCATCCGAACCATGCACGAACTCGACGATAGACGAGTTATAGGAAAAACAATCATATATGCGGGCTACACCAGCACCGGCTGGAACAGCGATGGGCTGCACGTTTCCCTAACGTTTCCTTTCCTGAACACGTTGTGTTCTAAACATAAACAGGGTAAGATATAGTCGGGCTTAACCCAATATCCAACTTGTTTTTGATAACAAATAATTCATTTAATTCATGCTGTTTAATTTTTAGAAGCTTGGACTTTTGTGGTCCTGAAATCACGAAATCAAAAGATATATAAATTCCAGCACAAACATATCTTAAAAATATATCATATATATATATGGATCGTTTGCTTGATTGAGTCATCAATTTTTTAGTCCATACTCTTACTTCAAGATCATTGCACGCAAGTCACTTACCTGATATATTATACCATAGCTGGTCGTTGTCATCATCAACCGCTAAAATTTGCGTAACCAAAAATCCAGGCTTATCATTTTCCGTCAAATCTACAACATTATCTGTCAATTTTCGTACTAAAACCGGAGCATTT
This sequence comes from Lordiphosa andalusiaca, assembly GCA_035044965.1. Classification (NCBI taxonomy): domain Eukaryota; kingdom Metazoa; phylum Arthropoda; class Insecta; order Diptera; family Drosophilidae; genus Lordiphosa; species Lordiphosa andalusiaca. Next base: position 135,342 of record JAWNNM010001148.1, on the reverse strand, counting down.
GGTGAATTCGAGTTTATGGGAACAACGACAATATTAACTCGTGTAGTTTGACTTTTTCTGTGAATTCCGTTATCTTCCGCTTTGATATTGATATCAAACTCACAGTCAGGCTCCAAAGGTCTTGTAATAAAAATGTGTCCGCTTGCGTTATCAATTCGAAATTTATTTTTCCCCTTTCCAGACTTGATAGAGTATGTAATACGTCCATTTTCACCATCGTCGCTATCAATTGCATGAACCTAAAAAAAAGTATTTAAGTTTATAATTGTTACTCATTTTAAAGATATAAATCATTTAAAGAAATAGATCAGCTATGTGCATTAAATGCCAACTGAAGGGCAAAAGTGGTTTTGTTTTTATAAAAGATTCAAATGTTTTTGGGGTGTTTTTATTTTGTTGTTGACTTGCTTCGGAGTGTTGGCTCGACGAGTATTTTTGGAGCATTGTTTTTGATCAAACTTGAACAAGAGGCAATGAACATAAGCAATGTGGAAAACAGTAAGCATTGTTTTTTTTATCATTTTTTTAGGAATGTTTAAAACGTCTTGGGCCGTTTTCTAATCTACTACAAAGAGCTGTCTGTCACATAAACTTACAAATAACAGAGCAAAATCGTAGTTTATCTGACACATAGCAGCTATGTAGACATTGTTAACAAATAAATCAAGAAAGAAAGTCGGTCAAGCCCGACTATAACATACTCTGTACCAAGAAAATTTTCGAAAACCGTTCATCCGATCTTCTTCATTCGTTTGGCGGATCGATAAGTTATCCTAATAACTAAATATGTCCAGAAGGAACAAGATTTTTAGACGAAAATTAAACCTTAGCAGAAATTAGAATTATTGAAATTATATTTTAATTTTTCTCCGCTAAGCCTGGAGCGGGACGCCACTAAGATCTGGATAGAAAAGACTGACACATTGCCAGTGCATTGACATGTCATTGGCATATTCTATTACACAAGGAAGCACAATGCATAACGAAAATTGGTAAAAACAGAAATTCTCAAATTTCGTGGATTCAGCTGTACAATTGTTTGGTTTAGCTCAAAAGCTCTTTATTAAAAGTTATGAATTCAAAAACTCATTACTTTATTACAAAAAATCCAAGTTTATTGAATGCATAAAATTTGAAATCAACGTTTTAAACACAAAACGAAAGCGGAAGTTAAAGTCGGCTGTGCTCGACTTTGGAATACCCGTTACACAGTGGGGAAAAGTTAATAAAGGGTAATAATAGTGATATCTTTTTTGTTAACCGAATCGACGAAAGGTGCGGAAAGAATAATTGTAGTTTATTAGCCAGTTTAACTACGACGCTGATGAGCGCTCAAGTTATATGCTCTCTGCATATCACTCTTGTTCCTATGGCAACACCAGCCTGGGAGATTTTTACTCACTTTTTTTCCGTCGCGCGCCTCTACACATTACTTTTAATAAAATGTTGAGTGGTGCACGCACTGAATTCACGCTTGCACATCAGAGAATACCATTAGCCCACAAACTCACTCTCTTTTGCGCACAAATCAGTAAAAATCAGAAGCGCACATCCTCCCTCTCTCTCTAACACTTGTCGGGATAACAGAATGGCCTTCGTTTTTTTGTGCGCATTTATTTATTCTTACTCTTTCCCCGCACGCCCCTCTACAACTCACATTTGTGAACAGTGATGAGTAGTGTGCGCACTGTATGGAGTAGTGAACTGATTCTATTTCAGAACAAATCATGGGCGCCCATTAACATTCCAGAGATGTAAGCGCCTTCCCCCTTTTCATCCATCAATTGATTAGGCGCGAGAGTGACTTGCACTCTCCAAAGGAAGCTGTGATAGCAGTTGTTCTTACTACGCTTAGTCACTTGTTGATATGGTAACAGCCTGCCTATGATTTTACTGATCGAACTGGAAATTGTTAAAAGTACACAACATGGGCTTTAGAATTAAAGGAGTTATAAAGTCATTTTATTGCGGGGCGGGAGCGGCGTTGCGAAATTTAAAGAGATAGTTGATTTACTTGCTTACAACAAATTGTTGGAGTTATTTTTTTGCGGCGGCTGGAGGGCGTTTCACAAATCCGAAACAACCTTGATCTGCGTGCAGACATTAGACGAGACTCAGCGCATTCAACTCAGAGAAGTATGCAAAGTTTTTTATATCCTTGATAAAAATGCCAATTTTAATCCAATCTTTATGAAAATTTGTGGGAGGTATTCAACATATTTTATTGCGGGGGGCGGGAGGGGGCGTGGCACAAATTTGAAACAAACTTAATCTGCGTGCAGACAATAGAAGCCTACATTTAAATTTTGGATGCTCTAGATCTTCTAGTCTCTGAGATCTAGGTGTTCATACAGACAGACGGACATGGCTATATTGACTCGACTATTGACGCTAATCAAGAATTCCTGCTTCCTTCTGCCTGTTACATACAATTGTCCAACTTAAGTATACCCTTTTTATACTCTGTACCGTAGGTACATAGAGTATTATAAGTTTGTGCAAAAGTATGTAACAGCCAGAAGGAAGCATCTCCGACCCCATAAAGTATATATATTCTTGATCAGCATCAACAGCCGAGTCGATATGTCCGTCTGTCCGTTGTTATTTTGGAAGTTATTAGTCAAAAGATGGAGGCAAAAACTCTACACAAGACCAAAAATAGAATTGATTATTGTCAACGTGAGGGGAAGATTGCTTTAATTAAAGCAGTTGAGACAATACCATGTCTTTGGCGAATCACAGGGAAAAAGCATTTTGACATTTCTGTGAAAAGTGCTTCAATGTTATTAAATTCATTAATGTTATATATGCTTGCTAACGAATGACTGAAAGAACGCTTGGAGAGAGAGAACAGAGAGAGAGAGAGAGAGAGAGACAGACAACGCTCTGCGCGAGTTGGGTTACACACTCTCAATATAAATAGCAAATTCCTGGCAGGAACTTTCAGCAGTGCTGGATAAACAGGCCTTTAACTTATAAAAATACATTTAATATTTTGTGTTAGAATGAAGCTTTAAATATGCCTTAAATAAATCACCTTAATAACCTTAAAAGTCTTTCTTATTGTAAAGAGGCCCGATTTCTCAAAGTCCGGTTGGTCAACTTGACAGGCAGTTTAATCGAATTTGAGTGTCTCATGATGTATGTGGCGTAACCGGAGGAACAAACTTAAACGCTGCTCATCTACCGGTCAACTTTAACCGCGAGCACATCCCGGATGAAACTATCGATATTTCTTATCGATATATAAACAGCTTGTTTGATTATTATATTATTTGCTGCAAAACAAAATGTTTATGAATAAACGAATTTATGAACTCCACGCAATGGAAATGCAATTCGAAGAACCTGAGCATCGAATAAATAATGCAAGAAAGTACAGGGATAGGCCTAATAATTTCACTGATCTGGATGATGCCAAATTTGTTGTTTTTCCCTCTGGGTCTTTTTGCACCATCACTTTCACTCTTCATCGCAAGTAATTTTAATCAACTTTCACGCAAAACAATAACCAGCAACAACTAATTGCATTAAAAAACGAGAGCGTAAGTTAAAGTCGGCACTGCCCGACTTCGAATTACCCGATACTCAAAGCAATTAGTGTTTAATAACGTCATGCGGCTCAGATAAGTATGCAACGTTTTTTTAACTCTGCCATTTATTATCCGATCAACAATACTAGCTTACATCTACAATTTGGTTGCTCTAGCTCTTCTGATCTCTGAGATCTAGGAGTTCATACAGACGGACAGACGGACATGGCTAATTCGACTAGGCTGTTGATGCTGATGAAGAATGTATATACTTTATGATATCGGAGATGCTTCCTTCTGCCTGTTACATACATTTGCACGACTTTAGTATACCCTTTTTACTCTACGAGTAACGGTATGTCAAACAGTATGGTAAAGTGGTTTAAAGCATTCGCAATGAACTTTCCCACATTTACCATCCGTCATCAATAGCATTTTATCGCGGTTCAGTATAAGCAAAATCAAAGTTGTGCTTCATGTGTGCTCATTAGAGCGGACCTTCTGAGTTTGAAAATGTTAGGGTCATGGTCTCACCCCCTATCTGATGCGCTTTGGTGTATAATAGACATACAAAAAAAAAGTGTAAAAAATTGGGTTTTAAGTGGCGCGCCGAGGATCTAAAGTTGTTTTGAGTCACTCATAGGCAGTGTTGCCTATTTCCATATGTTCTTTTCATTTATAAACAGTCGGCGTTGATTAAATTTAAATTCAATACGAATTTGAAAAATAATAAAAGAAAACAATGATTGCTTCGTTTTTTTATATTTGCCATATAAACTGAGCCAAATTCAAACTGTCAGTCGTTTGTAACGCTTAGAATGAAGCATCTCCGACCACTTTAAGTACTACGAGTATATATATATATTCTTGAACAGCATTAACAGCCTTGTCGACTTAGCCGTCTGTCCATCTTTTTGTCCCTATAGGCAATCAGAAATCACAAACATAAATTCATTTTAATTGCAGGCAGACTAAGATTATTTTCAAGTTTTGCAACGCCCCATGACTCCTTGACTTAAATTTAAAAAATCTGCTTTTCTTCCAAATACGTATATATTTTATTCATAGTATTTTGTCAAGGATTGTTTTAAACAGTTCACGTCAACACCGATTGTTCTTGACCCTTATTTTATGTGATCTTTCCGCAATAATCCTCAATAAAGTTTGCAGCTCGCTTGGCAACATAATTAACAATATGTACGGAAGATATTATTTTCTGCCAAGCAGCTCGCTTGGCAACATAATTAACAATATGTACGGAAGATATTATTTTCTGCCCATCCAAATAGTCCTCCTCTTCTGACCACGACCGTGGATCTTTTTTTTTTAGTAAAATCGGATGAAATCTCCAGTCGATTAATAAATTTGAGTCTATTTTTATACTGTGTTTCCGAGTCGAAATAGCCATGTCCGTCTGTCTGTCTGTATGAACGCGTCGATCTCCGAGACTATAAGAGATAGAGCCACAAATTTTGCATGGAGATAGATGTATGCCGTACGCAGATAAATTTTGTTTCAGATTTGGAAATTTTTTTTAAAAACTTTGCACCCGTTTTTTCTTTATTTTCACGAAGTTTTGTGAGCTTCGCAACGTCATCATGCAAAGTCCAACGTACTTTGCTGGTATACCAAAAGTAGACACGGCTTCGAAGAACTTTGACCTTATCAGAGTGTCAAAGTCGGTTTTCTGTTCATCAAAAAGGTGGTGGGTGTTGATATCTGTCTCGTGAGTTTTCTCTAGGATTTTTCGTAATGTGAATATCTGGTCTGTGGTGGATTTATCAGGTCTAACGCCACACTGATAAGGTCCAATCAGTTCGCTCATTCTCGGCTTTAGACGTTCACATTCGGGCATGCTCTCTTCGGACCATATTCTGCATAGGAGTTACCAATTCCTCGCTACCAGCCTTGAACAATTCAGCGGACAGCTCATCAGAGAAGCAGTGGAGTGAAACTAAAGGATTGAAATAGGCTGAAATTCTTCATTTGATTTTGGGATAGGAAGTGGCTTGCCCAATTACCAACAGTCATTGAAGGTAGGAATGGTAATTGCCGTGGGTAATGTGTCTGAGTAACAAAGGCAGGAGCACTTTTAAAAAATTGGGATTTATTTCAACAAGTATTCGAGTTTATTTTTAAAATTCCAGACAGGACGGACGCAAGTACAAATACACATAAAGCTAAAACTTTTATTGCAGTGAGGGGTAGCATTCAGATACGTGTTATTAGTTAGAGCTGGTCTTTTAATATTAACGACTTTCTTATTTAAAGCATTCACATCAAGATTTAATCAATGGTCTATTAATATTAACGAATTTCTTATTCAAACCATTTACATCAAGATTTAAGCAATGAACTTGAAATTTGGTCTGTAGATTGGTAGTCTGGATTAGGATATTTTAATAGTTATGAACAGGTTTAAAAATAGCTAGGAGCAATATCTCAGAAATAAGGCTCTTAGCTTGAACTATGGTCTGTGGGTTGGTAGTTCAAAATTTTACTAGTTCAATACCGGTTCAAAAATGGTTAAATGCCTGTTGTGGTCATATTCAGATGAGGCGAGTTGCATCTAACTAAGGAATTTACCGAAAAGAAAATGTACACTTATTTTCATTTATTATTCCTAAGTTGTTAGCCAAAAGTTGTTTTTTCTTTTCACAAATTAAACATAGATTCATAAACTATACAAATACACAAAATATTCTGGGAAAAAGTCAACCCTTATTTTTGAGCGAATTTTTTGTTTGACCGATTATTAGGTTTTGCACACCTGCTTTGGTGACTTTCCGACTAGCCCTTATCCAGTTTTTTTCATCTTATCCACGTTTTCGGCAACTCTACCATCCTTCCTTAAATTTCCTTTAACAATAGCCCAATATGGCTCAATGGGTCGTAGCTCTGCACAATTTGGTGGGTTTTCCTCTTTACACAAAACTGATGTTTTTTTTCTTTAAGGAGTGCCTGTGTTGCTCGAGCGTAGTGCGCGGATGCGAGATCCGGACAAAACACACTAGATACATTGTGATTTTTATAAAATGGTATTAGTCGTTTTTTCAGGCACTCTTTTATGTAAATATCTGCGTTTATGGTGCCCTTTGCGAAGAAAGCACTCGTTTTAAGGCCACAGGTGCAAATGGCTAAATCAGCACTTTACTGCCAAATTTTTCCAAGTGAATTGTCGATATAGACTCGTCGACAGTACTGCCTCTCTGTTTAGTGTAAATTTGTGGACCAGGTAAAGTTGTTGAGTCTAATTTCACATATGTTTCGTCGTCCATCACAATGCATTCGACAGCATCATTGCACAGCCGATCATTTCCAAGTTCTAATTGTCGCTGACTTTTTTTGAAGCTTTTTGATTTTTGTATGTCTTTAGGTTATTCCTTTGCTTCACTCCTTGTATCATTCACACGCTTGTGTTCGATTTTTTTTTGACAAATCTCGAACCGACATCGATTTAGTTTTGTTAATTAAGGTTAACACCGATTGTTCAATTTTTGGATTACGTGCACCTTCTTTTCTGCCGATTTTTGGCTTGTCTTTTAGTGGGCATGTCTCCCCGAACTTAATTATAATGTTTTTAACGTTATTTGTACTAACTTTAAAACGTTTTCTGTACGAAATTCCCTTTTCAGTACAGTAACTGTGCACAATTTGTTTTCGTACTTGCTCTTCGATTCGAGGCATCTTGAAAACTCAAAGCAAATGAAGTAAGTAAAAAATGAAACACGGTACATTGTATGGCGTGATGAAAAGCTCACACTGGGAGAAATATTCACTTAAATGTGTGCAGTTTCTTTACGGTACATTCCTTAAGCATCATTTAAAGACAAACGCGACTCTCAAATATCTAAAGCCGAGTTCCAATTTGTGAAAGCGAACTTCGATAAGGACTAGCACAGCATCTAATTACACATCGAAAACAAATATACGGACCAGTGCTGCCACTTGAGTAATTAAGTTGCTAGAGCAACTTTTAAAATAAAATGCCATCTTTTTTTAAAAAACAAAATCTACTTGATATGAGAATTAAGCTTCATCAGCGAAGTGAAGTGAAGTGAAGCTGATGAACTAGATGGAATAATAAATATTTCATAAGTAAATGTTTAAGGTTAAGAAATCTCATGTGTTCCTTATTAGCTTAATTATTTTTAATTTTTATTTTTATTTTTCTTAAAATAAATTTAGGTCCGTTTTCTTATGTTCATGTTCAAAATAAGCAGTTCAAATTTACAAAATCCACCTAAATTTGCGAAAACAGGAACATCAGAAAACGGTGCTTATTTCTTGCAAACAAAAATTGTAATGGTTTAGCAATCTGTTACAAAGCTTAATGCTTTTGATCGTACATAATTACTTTGTTTTGTCGAAAGCAATTACGCATTGATCCAGCGTCCAAAATTCGTTGGATTAAGATGCTGGCGCCAAAATCGGAGTTTCGTGATAAGCCTTTTAAAAAAACTCAAAAAAAAAAATTCTGGAATTTAAGTAAAATCGAGAGCGTAAGTTAAAATCGGCCCAGACTTCGAAATACCCGTTGCTCAGGAAATTGGTGTTTAATAACCTCATGCGACTCAGATAAGTATGAAAAAGTTTTTGAACTATGCCATTTATTATCCGATCGTTTTGAAAATCTGTGAGATTGTAGATATTGGCCATAATACACTACACTGCAAATAAGGTCAATATCTTAATTAATGTAGGGGATATTCAACTTTTTTTATTGCGAGGGTGGGAGGGGCGTGGCCAAAATTTTAAATAAACTTTATCTGCGTGCAGACAATAGTAGTCCACATTAAAAAATTTCTTGGCTCTAGTTCTTCTAGTCTCTGAGATCTAGGTGTTCATACAGACAGACGGACAAACGGACATGGCTATATCGAATCGATTTTTGATGCTGACCAAGAATATATATACTTTATGGGGTTTGGAGCTGCTCAAAAATATATAAGGTTTTTAAGTTGAAGGAATTGACGGCAAATGTTCAAAAAACCGCGATATTTGCAAAACACCATATCAGTATTTATGAAAGCGCTCTATGCTTAGATTGCAATGCTGGCACTGGTGTATGGAAGATGTAGATTGAACGAGCTAAGAATTGCGAAATTTTTCTTTCGATTTTACTTTATTATTAAATAGAAGGAGTAAACCAATTTTCATTAGTTTAGAATATCATGAAGACTGGTAAATAGGAGTAATGATCAACAGAAGCTAGAACGCGCTAGAAAGTACCTGTACAAAACTTGCAAACATTGAGAAATTTTTGGTTTACGGGAACTATTTAATGAAGTGAATAACTGAAGTGCTACAGTATAGTTTAGTTAAGGTGCGGTTCATTACCGACTTCAATGCCAGAATCTATATTTTTGGTATAGGCTCACCCTGCAAAGACAGGTAATGTGAGCTTTTAAATAATAACAAAAGAAGCTAAAAATAGAGGACAGTTAACTTCGTCTCGGCAGAAGTTTGTAAACCCTTGCAGCAAGTTTTTATACTCTGTACCGTAGGTACATAGAGTATTATAAGTTTGTGCAAAAGTATGTAACAGCCAAAGGAAGCATCTCCGACCCCATAAAGTATATATATTCTTGATCAGTAACAACAGCCGAGTCGATATGTCCGTCTGTCTGTCCCTATGTACGCACAGATCTCAGAGATGGTTAGAGGTAGAGGTTTGACATGCAGCATATGTCCTGCTTATTATGTCTGCAGGCAGATCAAAATTATTTTCAATTTTGGCCACGGCCCCTCCCGCCACCGCAATTTAGAAAAAACGTCATATCGCCCACAGTTTTAAAGATAGATAGGTCGTTCCTTCTGGACATATTTATTAATAAAGATAACGTATCGATCCTCCGAAGATGGTGAAGATTAGATGAACGGTTTTCGAGTTATTACTGTTCGCTGCTGCAGCGCAGAAGCAGCGCTGCATTCAGCTGCTACTGCAGCATCAAAATATATGCTGAGCATATAATTTCGTTGGTACTGAGTATATTATAGTCGGGCTTGACCGACTTTCTTTCTTGTTCTAACTAATTTAAAGGACATTTCTACTGAAAACAAACAAGTTTTTCTCACTAAGATTACTTTTCCAAAGTGAAATCATGGAAAAGCATCCAACTATTTGGTTTGGCGTTTTCTTTGAAAACAAACAAGTTTTTCTCACTAAAACTAGTTTGCCGACCAATCATTCCTATGAAAGCTATAACGTATAGTCATCCGATTTTGTCATCCGATATATGCCAATTTTAAAGAGATTTACACTGAAATCAAAAAATTTGTTCTTACTAAGACCATTTTTCTAACCTTTTCTATGGCAGGTATACTATATAGATTTCCGATTTCGTCAAAACTTGGCCCAAGCCTGGAGAAGCATATAAAACAAGCGAATACGGAGTTTGGAGACGTTTTCATTACAAAACAAGAAAGACAGTCGGCCCGACTATAGCATACTATAGCATAAAGTAGCAGCTGAAAGCAGCTCTGCTACTGCGCTGCAGCAGCGAACAGTCTTTTGATCATAACTCGAAAACCGTTCATCCGATCTTCACCATTCCTTCGGCTGATCGATAAGTTATCCTTAAAACATGGATCCTCTATCTCTTACCATCCCTGAGATCTGTGCGTTCATACGGACAGGCAGACGGACATGACGGACATGACTCGGCTGTTGATGCTGATCAAGAATATGTATACTTTTTAGGGTCGGAGATGACTCCTTCTCGATGTTACATACTTTTGCACACACTTATAATACTCTATGTACCTACGGTACAGAGTATAAAAATAAAAAAAATAAAACACCTGATAAGCTGGAACCTTGTTGACAACACTTTTAGGGCTTGGGCACAAGCTTTTTGCTTCAAGGACTGATCAAAAGTGAGTAAAAAACTTTTGACCTAGTAACATCTTTTCTAATTTTGTTGCCACATAAGGACGCTGCTTGTACCAAAGATTTGCCGAGTATATTAATTTTGTTCAAATGTATGTTACTGTCATAAGTGAAGAATGTATTTTCTTGATTAGCATCAACTACCAAGTCGGCATAACGGCTCTGCTTCTCTGCTTAGCGTTTGCGTGGCACAGCAATTTTCCAATTATCTGATCCGATGAGCAACCAAAAGTGGTTGACTGAGTCTATTTCTGGAATGCTGGATACACACTTTAGCTCGAAGTTTAGTTTAGTTATTTACACGATTCATATCAAAAGTGTCTTTCAAATTAAATAAATAAAAAAAACATTTCCCGAACGCGGGATTTGAAACCACTTCTTTCAATGACTGCGTCAACGACAGTACCATTGGGCTATCGCCGTTCATCTTGGCTTTAGGACTAAGTGTTAAAAAGAATGGAACTCGGCCTGAACAAGCTCTTTAAGAATGGATTTATAAGCGAAAAAATAGTTCCTTCCCGCTTGCAAAAAAGATTATTCAATGAAGTGCAGATCAAGCGGACACAATTTCGATGTTGAAAATAATAAATTATCGGAGATTAGAGCTTACCTAATTATAATAAAAATAATCATGAAAATATATTAGAAAATATATTTTAAAAAACAAAAAAATTAAATAGGAAAAAAAGCTCCAACAAATTTTGGAACACGAATTTGCCAGTCGTATGGAACGGTAGAAGGCTGCGATTCAGCACCCTACCTTTTGAGTTTAAGCGGCGACAATTCATTGTATAATCTTTGGTTGAAGACTTGGGTACGATTGTAGTGGTACAACTTTTAAATATGGAAATTTTTCGCGCAGCTCGTTCGCATCCACAGATTTTCTGGGAAGAGAAAGATTGCGAATGGTATTTACATTGTTCATCCAATAAGGCATATCACTGCTTGCACAAATAATTTTAATTGAAGCCCGTAGAGATTAGTTTTCTTTGCGTGTGACTCTACCGGTCCTCTGCTAGCATACAGGATCTGGCACGCCTTTTATGTCAAGGGAGCATGTACCTGGTTTTATCTTTCGCGTGTAGATTATGTGGAACGATACGAAAATAGTTATTTTTTGGGCATATTGTTATGTGTGGTCAATATGGCTTGACCCTTCTCTGCTTAATTCATCTCTAGGGTTGCACAGTCTATACCGTACCCATCGATATGAAACAATGGATGATGCCTTTTGGTGCAACCATATTCACCCCACATGACTTTTCGATAAAACACGCATTGCGGCAATTTTTGAGACAACGAAAACAGGCACTTTCTGATTTCGTGGACATCTAATAAAACTATTTGCATTGTGATACAACGCGGAGAGATGAGATAAATGCCATGCATTTTGATAAGGATTTCAAATGCTTATACACAGCCCATGATGAAATTATTATTGTATGCTGACAAGTAAGAGGGAGTGAGAAGTCAAAGCTTATAAAAATCTTTTATTGAAATCGTTTGATAGTGAGAGTGAGTCAAATGGCAACATTTTGTGTTAAGGCACTAACAATTATCACTGACAATAAGGGACTAAACGAGAGAGCCGCACACTAGACGAGAAGTTTATCGAGATTCTCTCAATCTCTTGGCTTGTGTGCTTTGAGTTTTTGCACAATAGAAGGGGACCTAGTTTAACGCCGAATCCGAACGGTACAGTTTTGAGAAGCTTTTTCATGGCTTAGTTACTTCACAGCTGGCGCCAACAAAATGGATAGTGTAATCGGGTTAATAAGTTATTTAAAAACAAAAAAACTTATTCATTAGATGTCCCGAGACTGGATCGAACCAACGATCTCTGGCACAGTAGGCAAACACACTAGCCACTGCACCACACCCAGCTTTGATAATGACTGCTTTTGGAAAACTTTGGAGTTCGATTCAAGCGCTTGATGTTCGTATCCATAATGGCTTGCCGAATGCACGATTTGATCCTCTTGATGAGGGTTCACTGGATACAATTTGTATGTATCGCCAATCATTGAATTCTTTGATGTGTGGATTGACGCCATTGGGAAACATTGCTCAGTCGAGCTTGTGTTTGTTGGACAACTTGTCAATGAGCTCCTTAACTAACATTGGGTTATTGAGGTGGGCTTCCAGATTGCAAGTTTCGATCGATGCGCATTTGTTGGCCCCAGCCAACTCAAAATCGAAGAATGATTCCAACATATCTAGACGTTCTTCCTAGAAGACCTAGAACTTTTTAAATTTTCAAGCTATCGACATGATCAGACCCGCAAAATGATTGGAAAAGATGCGGCTTTTATGTTTTTTTCAACATTTTTGAAGGATGGCTTTTCTTTTTTCCAAAGAAACGTTTAAAAACAAGAAAGAAAGTCGGTCAAGTCCGACTATAACATACTCTGTACCAAGGAAATTATACGCTCAGCATGAAATTTGATGCTGCAGTAGCAGCTAAAAGCAGCGCTGCTACTACGCTGCAGCAGCGAACAGTCTTTTGAGCATAACTCGAAAACCGTTCATCCGATCCGATCCGATACATTTATATGTCATTACCGTCTTATGACACACAGTCGAGATCAGTCGAAATAATTTGTCAAGTCGTGTCGTCCGTCGCAGCCGTAATTAATTTAAGTTGAATTCCCTAAATCTGCAACATTTATAGCTCAGGAATAATAATCTAATTAACAATAAACTATACATTTCATAATACTTTACTCGTCCGGTCCTGAGCGTGTTGTGTGGAAAATAGAAAATCAGTTGATGCAAAATCGGAGATTCGGAAAAGCTGTAACAGTTGTGATGTGTGGTCAAAATAAAGATGAAAGTTGATTGGTTAAATGTTAAAAGTTGTAAAGTCCGAATTCTATGAGCTAAGTTGTCAATCGGTTGATTTTTAATTTTGCTGCGCATAAAAAAGAATTTCACAATTTTACGAAATACGAAAATGACGAGGGTGAAGCATACGCCGTCTAAGAAAGGTAGTACGAAAGAGAAAAATACACAGTCCAAGCAAGTGCGAACGAACAAGACGAACAAGAACAAAAAGTTATCGAAATGCCTGTTTCTAGTGGAAATTTATTGGAAACAATAAGTGAAAGCATGGAGAATATTACAGTTGCAACCAAGGTTGATCAGTTGCTTCAGCTGCTCAGTATGAAGATAGAAGTGGATGAAAGGAAAGAGTCGTGGAAGTTGAAAAAGTCGTGGGGGAGTGCGATGGCAAGTCTATGCCAATAAAAAAATGGTTCGAAATTTTCGAAAGAAATGCTGACGCGTACGAACTTAATCAGAAACAAAAATATGTGCAGGCTAGAGGCAAGATCTGCGGGCCTGCTAAGTTGTTTCTCGAAGCCGAAAATGTGTGCGAATATGAGGAACTGAAATACCTCTTAATCGAAGAATTTGCTTTCAGTTTCAATAGTGATGACAATCACAAAAAGTTGTAAGAAAGAAAGAAAAAGAAAGACGAAACATTCCACGAATATTTGCTGCAAATGAAAAAAATAGCGGCAGTCGGTGACGTAGAAGACGCTGCTGTTATAAGCTATATCGAAAATGGACTGGATATTAAACACGAGTACAAGTACGCAATGTTTCGTTGTAAGTCGGATAGAGCTTTAAAATAAGAGTTTGATATTTACGAGCGGCTCAATATAAACGAAAGAAACACCGGTCAGCAAAAATCTATTGTCAGTGCTAAGCAAGGCGGTAAAAAAGAGCATTGTTATAACTGTGCTTTAGCCGAATACAAGCGCAGGGATTGCAATGCGGAAACAAAGTGTTTTAGTTGCAATCAAGCTGGTCATATATCGCGTAATTGTCCCAAGAAAATTAACAACATAAATAAAGTTGAAGTCCGTGTTGACCGCAACAGAATCAAACCGGTGGAAATAATCGGAGTGCTGGTAGATTGTCTGGTGGATACCGGATCAGATGTGACCATAATTAAAGAAAGTATCGCTGGAAAAATTAAAGACATTAAACTAATAAAAAAGTGTTTCTGTTCTGCGGGGACTGGGTAACGCAACAACACATCCGATAGGGTACTTTAATGCCCAAGTGAAAGTTGATCAGTTAGAGACTGACCAAAACTTTATTGTTGTCCCCAATACTAAAATGGAGTGCGAAGCACTGTTAGGTTACGACTTTATCAAGAAATTTCGGTTAGTTGCTGATAACCATAGTCTTACGTTTTTAAGCTCGATGCAGTCATGAATCCTTTGGATGAGTATACTTTGGTGTATAACGTTGTCGAAGATTTGCCTTTTACAGTACCACCAAAGTATCACAAGGCAGTAGAGATGTTGATAGAAACCAGATATAAGGCGACTTCAAAACCTGTTAATCAGAGTCCCGTCGAGCTGACAATAGTTCCTGATGGAGGGGTTAAACCGTTTCGTCATTCACCTTCTCGATTGTCACCAGATGAAGCAGATGCAGTTAAAAAACAAGTAGATGAGTGGATGGAGGAAGGTATTGGTCGCAAGTTGTCCTCAAATGGGGCAAGCCGAGTGGTCGCTGTTAAGAAGAAAGACTACCCTGCGAGTTTGCATCGATTACAGGACTCTTAATGGCATGGTCCTGGTGGATTGCTTTCCGGTGCCGTTGCTGGAAGAAGTCTTAGAAAAACTGCAAGCAGCAAAGTGGTTCACGATAATGAAACCCGAGAATGGCTTCTTTCACGTATCAGTTCAAGAAGAAAGCAAACCATTAACAGCGTTCATCACGAGAGAAGGACTGTTCGAATTTAATAAAGCTCCATTTGGGTTTAAGAACTCGCCAGCTGCATTTATTCGCTTCGTTCAGCACATTTTACAAACCCTAATTAATCCCTATGTAATGCAGCTATACATGGACGATATCATCATCTATGCCTCCACGCCCGAACTGCGTTTAGAAAAAACAAAGCGTGTTTTGGAGACAGCAGCGGAGTACGGTCTGAAAATTATGTGGAAGAAGTGCAGTTTCATGCAGACACGTATTCAATTCCTGGGCCATATTATTGAAGCTAGTCGTATTTGGCCAGGAGAAGAGAAGACAGCACCCGTCAGTCATGCTGGTACTCCAAAGAATATCGGAGCCGTTCAAGCATTTTTGGGATTCACCGGATTCTTCAGGAAATTCATTTCTGGGAATGCACATATCGCACGCCAGCTAACAAATCTTCTCAAGAAGGAAGTGGAGTTCAATATTGGTCCCTCAGAACAAGATTTGATACAACGCCTAAAACAGGAACTTACAAGCTAGCCAGTATTACATATTTACTCCAAAGAGGGATTTGGTGCCGTCTTGCTGCAAGAGTTTGAAGGGAACCTTCATCCAATTTACTATTGGAGCAAAAAAACGTAAGAAGCAGAGTCAAAACGTCACAGCTACTATTTCGAAGTAAAAGCAGCATTTTTCACTGAAGAAGTTTCGGCACTACTTGTTGGGAGTCCGTTTTAAGATGGTCACGGACTGTGCTGCTTTCAAAGACACGATGAACAAGCAGGATGTCCCCAAAAAGGTTGGGCCGTGGATCCAGTACATGCAGGACTTTAATTTGAAACCGAACACCGTGCAGGAGACAAGATGGTGCATGTGGATTGCCTAAGCCGATTTCCGGAGTCTTGCAGGTTGGTGATGGTCCGTATAAAGAAGATGCAGCAGAATGATGACTTCATCAAGGCCGCTGTGCGGATCATCAACCAACATCCGTATCAGGACTATACGTTGAAAGGTGGTCGATTGTTCAAGGCGATTGATGGTAACGAGTTGCTTTTTGTTCCCAAGCTTATGGAACGGGAAATAATACAGGGGTCGCACGAAGTGGGCCATTTCTCGATACGCAAGACGATGCATTCCATTCAGCAGCATTTTTGGATTCCGCATCTCGAGAATAAGTTGACAAAGCTGATCGCTAGCTGTGTAAAATGCATTATTCACAGCAAGAAGTTGGGCAAGAAGGAAGGCTTTTTAAACTGCATTTATAGAGAGACACGCCACTACACACCCTCCATATTGATCACTTGCACCAAAATGAACAATCAAGCAGAAAGTCGTCTTTTGGAACTCCTATATGAGGAATTGGTGAGCCAATTTAACGATTAACGCCAGAAGTTGAGACTAGAGGTTAAATAGAATATCGAGCAAACGCAGCAAGTCTACAAGCGAAACTTTGACAAACAACGTAGGAATGAGTACGAATATGAAGTCTGCGATCTGGTAGCGATCAAAAGGACGCAGTTTGTTGCTGGTCGAAAGCTAGCTAGTGAATACCTTTTTCCGTATGAAGTTATCAAGGTCAAACGTTACGGCAGATACGACGTCAGGAAGGCAGCAAGAGTCGAGGGTCCAAATACTACGTCAACCAGCTGTGACAATATGATATTGTGGCGATTCGTTACAGAGAACGAGGAGCTGTTGTCATCTGGGACAGATGAGGATGATCAGGAGAGCCGAATATAAGACGGTTATGGATGCCCATCACTAGCAGCCGCGTGAGCGGTACAGGAAAAGGGAGTCGGTGTCAGTCGGAGCGAGTTCAGATCTTGTTGTTACACAGTCAAGATCCTTCGAAATAATTTGTCAAGTCGTGTCGTTGAATTCCCAAATCTGCAACATTTATAGCTCAGGCATAATAATCTTATTAACAATAAACAATACTTTTCATAATACTTTACATACATATAAAGTTTATGGGGTCGGAAATGAAAATAGCTATGCGTTTCTATGTCTGTGCATTGTTGTTCCCTTGAGAACGTTTAATAAGGATAACCCAATATTCGCAATAAAACCTAATCAACGAATGCCACAACTGATACCGATTACTTTGGAGTTCAGGATACGAATCGATGATTTTGAGCGGAACTTACCTGAAATATTGATTCGTTGGCAATAGCTGTGGACGGAACTTGTATTTTGTAGATCCGTTGGTCAAATTCCGGGATATTATCGTTAACATCTAAAACAGTCACAACGATTCGCGTAGTTGAAGATAAAATTGGAGTACCATTGTCTGATATGGAGACCTGAAAGAAAAATTAAAGCTAATCAAAAAATTCGAAGCTTAAGCTAGGTACTGCTCGTTTCATAATTCTCAGAGCGGCCTCTGAGATTGTAGGGTGACCAGAAAACAGGACAATTTCACTGAATCTGAAACGGTCACCCAGCACTGCTCAGCTGTTGTTTGTTTACAAAAAAACTAAGGCTGCATAAAAAAGAAAGCATAACAAAATTACAAAATAAACTAATTACGACTCCGACTCGGTGGGGGATTTTTATTTGCCGGTCCGGCCAGCTATTCCCCGACTTACAGCCTGTTGTAGTCAGAGTCGATATTAGAGCTAACAAATCCATTTAACAAATATACAGGCCTGTGAAATCAAAAATAAATTCGTAAATTTACATAAAATGCCGTTAAAATAAAGCCAGATATTAAACAGTTATATGTATTAAAGCACTAATAATTTGTTCAGAGTTATTATTTTGCTTGTTTTGCTTATCCAACTGTACAGTTCAACGAGTTCAAAGGACAACAATTTGGAACTGAAACATTCGGATTGCAAGTCGAATGCAAATCGTTCGAGTACCAGAACAGCCAACGCAAAATCTTCCGATTTTAATTTCATTTGAAGGAATAAAATAAATAATCATACTTATGTAATAAAAACAAGAAAGAAAGTCGGTCGAGCCCGACTATAACATACTCTGTACCAACGAAATTAAACGCTCAGCATAAATTTTGTTGCAGCTGAAAGCAGCGCTGCTACTGAGCTGCAGCAGCGAACAGACTTTTGATCATATCTCGACAACGGTTCATCCGATCTTCACCATTCCTTTGGGGGATAAGTTATCTTGATTACTAAATATGTCCAGAAGGAACGACCCATCTATCTTAAAAACTGTGGGAGATATGACGTTTTTTCTAAATTGCGGAGGCGGAAGGGGTCGTGGCCAAAATTAAAATGAACTTGATCTGCCTGCAGACATAAGAAGCATATGTCCCATACTTGTCAAACCCCTATCTCTTACCATCTCTGAGATCTGTGCGTTCATACGGATGGACAGACGGACAGACTGACAGACGGACATGGCAATATCGACATGGCTGTTAATGCTGATCAAGAATATATATACTTTATGGGGTCGGAGATGCTTCCTTCTGGCTGTTACATACTTTTGCACAAACTTATAATACTCTGTGTACCTACGGTACAGAGTATAAAAAACTATATATAAGTGAAGAAAGATTTATTAGCCAGTCCGGCAAGCTATGCCCATTATTCACAGCTGGGAGTGGTCAGAGATTTTCTCGAAGATAAGTGTATAGGGACGTTTTTAAGGAAAACAGAGAGAGATCTGTTGAGAGGAGGTGATAAAGATCGTTATAGTTTTGACATACAACGCGAAATCGATTATGCAGGGCATAATCAGTTGTGCATCTAAACAAAATTAATGGAAAAAAGTTTCTAGTTGGCCTAGAAGGACCGGAGAATATAAGGCGACGTAAGAGTTCAGAAGAGTCTACATTACCGATAATTAACTTATGAAGAAAAGAAAGACCTAAGACTGTTGTACGGTTAACTAGCGAAGGAAGGTGGCAAACGAAGGTTAGTCCAGTTCACGAAGGTAGTCCCAGTTTAGGACACGAAAGGCAAAAACCAAAAACTGTTTCTGAACTGATTCAATGCGATCAACATGCTTTTTATACTGCGGAAACCATACGGATGAACATTATTCGAGCACGGGACGGACTAAAGCTGTATAAAGGAGTTTGGTAGTGTAGGGATCATTAAACTCCTTCGACCAATGTTTAATGAATCCAAGAATACCATTCGCTTTTTTAACAAAACAGGAGATTTGGTGATAAAAACTCAGTTTGGGGTCAAAAAGAATTCCAAGATTTACAACAGACGAAAAACGTTGCAACGGTTCAGTATTAATCGTAGAGGAAACCAGAAATGGTTTGCAACGATGGAAAGTCCTAAACATGTACTTGGAGCAATTAAGGTGCAAATGATTCAGCAAGCAACAAGACTGCAAGGAGTTAATATCATCTTGCAATCCAATAGAATGAATCGGGATGTTAAAAGATAAAATAATTTTAAGTACCAAGGGGGATTTAGTGACGCGGTGGAAGCGACGCTATTAGGAATGCAGATATCTACGAGAGAATTAATAGACTAGTAGAAAGAGGTAACAGCAAAATCTAAATCAACCGAATTGTACAATGGAGACCAGTCTGTTGCACAAATGAGTTGACTTAGCAAAGTGAAGTTTCCTTTACGGAAGCCACGACGAGGTATATTGGGGATTTTGGAATTTGAAGGGGCAGGTCCAAATACTGAAAGCTTCTAGTGTAAGATAGTAAGAATCTTTGGGTAGCGATAGAGGGGGAGACCTAGAGACACTGGCATTGGTGCTATCAGTGACAAAATTAAGATCTAACAGGTTTTGTACAGGATTAATTTGAAAAGAGACATGTCAAGCAGACAATCTAAAAAATCATGCTGTACTGATGTTACAAAGTAAGTCGACCCATTAGGATTTGACCATGTGCTGTTAGGCAAGTTAAAATCACCTACAACATCCAGTGTGTCAATGTCCCGTAAGTGGACTAAAAACATCTTTAATGCAGGCTACATGGTTTTTAGTGATTTTAAAAATGAAAGAAGAGAAGTTTCGGAAATTTCGGGATCACAAATAGAGTTGAAAGAAGTAATGTTATTGGATAAGAAGTTTTAGCACATTGGACAGAGGAATAAGTTGATTGAAAGAAATCAGTGAATAAATCAACAGCTGTGGAATCATTGCTAGCCTTTTGGTTGCCCAGAAAAAAAGAGAATGGCAAAAAAGATCCACGATTAGAGTTCACAAAGTTCGCCCCGAGCAAGATATTTGTTATAGCACTCAGAGTTAAAAAGTGTAAAGTTGGATTTCGCTATTAAATATATTGTAAAATTCATTCGCAGAACTAGTTCGATTATACATTTCAAAGCATCCAAATTTAATATTTTTTAAATTAGATAGTCTAGGACAGTACCAAGGGGGATTTAGTGACGAGGTAACGCGTCTAGAAATGCCGATATCTAGGAGAGAATTAACAGACTAGTAAAAAAAGGTAACAGCAAAATCTTAATCAACTGCATTGTACAATGGAGACCAGTCCGTTGCACAAATGAGTTGACTTAGCAAAGTGAAGTTTCCTTTGCGGAAGCAACGACAAGGTATATTGGGAATTATGGAATTTGAAGGGGCAGGTCCAAATACTGAAAGCAAGACTTCAAGTGTTGGATGGTAAGAATCTTTGGGCAGTTATAGAGGGGGAGACTTAGAGACACTGGCATTGGTGCTATCAGCGACAAAAATTTATTTAAATTGTTTTGTACAGGATTAATTTGAAATAGAGACATGTCAAGCAGATAATCTAAGCGAGAGCGTAAGTCCGACTTCGAAATACCCGTTACTCAAGGCAATTAATGTTTAATAACCTCATGCTCAGATAAGTATGCAACGTTTTTTCAACTCTGCCATTTATTATCCAATCTTTATGAAAATTTGTGAGATTGTACATATTGGCCACATGCACTATACTTCAAAGCTGAGCTCGATAGCTTACAAATTGTAGGAGATATTCAAAATTTTTTATTGCGGGGGCGGGAGGGGTCGTGGCCAAAATTTGAAACAAACTTGATCTGCCTACAGACAATACTAGCATTCATCTGAAATTTGGTTGCTCTAGCTCTTCTAGTCTCTGAGATCTAGGTGGTGGACATGGCTATATCGACTCGGCTGTTGATGCTGATGAAGAATATATATACTTTATGATATCGGAGATGCTTCCTTCCGCCTGTTACACACATTTGCACGGCTTTAGTATACCATTTTTACTCTACGATTAACGGGTATAAAAATCATGCTGTACTGATGGTACAAGGTAAGTCGACCCATTAGGATTTGACCACGTGATGTTTGGCAAGTTAAAATCCAACCAAAGCCCAACCTAATTGGGCCAAAACATCTTTAATGAATGCTAAATAGAGCATATAAATTTCAATAGTGGGGAAAGGTGGGATATAATAACAGGTTAATTACCTATATAGAAAACGAGAAAGCTAAGCTAACTTCGGCTGTGCCGACGTTTTTATACCCTTGCAAGTGCTCGCTTAAATATTTTCAAAATATACTCTTTTTCCAATTTTCCGACCCATCGTTCGTGTGGGAGCTATATGATATAGTCATCCGATTTGGCATATTTGCAAAATTATGTGAAAGCATGTGAAACAAACAAATACAAAACTGCAGGATTCTACCATTAAAAACAAAAAAGTTTTTCTAACTAAGACTGTTTTTCAGACCTATCTTTTGTATAGCAGATATACAATATAGTTGTCGGATATTAATAAAACTTGGCAAAATAATAAAAAACCATAAAAAACCTACGATTACAAAGTTTTAAGTCGTTTCCATGGAAAATAAAGTTGTTTTCACTAAAACTAGTTTTCTGACCGATTGTTTCTATGGGAGCTATGAGATATAGTCATCCGATCCGGTCGGTTCTGACATATTAGTAGTGTGCAGCAAAATGAAGACTCTGTGTAAAATTTCAGCTCGACAGCTTTTAAGCTGAAAGACTAGTTCGCTTAGAAACAGACAGACATACAGACGGACGGACAAAGCTCAAGCAACTCAGCTCGTCACCCTGATCAACAATATATATAGTTTATGGGGTCGGAAATGAATTTTTCTATGCGGTGCAAGCTTCTGGAGGGGACATGGTCAAAATTGAAAACAAACTTGATCTGCCTGCAGACAAAGAAGCATATGTTCCATACATGTCAAACCTCTATCTCTTACCATCTCTGAGATCTGTGCGTTCATACGGACAGACAGACGGATATGACGGACATGACTCGGCTGTTGATGCTGATCAAGAATATATATACTTTATAGGGTCGGAGATGCTTCCTTCTGGATGTTACATACTTTTGCACAAACTTAAAATACTCTGTGTACCTACGGTACAGAGTATAAAAAGTAAGGCACAAACCGATAGTGGGCTATACTCATAAAATTATTTACGTTAAATTGGCGAAAGGCACGTTAAACGACACAAAAAATTTTTGTTGCGGAGCACACAAAAAATCACTTACATCATTCACAAGACTCTCTCTTGCATTTTGTTAGTCAAACCCCATAAGATTGGTTGCGATTTGACTGCTTCGATTAGCCCCACTTGTTCGTCCTCCGTATAGTTCTCCAAATAACTTTTGTATTGGTTTTTTTTTGGTTATTTTTGCTTCCAATTTTTTTATTCTCGTAGGTACCTCTGACAAATATCAAACATGTTTCAAAATTTCTATGACCCCCTGTGAGAATTTATCAGCTGTTTGGCCAAAAAACGAGTTGGGAGAAAGTATCAGCACAATACAAGGTGCACACACTTGAGGCATTTCGCATGCGTTAAACTTTGAAATTGTGACGCTGTTTGATAGATAAGGCTAAGTTTGTCAGTTTGAATTTCTAAAATTTTCGTTTCATTTATTTGGTATTATTCTATTTTACAATTCAAATAAAATAAAATTGGCAAATTAGTCAAAGTGGATGTTAGCTGTTGATTATAGAGATCGCAGGGATGCGCTCGAATCAGTCTGTCTGAGTAACCTTGACCTGCTGTGTCCACATGTTTTCAAACATTTGTTGCTGATTTCGGATGATTACTGATTTGTAATCAATACTCGACCTAGAGACTGCTAACAAAAAAAATTATTCTACACAGCCCCCCCCCCAAAATGGGCCCGAAGTAGAGATTCTCCTAATCTCTTGGCTTATGTGCTTTGGGTTTTTGCACAAGAGAAGGGGACCTACAGTTTAACGCTGAATCCGAACGGCAGAGCTTTGAGAAGCTTTTTGCTTCTTAGTGCTTAGTAGTTCTAAGCTTTTGCTTAGCATGGCTTAGTTACTTCACAGCTGGCGCCAACAAACTGGTGAAATGTCCCGAGGCGGGATCGAACTCACGACCTGTGGCCCAGTATGAAAACACACCACAACCGGCTACTGCTAATAACCACGTTGACTAAATAAACGAGAGCGCGAAAATTAATTTTTATGTAAGTCAGGACAGTTAATGTTTAATAACCTTGTTTGAGCCTCATATTTTATTTTGAGTATTTGTTAATTTGAATTCTTATCTACCCCATTGTACACACTTCACTTCTATCATTTTGTACTCTCTAAACATAACAACATGCATCTAAACATATCTGTTGATCTCTCTCTTCAAGAGGGCAACGCAACATTGTTATTTGCAGCTTAATCAAACTCTTTATGAAAAATTATTAAACGACTTGAAATTAGAACAGCAAACATTTCACTCTGCAATTGGGCAGAGAACGTACATTTTGGCGACCGTGACAGGACGCAGGACATTAAGGATACAGTGTCGTGTCAAAATTAAATTGTCAAAAATATTCATTTGAGAAGTGACTGCTGTAGATTTGGCCACTTGGGTCAACACACATCGCTGGTGGCGTGATATGGTTCTCGCATCTATTTGCTCCTACACATGGATTCGCGCAGCCTTCAGCACATAATCATCATTATCTTTTGATCATTATCATCAATCCTCGTTGGAGACATCACTCTGTCAGCGTTTGGAACTATCAGTGGCTGATGACATAAAGCTAGTCGTCAACACTCACAAAATTGGGTAACAACCGTTACAGCATCCAGAAAGCAGTTATTCAAAACGTAAGCGAGAACATTAGCAAATGTTCTTCATCTCTTCTCTCATTCGCTCTCAAAGTCACCTTGGCCGTGGCTGTGGAATTTAAGCAAACCATATCAACGCCGTTTTGCTTATCCCTTTTGGTTTTATTTTCGCTGAAACCGCTACACCACACTTCAGCGAGAGAGCTTTGATCAGCGAGCTTTCACTCAGTCTCAAAGACGAATCTTTCATTCCACTACTGGCCTGCATATCGCCGTTTGCTCTAATTATTTGTGTCCCTGTTCCTGTAAACACACATTTTTTCTGCTGCTGAAGAAATAAAATTAACATTCACAACAAAATGACGAAACCCGAGGAGCAGTTAGCTGCAATGAAGCAGGAAAAGCAAATGTTGGTATTGGCCATTAAAAATATCAAGGCAAAGGTAGATTCTTCAGACATAAGGGACGTAGCGGACTTGGAGTGTCGATCGCAGGTGTTGGAGTCTCACTTCAAGCAAGCGTCAACCATACAATCGAGCATTGAACGCTTGGATCCGAACAGCACGCAAAGGGAGTCACTCGACGAGTTGTTCATAGCCACCAAGGCGGCTATCATCAATCAAATTGGAAAACCTAAATGGGAAAATCATACTGACGTAAGTGTTTTGAATTCTTCGTGAATAAATTCGCATCACACGTCCCTACCAGCGTTGAAACTGCCCAAATTTGATGGAAAATATAGCGAGTATAAGCGGTTTATCACAGCGTTCACGCACATGGTGGACGATGACGTCACAATTCACCCAGTGGACAAGTTTACTTATCTCCTTAGTTGCTTGTCAGATGCTGCCCTCAGCGTAGTATCTTCATTCCAAATATCGGCAGAAAATTACCCTAAGGCCTTGAATCAACTCAAGGAGCGCTATGATAAAAAGGTGCTCATATTCAACGAACACATATTCAGCTTGTTCAGCTAACCGCCAGGAGAAGCAAATCAACCTTAAGAAGGCGTTCGTAACCGCACAATCTTCTTGCATCAAGTGTAAGGCAATGGATCACAGTCTGGGTAAATGTCCTTCATTTGCAGCGCTTACTTTAGATGAACGTTACAGTTTTGCTAAACAAATGTCCCTATGTCTAAATTGCTTATACAAAGGGCACATGGTGGCAAATTGCACATCCAAATATAAATGTCGAGCATGTCAAGGATCACATCACTCAAGTTTGCATCGGTTTGTTCCATCTGGGCAGCAAACCAACAGCTCATCATCAACTCTGGCAGCATCAGCTATCGAACAAGGTCCAACACGTGCAGTGTCATTGCTAGCCAGGCAATCCAGACGCGCTCTCATTCCAACAGCAGTCGTCCTCATCAAGGATAAGTATGGCACATATCAACCCGCACGAGCTCTTTTGGATACAGGATCGAAAATTAATTTCATCACCGAAGAGCTAGCTAAACGACTGCAGCTGCAATTCAATCGACAGGAGCATGAGATTTCAGGCATCGCTGACGTTCGTGCAAAGATGAAGTTTTCCGTATCTACAGTCATCAGGTCAAGACTTGGACCTGATGAGTGGTCGCTGCAATTTGCAGTCACCAAATCAATATCGCTGAGCCAACCTGAGCGCACAGTAGACACATCAGGATGGGTAATTCCTGAAGGCATCGATCTAGCGGACCCATTGTTCTTCAAGCCGAGCAAAATCGATCTTCTCATCAGCACGCAGGAGTTCTTCTATCTACTGACTGATGGAAAATCTCTTTAGGCCCTAATCTGCCATGTTTGCTCAACACATCACTCGGATGGATAGTAGGTGGAAAGATAGAAGAACCCGTGAGCACAAGGGCTCAGGTTTTTACTTGCCACATCGCAAACGATGGCCTTGATAATTCATTACGCAAATTTTGGGAAATTGAAGAGTTTCCTGAAAACAATCCAGTTTACACAGCAGAAGAAGGAGCATGTGAGGAACATTTTCGTTTAAACACAACATTTCTTGGATCCGGACGAGTACAAGTTCGTTTGCCATTCAAGCACCCTCCGGAAACTCTTGGTAATTCAATGGAGAATGCCAAGTCTCGTTTTTTGCAACTAGAACGGCGATTGGAACGCCAACCAAAAATCAAACATAAATACATTGACTTTATGAACGAGTATCTGGCACTCAATCATATGCAGCTAGCACATCACGTTGATGTCTCTCAACCACACTACATTATTCCTCACCATTGCGTGCAGCGCCCAGAGAGCTCATCAACCCAACTCCGCGTGGTCTTTGACGCGTCAGCAAAGACATCAACAAATCGTTCTCTCAACGATATTGTCATAGTTGGGCCAACAGTCCAACAAACACTCACACTAACGCTACTTACGTTTCGACTTCACAGGCATGGGCTCACAGCCGACATCTCCAAGATGTATCGGCAATTCATCGTGGACCCAAGGGATCGCAATCTTCAATTGATATTTTGGAGGTCATCGCCTGACGAACCATTGGAATTGTATGAGCTCAATACAGTTACATACGGCATGGCATGCGCACCTTACTTAGCCATTCGAAGCCTACACTTCATAGCTGAGCAGCATCAACAAGAATTCCCTATTGGCGCAACTGTTCTCCAAGAAGAGATGTACGTGGACGATCTCCTAACCGGAGCAGACACCATTAAAGAGTTGCAAGTCAAGGTGAGCGAAGTCACACAAATCCTATCCAAGGCAGGATTGGAACTCGCAAAATGGAATGCCAGCCATCTAATGGAGCATACACACGAATTTCGTATCAAGACAGAAGGCAATGATATAACAAAGGCGCTTGGTTTGTCCTGGAAACTCGAACACGATATATTTTGTTTTCGGTATAATTTGCCAACGGGCGAAGAGGCAACAAAACGTCGAGTTGTCTCCATAATAGCTCATTTGTACGATCTGCTGGGCTTGCTAAGTCCTGTAGTCATCCGATGCAAGATCTTTACTCAGGAACTTTGGTTATATGGCTTGGAATGGGATGAGCCGACCAGGTCCAACCAGGTCCAAATACCCAGATTCGTAAACTCATCACCACAAAACGTTGGCCAAATCCAAGGATTTGCAGATGCGTCTCAGCGTGCCTACGGCTGTTGCATTTACTTACGATCCTTTATCAATGAAACATACACATCAATATTGGTCATCTCCAAATCCAAGGTTGCACCAATCAAGACAATCTCACTGCCAAGATTGGAATTATGTGCAGCAGTTCTGTTGTGCAAACTTTGGCACAAAATTAAACACAAATTTGAAAGATATACTAATTCTACATTTTTCTGGACAGATTCAAAGATAGTGGTGCACTGGCTAAGGATGCATTCCTCACAGCTAAATTGTTTTGTCGCGAACCGTGTGGCAGAAATTCAGGAAAAGTCTAAAGATGTCATTTGGCGACATGTGCCAGAAAAAAGTAATCCCGCAGATATCGTTTCACGCGGATGCGCAGCTGAGGAAATATCTAAAACAATATGGTCACTGGCGATCTTTGTTTGCTTTTCATCAAAGGCAGTACACGTTGAGCTTCTCTCAGATTTATCAACTAACACTTTTATTCTCTCGTTAAAGCGTTTCGATTCACGCAGAGGCACTCCACATCGCATTTACTGCGATAATGCTACAAACTTCACCGGAGCATGCGCACAACTAAACCGATTCAAATTGGCCAGCAGCAAACCGAGCGTGAGCTGGAAACGTTCAGCAACGACCATGGCGTAGACTTTCACTTCATCCCGCCTCGAGCACCACACTTTGGTGGGCTTTGGGAGGCGGCTGTGAAGTCCATTAAGAGTCTTCTTACAAAGTGTATGTCCAATACTGGAATGACAGACGAAGAACTTCAAACCATCGCTATTGAGGCCTAGGCTATTTTGAATTCTCGTCCTATTGCAGCACAATCTGACGACCCTAACGATGGGGAAGCTCTTACCCCGGGGCATCTCCTGACGGGAGCAGCACTAAAGGCAATTCCAGAGCCAGCAATCGACGACAGCAAATTGTCGTACATCTCTCGTTGGCAACGCATAACTTATTCAAAGCAGCGCTTCTGGGAACTATGGCGCCGCGATTATCTACATACGCTTCAATTACGTTCAAAGTGGCGTACTCCAGATGCTAACATATCAACTGGTCAATTGGTTTTCATCCATGAAGACAACACCCCACCCCAGCAGTGGCCTCTCGGCCGCATATCAAATACATGTACCGGAAAGGATGGAATAATTCGAGTGGTCGATATCCAGACCGCTAAAGGTGTCTTGGGGCGACCCATTTGTAAAGTAGCACCACTTCCGATCCAGCAAAACTCTTGAAAGCTCCTTCGTCCTTTCAACGGGCGGAGGATGTTTGAGCCTCATATTTTATTTTGAATATTTGTTAATTTGAATTCTTATCTACCCCATTGTACACACTTCACTTCTATCATTTTGTACTCTCTAAACATAACAACATGCATCTAAACATATCTGTTGATCTCTCTCTTCAAGAGGGCAACGCAACATTGTTATTTGCAGCTTATTCAAACTCTTTATGAAATTATTAAACGACTTGAAATCAGAACAGCAAACAGTACACACGCGTTTTGGGTTCACTCTGCAATTGGGCAGAGAACGTACAAACCTCATGCGGATCAGATAAGTATGCGACGTTTATTTAACTCTGCCATTTATTATCCGATCTTTATAAAAATTGAGATTGTAGATATTGGCCACATACACTAAATCTGAAATCGATGACTTATAAAATGTAGGAGATACAACTATTTTTTTTTATTGCGGGTTCGGTAGGGGGCGTGGCCAAAATTTGAAACAAACTTTGTCTGCGTGCAAACAAACAATATAATATTTGGTGGCTCTAGCTCGACTCGACTATTGATGCTGATCAAGAATATATATAGTTTATGGGATCGGAGATGCTTCCTTATGCCTGTTACTTACGATTGCACGACTTTAGTATACCCTTTTTACTCTTCGAGTAGCTGGTATAAAAACAGGTCGCTAACCCATATACATTATTGGCAAATTAAGGAAAACTATCAAGCTTTTTTCAAATAAGGGAAATCGGTAGTGGATGAAATTTTGCAGTTTGGAAGCGACTGTGGGCTGTTTTTTTTTTTTTTTTGGCGTTCCAGTGAGGGTTTTAAGAATTCTTGACTGTGATCTTTAATCATTATGATGTCCACACTGCTCGCACAAGCATTTCCCCATAGCTGCGAGCCATTCAGGGTCAGGATGTATCTGTATGTATCCCACGCGTAGGAACCGTTTGAGATGCACAGGCGATGTACCCCTTCCACTAGACCGACCGATGTGTGCATATGGTAAATACCAACGCACATACACATGCTTCGTCTTACAAACGAAGCAATAGTTAAGTTAGATTTAATCGATGGGTGGAAGGGTGGAACGGGAGTTAATTAGCCAGTGAAGGCTGTTGGTCTTTTGCTTTATTTGAAGTTTTTTAGAATCTACGTGTTTTGTGCCATGTAAGCCTTCTAGCGAGGTGCACGCCTAGGCACACAAGGTCTTTTGATTGCGGGAAAAGTTGCGTTTAGGGATAGCTGAAGACAGGTTAATAGTAAACATCACATGCTTGCACTTTTGGTCGTTGATGTTTATGCGCCAGTTGGCCACAGCCACTCTTCCACGTTAGCTAGATTGCTTTCCAAAAGTCTTGTTGTGTTAATTAGACATCGTGATCTGCTTAATATTGCCGTGTCATTCGAAAATGCACTTACTGTAAGTCGAGGTCTGTTGGTGTGTCGGCAGTATACAGTATATATAGAAAAGGACCGAGACCGCTTTCCTGCGGCCCTCCGGCTTCTATGGTGAACTCTTCCGTTGCGTACTAATTATGATGAACTGCAAACACTCCGAGCGCGCAGTAAAAAGTTTTGGTACATGAAATTGTTGGTTTAATTCAGGGCTTTTTTCGTTTTGATTCATATGATTGACAGTACAAGGCCATATTCGTGTTGAGATGAGTATGTCTTTGAATAAGTTTTGGTGTCTACCAGTGTTATCATTGCTTAATCTGCTTTGAAACAACTCCTTTAGAGGGCAGCAAATTAGTACTTTACAAATCAAACCTCGGCTGGACAGTCTCCGGAAGTCTTTCGCATACACAATTCAGAAATCAAAGCTTCCACACCATCAGAAGCGGACATTTCATTAACAGAAATCGCAAAATTATTTTGGGAAATTGAAAACTGTTATGCCTCATTATCTTCCATTTCTGGAAAGGGCATACTTTGTTAGCACCTGTTTTAAAAAAGCTGGAGAGTTTCGAAGTCAAATTTGCTAAAAATACCTTCGTGAAGTTGCAATACGCAGCCTGATTCAGGAGTATCTCTGCTACGGTTGTATGACTTTGGCATCGGTTTAAGATGCAAATTCGATATCGAGACCACAACTTTTAATGTAGCTTTAGATGGATCCGCGAAAACAACATCTGGCTATTCGTTAAATGATTTGCTGTTGGCAGAACAAACAACTCAACCCAAGAACTTCAAAACCTTGCTTAAATTCCGATTCCTTATTATCGAATTATTTGGAGACATATGTAATATGTACCGCTGCTTAAGGTTTAGCCATCCCGATGAATTTATACAATTCATTCTCTGGCGCGACAACCCATCTGATGCCTGGATACGGTGATATTGGGTATAAAACCAACGACATTTTTGGCAGTTCGTTCTATGCATCAGTTGGCAATTAATGAAGAACCTTTATTTGCTCTAGGATCGTAGGGATTTTAATGACGATGATTTGATGACCGGTGGAGACACAACAGTTGAAGAAGTCCTAGAGATTAGACACCAAGTGAAGGAAGTTTAAAGACATAGACAATTTCCCATTCAAATAAGCCAGAAACTCTGGCGCGTTAATTTGAGAACCTCAAGGAAAAGTTGTTAAAGTCCCTCGATGGAACCGATATTGACAACGCTTTGGGCCTGGTACAGGATCCTCCATTAATTTCGCCTATCTTCACTAAAACCAAGTTACAATGCTTATGAAAGGATCGACTTAACTGGGATAAAAAGACTACCACATACATTTTTCCTTAATTGGCAAAATCTCGTTTCGCAGCTTTCAATTGTAAGCACTTTAAAATTTACGCGATTTGTCATCCATCCTAGCTACATTTGAACAAGTTCTGCAAGTGGAAGATAACTTCAACATTTTGAACGAAACAAATTGGGAGATAAAATGTAGATCTAAAGTATTAAACGAATTGTTCCTGTTTAAAGTATACGTTAATTACCTGTTTTAAATTGAATAAATCTTTGTAGAACAGAAAAACCTCGTAAAATCTAGATAAGGAATTTATTTATCAAACAATCAAACTGCTAAGGCTGTCGGCGCCATGCCATGCCGACTATGGCAAACAATAAACCACTACTACTACTTATGGGCAGGCTTCCTGCGGATCACATAACCACAAAATAACAGAGTAAAATGTTAGATTGTCTGACTAGTCTACTACTAGTCAGCTATCAAGAAGATGAGAAATCATTACGAAACAGATAGCGCTATGTAGGAGAAGTGAAATAATAACTTACCTCTAAAATATGCTCAGCTTGATTTTCTCTATCCAGTTTTCGTTCAGTTGTTTTAAGGACACCTACAAAGAAAGAAAAGAAGTAAGGTTACGAAGATTAGAAAATTGTATCGACAAATCGACACGGTAATTCTTGTGACAATATCAGCAACATTAGAGCAAAGCTGGCTAGCCCGTTAGATTCAGTGCTAAATCTTTCCCATTGCTCACAGTAGCTGCTCAACAAAAACATGTAATGAAATCGGTCAATATTAAAGACAAAAGTTTGTCAGATGACAAGGTAACACATGGAACAGTTGACCTTGCCCGAAATGTTTTTAATTTCCACCGAGCTCTTAATATACCTGTCATAAGATAAGCATTCCTTCTTTGAAAGTGGCTTACTGATTTGAGTGTACATCCCATTGCCTAATTGGCGTGATAAACTTAAAATTCTGTCGTGCTTCTTAATCTTAATCCAACTTTAAGCCTAGTACTGAGAACATTCGAATTTTCCTTCAGCTGTCAAATTTCAAATTCAAATTTTGAGAATTGGTCCCAGTGCTAGCTAAAACATTATACATTAACAACAACTAGTGTTGCTAGCATTAGACATCCAAAACAGTGTTTTAATATCAGCAGTCAAGTAGTATCATAATTCATATAAGATCGGTATCAATTCTTATATGTCAAAAGTAAAATGTTGATATTGATTCTGATTTTGAACGTTATTTAAGCGAATAAGCGGTAGAAAATCTGTGTGAACCAAAACAATCTTTAGTTCGGAGCGAATTGCATCCCTGGTTTTTAATGTTTGTGTTCTTCAAGTCGGCCATTAACAATACTGTATGTTTTTAAAGAGATCTGCAAAATTTGGTCGGAAAACAGCTTGGTGAAAAAAATAATATGTCTTTAATCGAAACTTGCTCAAAACTAGAAGAAGACAATCAGATTCTTAATCAAAACCCTTTCGAGTAAGCTTTTGTACAACATCGACACAGCCGAATTACTCTTTTATATTAGGAGTAAGACTCGAGCCGAAACTTTGTTCAAAATTAAATGCAATGGGTATATTCGAAGTATACGTACGTCTTGCTTCTTTTTGCCCTGGCCACTGCAATCTAACCTAACCGATGAATAAACAGTTCGCGTATTGGTGCAAGTGGTAGTACTTTAATCAAATCGGAAATTAAAAATGCATGTTTTAAAAATAGAATTACCTGTCAATGGATCAATCTCAAAATATCCTACTAGATTTCCGGATATGATATTATAGGAAACTGTTTGAGTAGGATCTCTATCAGGATCAATTGCATTAAGTTGAATTACTTCAATGTTTTCAGAGCTGCCTTCCGTTACGTTAACATAGTAAACTGGTTTGTTCGTCAGAGGAATGTTATCGTTTTCATTTTCAACTTCGATGAATACCTGAAAAAGGGTTGATACTTAACGAGTTAAAATCACATTGGAAATAATCACCTCGACACAATTGCTCAATGGAACAATCGCGTAATCCTGGGCGCACAATGTTAACCAGTAAAAGTTCTTCGTTTCCGTGTCAAGTTGTGATAAGGAATGAATCGAACCTGAAAAAATTGTTTTTAATTGGGTGCGTCAGTTTTTTTTAAATATCAAACCTTGTTCATTGACAGAAAAAATGCCAAGTCCATCTCCCCCTGTTATTGAATATGCGACTTTGGCATTAATATCAATCGCGTCCATGTCTCGAGCAGTTATATTTAATACAAAAGTACCCTTTGGTCTATTTTCTTTAATTTTTCCTTCAAATATGAAGTCCTCGAATTCGGGAGCAAACCGATTTTCATTGACATCAATGATTTCAATTATAATTGGCATATCAGAAGTTAAAGATGGATCTCCGCAGTCGATGGCGCTTACTACAAGACTATGCACTTGGCGGTCTTCATAATTCAAATAGCCTTGAGTCCGTATAGCTCCAGAGTGTTTGTCTATTTTAAACATATTCTCATCATGTGCATCTTCCTTGAGTGAAAAAAGAATTTCTGCATTTGGACCAATGTCTTTGTCAATCGCTTCGATGACGGCTACTACAGTACCACGAAGCAGGTCTTCGCGCACTTTAAAGACATACTCCTCCACTCCAAATACTGGAGCGTTATCGTTAACGTCATCAATTAGTACATATACTAGAGCTTCCGAAGATAATGAAGGGTTCCCACCATCTTTGGCAATAATATGCAGGGCATATTTATCCTGGCGTTCCCGATCCAATGCTTTGTTCAACAGAATGCAGCCGGTCGTTTTGTTTACAATGAAATCATCGCACTCAATAGAAAACCCGTATGTTATTTGCGCATTAATTCCTGAGTCAGCATCCGTAGCATACAAGCAATATAAAACAGTGCCAATTCGTGCACTTTCTGCTAGACGAAATGTAGCTAGCGACTTCTGTAGAATAGGTGGATTATCATTTACATCTACTATTGTAATTGGTAGCATTTTTGAATTAGATTTCATGGGATACCCAAGATCATACACGGTTAGGTTTAAAACGTATTCATTCTGCCGCTCTCTATCAAGGTATCCAATAATTTGAAGCTCCCCATGGTCCGGGTCTATTCGAAATACTGAATCGTGATCCCCATCGGAAATTACAAATACAAGTTTGCCATTATATCCTAGATCGCGATCTCTAGCAACAATCCATGCCACTGTTTCACCTAATTGTATACTTTCGTTTAAAAAAATTTCCTGCGGAAAATTTATAAACTCAGGAGTGTGAATATTTTGGCCATATCGACTAGGCGTTAGTGCTAGGTCATTCAAAACTGATTGAGATATACTTTTCATATTATTTTTCTCCGCCATTGCCAAAGTCTCCGCAAGTCTTCTAGCGACGCCAGTTTCGCGGCATTCGAACGTTCCAAATCCATGCAAAATGTTAGAGTCTTCTTTCAAATTGTCAGGAATTAGACTAACATTAATAATCAGTTCATCAGAAAAGTGAGTTCCATCTGTCGCGGTTATTTTAATTACACGAGTATCTAACACTACATCCATCAAATCGCATCCAATTGACAGTGTACCAGCAGTTGGTTCTAAGTTAAAGCATCCGTCTTCATTTCCGGAAATTAACTGATACGCTATAATGTCGCCGTTATCAAAATCAATGGCGGATATTGTGAAGACTTCAGAGCCGATTGGTGCTGATTTAATTAATTTTCCATTGCAGTTCACTCGTTCAAATTGTGGTCTATTGTCGTTAATATCTTTAACTGAAATAGATAATTCTATTTCAGTTTGTCTTCTATAAGGCAATCCCCAATCCGATGCGCGTATTCTCAATGCGTAGTTTCTTCTCATTGTTTCATAGTCAATTAAGCAGGATGTTCTTATGATGCCTGTAAAGTGATCAATTTCAAACGGAACCACATTAAGATTGGCAATACTGTAGGATATGTATGCATTTTCACCAGAGTCCTTGTCTTTGGCTGTTACTTTTGCAACGAATGAGCCAGATAAATTGTTTTCATTTAAACTTATGTTTTGGTTCATATTTTCGAATATGGGATCATTATCATTCATATCTTCAATGTTGATTTTTACTTTGGCAGAGGACTGTTTTCTTGATCCAACATTAGCCTGGTCAACTGCAGATACCGTCAATGTATAGATTGATTTTCTCTCTGCATCAAGTTGTTTTTTTGTGTATAACATTCCAGAGTCCGGATTAATGCGGAACTCACCGCCTTCATTCCCACCAACAATTTCCAAGTACACAAGAGCATTCTTTCCTAAATCAGGATCGCTTACCTTTAGCCTTATAACTGGCATATTAATAGGAGCTGTTTCTGGAATCGATAGTTCGTAAATTTGTTGTGTAAAGATCGGTACATTTTTGCTCTCTGGTTTCATCTGTATTGAAACCGTTTTGTACGTAAATCTGGGAGGTATACCCAGATCTTCTGCTCGTAGTGTTAAATTGTAAATGAATTGCTGTTGACTAAAATGTGCGAATTTGTTAAGCTCAATGTAATATTCGTTTTCAGTTTCTGTGGGTCTTAATAGAAAAGTACCATCGGGGTTTCCATCAAGTATTTCCAAGCTTTTAATCATTCCACTTTTCCCAATGTCTTTATCGTTGACCTTTATTATTCCATATATCAATAGATCAGAAGTTGGAGTCACGCTTGAAAAAGTTTTGGCATTAATTTCAGGTGCATAAAAGTTAACCTGTGGAAAGAATTAAATAAATCGATTTTAAGTACAATGATAAGTTATTTATAATTTATAATTATAATTTGATTTTCTAAGTAAAGCGATTCGTTGTGTCATTGATTATATGTTTTTATTGAAGTTTCGACCTCCATGTGATCGATGTGTGGTTTCTTTGGGAATGTGAAGTGTGTGAACCAAAAAGGATCCGTAACATGTAATGACAAGCCTGACTGTAACAATCTCAATTCCAAAGAAAGCTTCGGCTCAGCATGAATTTTGATGCTGCAGTAGCAGCTGAAAGCTGCGCTGATGCAGCGAATATTCGTGTGCTCATAACTCGATTCCCGTTCAACCAATCGTTACCAATCCAATTTTTGGTTCGGTAAATAATTTTGATTACTTATTATGTCCAGAAGGTAGCAGAGATTAAAAATAAATTTGATCTGCCTGCATTCTACAAGTCAAACCTCTATCTCTTACAGTATCTGAGATCTGTTCATACGGACAGACGGTCATGGCTATATCGACTCGTCTGTTGATGCTGATCAAGAATATATGTACTTAGAAGAGTCGAAAATGATTCCATCTGGCTCTTATATACTTTTGCACAATCTTAATATAATTTGTATACCTTTGGTGCAGAGTGTAAGAATATAACAATATTCCTAATTTACTAGTGTGCAATGGGCAAGAATATAAAAACACATTCAGAACCGGAACCGATAATAATAATTTCCTTTTTTATACTCTGTAAGTATGTGCAAAAGCCTGTGCAGGTAGACACACTTTTAAGGGATCTGAGTGAAAGTTGAAAGTGACGATTGGACGGCTTTTGTCTTTGAACTTCACCTTAGAAATATTTTCCAGCCAAATCCACCAACCAACGAATATGTACTACCATTGATTAAAATTGTTCAATTGGCGCAACAAGACTTTTGTAAAGCTACCTAGCCATAGCTGGCAAATTAACTTCCGCTCTTCCCTAATGGCCGATCTTCTAAATAGCTGCTGTGTCAGATATGATTAGATTTTGCTCTGTTATTTGTAGGTTTATGTAGGTTTATAGCTCTATGTAATAGATAAGAAAATGCTTCTTACTGTACAAAAGCATTATAAAGCCTGTTTCGACATATGGCTTCCAGCTACGGGGGACATCCCTTAAAGATCACACGCTAGAATTTTTAAGAACTGAGAAGAAATGACCCAAAAACCCAGCGACAGACTTGACGGGCAGCAGAACACAAACTACCTATTTACCTCCCAATCAACGAAGCACTTTTTTGTTTGTTTGTTTAATAGTTTTCCCAATACAACAAGAACTAGTCTTGATAGTTATAGTATTGGTCACAATTTGTTGTTGGAAGGTAGTTGAAAAATAAATAATGTATCCTAACTTAATTACTAATAGGACTTTCATAACAAAAATTTTTCATTTTTTTTAAGGTAGGTTAACGTAAGAATACGTTATTTAGTCTAAAAAATGTGCCATTTTGTCGACGTAAAATCGGTTAAAAGCAAAAAAAACATTAGAGGGGATCGTTGGCTGGGAGTCAAATATATATTAATGAAATGTGTAAAATTTCAAGCAGATCGGTGCAAAAATTCGCGGACA
This sequence comes from Lordiphosa andalusiaca, assembly GCA_035044965.1. NCBI lineage: Eukaryota > Metazoa > Arthropoda > Insecta > Diptera > Drosophilidae > Lordiphosa > Lordiphosa andalusiaca. Next base: position 97,839 of record JAWNNM010001148.1, on the reverse strand, counting down.
CCGACTTCAAAAAAGTCTTTTTAAGGAATACGGTTTTTAAATTTGTAGGAAGGGACAACATTGTTGAGGAGTTTTACTTTCGATTAAACCATAACCCCCCATAAATGGTTTCTAGATTAATAGAGCGTTTCTACTACAGCTGCGTTCACGTTCGCATCCAATTATCGAAGAACGCGCGTTGAACTCCATTTAAAAACAAGAAAGAAAGTCGGTCAAGCCCGACTATAGCATACTCTGTACCAACGAAATTATACGCTCAGCATACATTTTGATGCAGCTGAAAGCAGCGCTGCTTCTACGCTGCAGCAGCGAACAGTCTTTTGATCATAACTCGAAAACCGTTTATCCAATCTTCACCATTCCTTTGACTGATCGATAAGATGCATGAAGGTAGACTTATGCTGTACGCAGATCAAATTTGTTTCAGATTTGGAAAATTCCACCCCGTCCCCCCTTTATATCCCCAAAATACCAAGACCTCCTCTAGCCATCCTAGACCAAAATTTTTAAGTTAGAGCCTCGTGGTTTAGTATACATCAAGCTAGGGCCAATATCTATCTATTCTGAAAAGCACAATCAGATCGGACAAAAAACACCGGAGTTATAAGCGAAACAGTAGAGCTGATAAGATGGACCGACAGCTACTGAAGTCACAAATAATATGTAAAGCCTGACCTGACAAAAAGAACAGGTGGAGTAACAGCTAAAGAAGAACTTGTCAATGTCAATCTGGCAATCAAAAATAGGATTCCGAGATTCCCTTCATATTGTCCACGGGGAACTGTCAACAACCCAAGGCAAGAGAAGGCGAAATGACAAAGTGGAACGGATTTTGGAAATCGAGGAGAAGAAGCTTAAGATTATGACTTCGGTGGCCGAAGAGATCAAGTCTGCCAACGAGGAGATGGAGTCTTTCCATAAAGAGCTGCTTAAAATATTTATAAGTTAGGGAAACAAGAGCTAATAGTCTAATAATCAGCTCTCTATATTATTAGTTATAATAAGTTGTACTAAACATAAGATCCATAATAAATAAAGTAGAATTATGAATATATATAAAACATGAATAAAATATGTTTAACTGCATTAACTGCAATTGTTGCTTTTCAATTGCATTTAGTAAAAAAATGTCGCTTAAATTTATTTTGATTGCTGCCAAAAGGTAAACAAGCTGACCCTCAATTTCCAAGATATAGCGTAAATATTTAGAAAAACTTGTTACGTGTCTGCTTCAACAAGGGCCAAAAGCCGCCTAGATTCAGTCCTCCTCAGGGCTGGGTCTTTCCCAATGGCCACAGACAGAACAATCTCCGACAAATCGGCATATTTCCTTAATTTTTCATGGTCGTGGACGAGCTGAGATGGACGGTATTTATTTAACCGAGAGATGGATGCGATTCGGCTGAAATGGAGGACGAATGGATTCCAACTTTATGTTCGACGATTCTGCTACTAGGTGTAGCTCAATGGAATGCTTGACTACCTAACCTATTGGAGCTCCAAGGGCAAGGACGACAACAAATATATGTAATATACGTCTTAAATGGTCAGGTTGGTCCCCTTATCCCCCTCGCTTCACAGTTTCAAATTCCTGTTAATTTCCTTTTCCTTGTCTGCAGCCCATCTGAACTCGCGACAGAACCACTAACAATATTGGAGGATTTTCAATGGAAAAATAAATATGTAAATAGCCATAATATGGATATAAAAATAATGTAAATAACTATAAATAAATAACTAAATAAGATGCATATCTGGAGGCGGAAACCATCCTCCCAAAATAGCGAGCTGTCTTTGTGGCTATGTCGAAGGATTTTCAGCTCCCCAATGTGCCTCTCTGCCGCCCAGGATTCACTCCGGCACTCTTGCCCGCCTCCCTTGGGACCAAATAGATGTTCTGGCCGGGGCTCAATTTTGGATCCCTCCAGCAAAATTTTAGTGCGAGGCTAAGGTGCTACCCATACAATGGTAAGCTTTTCTTCCTTCTGGCTGGCTGTTAATACTAGCCCTCAGCTCTGCTGCTGTAATGATTAGGTCCACTATATTCCGGACAAGATTTCCTTCCTACGTTGTACTCACTTTATGTTATTTAACACCGACCCGAAATTGAAAATTTATTATCGCCACCACGTTTCTTTTTTCTCTCGCGACTCCAAAAAAATTTACGCTCGCTTAAATCTTTCAACCGCAGCCTCTTGACCAGACCACCCACTCATTCCACCCCTTTTATGCCCTAGCTACCTTGCCGTTGTGCCATCTCATCTGTCCCTACTACTACGACAACAATACGCTTGTTCTCCTCTCTGAGAACTCATTGCAGTTCTCTGGTGTATATATGAAACCTCTTTCATTGTGAACAAGGGTTCCATTAGAAAAACAAGAAAGAAAGTCGGTCAAGCCCGACTATAACATACTCTGTACCAAGAAAATCTGTCTTTTGATCATAACTCGAAAACCGTTCATCCGATCTTTTTCATTCCTTTGGCGGATCGATAAGTTATCCTAATAACTAAATATGTTCAGAAGGAACAAGCCATCTATCTTCAAAACTGTGGGAGATATGACGTTTTTTCTAAATTGCGGGGGCGGCAGGGGGCGTGGCCAAAATTGAAAATAAACTTGATCTGCCTGCAGACATAAGAAACATATGTCCCATACATGTCAAGCCTCTATCTCGTACCATCTCTGAGATCTGTGCGTTCATACGGACAGACAGACGGACAGACGGACGGACGGACAGACGGACAGACGGACAGACGGACATGGCTATATCGACTCGGCTGTTGATGCTGATCAAGAATATATATACTTTATGGGGTCGGAGATGCTTCCTTCTGGATGTTACATACTTTTGCACAAACTTATAATACTCTATGTACCTACGGTACAGAGTATAATTACTCAACATATTTGCTTACTCATTTTCTGGAAAAACTATATTAGGAATTCAAAACTTTTAATTGCAAAATTTTTTTGTATTTTAAGCTTAAATGCGATCGACGGTCTTAAAAAATAATGTAAGCATTTCAAGTAGATCCAAGTCGTTTAAAAAGCAAATAAAAGTTTTCAGGCCGTACTACGTTAAAAAAAATGTTTATCAACCCTCGTAAAATTAAATATGTTGGTTTTTTTGCTTGCCAAAATAAAATATTCGTATTTTCCTGAAGCACGACTATTTTATGTGAAAGAGCTTTTTAAAATGGTTTAATTTCATACCGTATGCGAATTAGTCTGATTAGCACATTTGTTTTATAAAAAAATAGAGGAAAATAACTTCGGCTCGGCCGAAGTTTGTATACCCTTGCAGCACGTTTTCTAACTAATTTGAAGGACATATCCACTGAAAACAAACAAGTTTTTCCCAATAAGACTACTTTTCTGACTCTACTTTTGTATGACAGCTATTCCATATAGATGTCCGATTTCGACCAAATTTAGCAGAGCTATGGATAAGCTTTAAAAACAAGTAAATACGGAGTTTGGAGCCGTTTGCATTAAAAACAAACAAGTTTTTCTTACTAGAACTAGTTTTTCGACCGATCGTTCCTACGGAAGCTATACGTTATAGTCATCCGATCCGGCCGGTTCCGATAAATGTGCAGCGTATTTGGACTAGAACCCTTCGTGCAAAGTTTGGTGGCGATAGCTTTAAAACTGACGGAGGAGATAGCATAGAAAAGACGGACAGACGGACATGGCTCGACTCAGCTCGTCATGATGATTAAGAACATATATACATTATGTGGTCGTAAATGCTTCCTTCTATGCGTTACAAACATCTGGACAATTTAAATTTACCCTCTGCAAGGGTATAACAAGTAAGGACCCTGCAGTCGAGTGCCCCGACTACAAAATACCCTGCTCATTTGTTTTCATTTGTTAGTTTTGGAATTTTTGAATTTGAATGTAGCCGGTTTTTGCAACAGCCATTAAAGGCTCATCCTGGAAGAAGGCCACCTTATTTGGCCATTTCAGCAGTTTTAGACCTAAATAACATCAAGATCAATTGATTCGCTTATAACTCCGATGTTTTTTGTCCGATCTGATTGTACTCTTTAGAATATATAGATATTGGGCCTAGCTTGGTGTATACTGACCCACGAGGCTTTAACTTTACAAGTGTGACTGTTTTGACGGTGACGGTTTTTTTCAGATAAGAGGGGGACGGGGGGAATTTTCTAAATCTGAAACGAACTTGATCTGCGTACGGCATACATCTTCCTTAATGCAAAAATTTTCTTAGTCTCTGAGATCGACGCGTTCATACAGGCAGACGGACAGACGGACATGGCTATATTGACTCGGCTGTTCACGCTGATCAAGAATATATATACTTTATGGGGTCAGAAATGGTTTCTTCTCCCTGTTACATACTTTCGCACAACTTCATGATCCCCCTTTTTCCATTTTCAATGGGAACAGGGTATAAAAATAGCAGGAAGGGTATTTAATTGAATGAGATTTGATTTAGCATATTGTACTTATAAACGTGTATTTAACGTACTTTTATTGGTTAATCATCTTAATTAAATTATAAATTAATTTTAGTTTTCTTACCTGTTTTATAAATATTTGAACCTTTGCTTTGCTTGTTTGGTGACTCTGGAGATTCATTGAAGACCCTCGATCATTTGCCAAAACCGTAAGCTCAAAATGTGAGTTTTCTGCATATTGGAGTCGCTGTAGCACGGTTATTTCTCCAGTGGTCGGATGAATCGCAAAATATTCACTGTCCATTAGAAAGCTGTAGTAAATTTCCCCATTTACGCCAAGATCAGCATCATCTGCAGTGACCTTAAGAATGCTTTTGTGTTTTGGTGTATCCTCGGGGACAGTGACTGCATACTCAGTTGGATAAAAGAGAGGACTTAGATCATTTCTGTCTAATACTTGTATATGCATTGTCGTATCCGTTTCATAGCTGGCAGCATGGTTATCGTGTACATTACTTATGAGCGCTCTCACTTTTAATGCATATTCCTCTGTTTTTTCTCTGTTTAGTACAACATTGCTTGTTCGCGTTCGAATAGATAAGAAGGCGAAGTTCCCAACGAGTTTTTCTTCAACTTTAAACAATTTGTCTTTATCTCCACTTATTATTCTATATTTAACATCGTAACTTGGGCCAACTTCTATACCGGCCAGTTTTTCATGTAATACTCCCTTAGCGTATGTCTTTCCAAGACTATTTTCTGGGATCGTAACATTAAAAACATGGTGGCTAAATCGATAGCTTTTGTCCAATTGTAATGCGTCATTCTTACTTTCGTCATTTTTGGAGTATACAGGTTGGGTAATCGAAAGATAACAAGTTAGCAAAATCCATTGCGATAATATAAAGTCTTTTCTTCTAACATGTGCGACATATTTTTTAATCTTCATGTTAGTGTTGAACACTTATAGTTTCACATATTATCCAATTCTAAAAATAAAAGGGGTAAGAATTTTAAGTAGAAAATATCTGATGACAAAATAATTAGTGGAAGCATTATTAAAAACATTTATTTTATTATACATGATGGCCGTATGTGGTGTTATTCTTTACACCCGGTCACCTTCACAAGCAATTGGCGCCAGCTATGAAGTAACTAGCCAAGAAAAAGCTTCTCAAACTTTTCCGTTCGGATTCGGAGTTAACCTATAGGTCCCTATCTCGTGTACGAAAATTAGAAGCACAAATGACCTTTGGGCCTCGTAGACTCATATTTTTGTTTATTAATTCGTGGGCAAAATTAAAATAAACTTGAATCTGCGTGCAAGATAGCATTCTTGTAGGGGCACATATGTTAACACACACACTAATATGCAGGCAAACATATATAAAAAATAATACAAAGTCGATATGTACTTAGAAACAGGCGACTAACCGAATTCATAGAAACAGCATCTGTTCTACGGAGATTTAAATGGGCTAGTATAATAAAACTTAAAAGAAAATCACATAGAATAAAATAGTAACTCCAGTGATGGTCAAAATGAATATTTAAAAAAAAAAAACCTTGAAAATTACAGATCTGTAACCCGTATTTCTTAGCCCTCGAGTTAAATCTATCAAGCCATTGGTTGTAGTATGCTCGGTTCCCTTCGTCGATATCGGAATTGCGAAGGTTTTACAAAAACAGACCGTCTATGCGGGAGTAATTACAATTTAAATAAATAAAAAAAATAAAAAGGCGGTTTTAGATTTTGGGGTTATTAGGAAGTAACCAATTACGAGGAAATGCCTTACTTGACCTGAACTCAATTATTATTTTAGTGGTGTTGGGTACGAACAACAATAGATTCTTCCACCATGATAACACCCCTACTCACAAATCGTGATTTGTGTTCCCAAAACTAAAGAGGCCTATGAGAGGACAACACTACGACGATAAAGCAGGCATGGAAGCAGGAGCTAAGCAAATAAACAAAAATAATTTTTGAAGTGCTTCGAGAATAGAAAAAATCGTTAGCATATATGTATTTTATCCCAGAGGGTACAAAATCACAAAATTCGCGTTATTGTTTTAGCAAATCTTGTAGTTCTATCAATCAAAATTGCTTAAAAAATGATACCAAATATGAAGGTAGTGGCAATTAGTTTGGCCGGATATTTAATAAAATATTAACATCAATATTTAAGTCGATATTAAAAAATATAATTTCAGTATTGTCGATATTTTCCATTAATAGCAATGTTATAAGAATAATTGGAAATTAAGGTAATTTAGATGTCATTTGGCACGTTTTACAAACTACGATCTACGAGCTGAGTTCAAAAACTTGGATAAAAACTCCAAAACACTACAAAATATAAACGCAGTAAATCTCTAAAATTCTTCAGAAGGTTGAGGCCGAGGCTTCGAACCCGTTGGAAAGCCTCTGGTGGACCGAAAACCGAAAATAGTAGTCATATTAAGATGTAGCACATAAAATCATAATATTATCACTAAGCACTATATAGGGCCTTCAAACTGGGTTTTTTTTGGTTGCACTTCTCACGTTGAGATTGCGACCCCAGCGCCCGATCGTAGACCCCCGACCGCAACCCCGAGTGAGTGGCAGCTAGCAGAGAGCAGAGGCTATTTAGTGCCCGTTCAACCCCAGAACGAGACGCACGACGTGCGTCGAGCGCTGTCTTTTCGCTTCTGTGTGTATCTCACGCCAATGCACACATTGTTGTCGTAAAAATGGGCAGTGTTGCCAAACTTCACTCCTATTCCTTAGCACAAGACGCAAACTCAAATGGCAATACACCAGCAGACCGGTAGGCAGAATGGCATGCACCTGCTACCGAGATTGCTTCCATTGATTTTTAGTAAAGCAAAATATTTTTTATTTATGATTTCTTATTATATATATTTTGTTAATTGTTGTTCTATTAATTATATACGTAAGTAAATAATTGTGGGCTTATAAATTTTTTTATATTTTTTTAATTTATTTAAAAAAAAAAACCAACAAGATTACAAATAGTGCATTAAATAATGCACTGTTTGAACCAATACAATAATACAATTTATATTTTTGTGCTTTTGGCATTCAAATAATTTGGCAAATTTTGACCTAAATCAAGGGACTATATCGGAAAGCCCCTTTTATGTGTTTGTAAGAAGAATAAGAATTGTAAGATAACTGGCAATTTGCAAATGTGTGTGAGTAAGAGAGGTTTTAGAACGTGGGGCATAAATGGAGGGCACTTGAACATAGAAATGGAGAGGGATGCGAATGGCAATATCCTCTTGAGTTCACAAGACACCAAATTCATTCACAGATCGATATTTGCCCATTTTGCTTCTTTATGACTAAGAAGTTATATCTAAAATAACTCTCTATATAAGTGCTTAGTGATATCATCAATTATAGCTAAATTTGTTGAAAATAACGAAGTGTTTCTTTTAAAAATTAATCATATTTCAATATTAGGCATTCGGAAAGCTGCGTTTATACGGACAGACAGACGGATATGGAATATATACATATTTTATGTGGTCGGAAATGCTTTTACACACTTTTACAAAAACTTAGTATACTGTGTACTTTTGGTAAAGAGTATCAAAATTAATTACAATAACATAAACACACGCTTAACACAGATAGGTGAGCAAAGCAAAGAAGTGCTTTTGTTTCTGGAAACAATGGTACGGCACTCTCTGCTCAATCGTTACTTGAGTGGCTCTCAGTGAGGATCTCTCTGTAAACTTTACAGTGCAAAAAGACGATCAGCGGAAAAAAAAACTTATGCGTGTGTTTTGATTTAAGCAGACTTACTGTTTCGGTAACATGCTGGTTTCATTAAAATCCAATTGGCATGAAAATGTGGTGGGAAGCAAAGTGAAAAAATTAGTTTTAACACGTCCAACTATTTAATATTGCTTACAAATTTTCAAATTTTTAATCCCAGACAAATTTTTGCTATTTTTTTTAGCTTAGTAACACAAATTCAATTCAAAAAACAATATTTTGCAATTTTGTTGATGGCATTGAAATTCTATTGACTAAGAAAATTTCTGCGTTTGGGAAAATTTAATGTGATACAGAAAGTACATATAAATATAAGGAAACGAACAATTCGATGGTAAATGCGGAAATCAGAATTAACTACATGAAACTCAACACAACGACTGTGCTGTTATTTTGAGGTCGAATCGATATTAACTGGCTTGCAAGGTGGAAAATTCATCGAATCCATGGATTTCTGGCCGGTGGTAGAGTCAGGCGTTATCACAAAGCTACAAAATCAAATCGTGGATGAAAATAATATAAAACAAAAAAGGAAATTCAGTCAAGCCCCACTATGACATACTCTGTACCAACGAAATTATACGCTTAGCTTAAATTTTGATGCTGCAGTATCAGCTGAAAGCAGCGATGCTACTGCGCTGCAGCAACGAACAGTCTTTTGATCATAACTCGAAAACCGTTCATCCGATCTTCACCATTCCTTCGGCTGATCGATAAGTTATCCTTAAAACATGGATCCTCTATCTCTTACCATCCCTGAGATCTGTGCGTTCATACGGACAGACAGACGGACATGACTCGGCTGTTGATGCTGATCAAGAATATGTATACTTTTTAGGGTCGGAGATGCTTCCTTCTCGATGTTACATACTTTTGCACACACTTATAATACTCTATGTACCTATGTATCTATGTACAGAGTATAAATATGTAACCATTTATGTACGAAATATTTTGTTGTCTTATTTTAATTCGTAATTCTTAAGTAACAGTTTGACTGAACTTTGTTAAACTATAAACAATAAACAAAACATTTCAGTCTCTTCTTCGATTAGTCGCTACCAAAGCAGTGGTCATGGATGGGCCAATTGAAAACGTAACTTTGGAAATAAAAAACAGCTTTTTGTAATTTGCTTAACAGTTGGTGAACGTTTTAACATACCTTAAAACTCTGGTCATCGGATATTAGAGATCGTTGTGTTCATTCCGGCCAGTCTTGCGACTACATACAACATTGCCAACAAATTTCGAACAGCTGGAACTTTTGAGGAAAAATCATGAGGGCTACCAGAAGTAATTGGTGCTACTGACGACAGTCATATACCAATTTAATTTAATCAAGTACCAGATTTAGTTTAAATTTTTTTATATTTGCAGTCAAAAATTCGTAACATCCGCCCATAAAAAATATCGATAACTATGTTGCCTAAAAATTCTATTAAAAACCGTTCACCAGCAGCCAAACACTTTTTTTACCCTGATTCCATCAAAAATGGGAAAATGGGGATCATGAAGTTGTGCGAATGTATGTAGCATGGAGAAGGAAATATTTCCGACCCCATAAAGTAAATATATTCTTGTTCAGCATGAACAGCCGAGTCGATAAAGCCATGTCCGTCTGTCCGTCCGTCTGTCTGTATGGACTCTTAAAGGTCAAAATAATGTTGCCCATATTCAGGATGACAATTTAATAGCTGTTACAGCGCCCTTACTTAGCTTAAGTAGCTTGCTCCAGAGTTGGAACACCCAAAAATTTAGTTTAGGGAGATGTAATTGGGACCTTTACAGGTCTGCAAACCGGATTTGAACTGAGCAGGTTCGAACCCGGAATTCCGACTTTCACTTTACTGTGAACCGAGCCTTGAATCGTACCCCACAGGGTATAAAAGCTAAGCCTAAACCTGTACCGAACCTTTACTTTCGGTTCGGCTCAGACATTAGACGTTAAAAAACCTAAGTGATTTCTTCTGTTATCCTAACGGATTGAACGACTGCGTTTTACAATAAGCAGGAAAGGCAATGATCAAATATAAAAACAAGAAGGAAAGTCGGTCAAGCCCGTCTTTAACATACTCTGTAACAGTCTTTTGGTCATAACTGGAAAACCGTTCATCCGATCTTCTCCATTCCTTTGGCGGATCGATAAGTTATCAGGAACAAGGCATCTATCTTAAAACTGTGGGAGATATGACGTTTTTTCTAAAGTGCGGGGGCGGGAGGAGGCGTAGTCAAAATTGAAAAAAAAGAAACTTGATCTGCCTGCAGATATAACAAGCATATGTCCCATACATGTCAAACCTCTATCTCTTACCATCTCTGAGATCTGTTCGTTCATACGGACGGACATGACTCGGCTGTTGATGCTGATCAAAAATATTTATACATTATAGGGTCGGAGATGCTTCCTTCTGGATGTGTGCACAAATGATATAAGTAGAAATAAGGCTATATTTTTTTTTTAGATCCTCTAATCCAAGACTTAATATATGATTCACAAAATAAGAGCTAGTATAAGCTTCAAATCATCTAATCCAAGGCTTAATTAATGATTCCCGAAATAAAAGCTAAGACATATGAAGACTACGAAATGGAATTTAACTTAATAGTAAAATGTATATGTGATTGGTTTTAAAAATCACTTTCGACCCAATATTGATACAATTACCATACAGTTTGTATCGGCTTTGGGTCAGTCGATTACTATATAAACTTGTATAAAGCATAAGCTTAATCATTATTTGAATCAGAACCTTCCCCCAAAAACCTTGAACCTCAAATTTCCGAAACCTTATCATTGAAAAATTTTAGGTTGAACCTGTTCACCGGAGCTCAAAAATTAGTTGTAATAAAAACGAGAGCGTAAGTTAAAGTCGGCCCTGCCCGACTTCGAAATACCCGCTACTCAAGGCAATTAGTGTTTAATAAACTCATGCGGCTCAGATAAGTATGCAACGTTTTTTTAACTCTGCCATTTATTATCCGATCTTTATGAAAATTTGTGAGATTGAACATAAATTGTAGGATATATTCAACGTTTTTTATTGCGGTGGCGGGAGGGGGCATGGCCAAAATTTGAAACAAATTTGATCTGCCTGCAGACAATACTAGCTTACATCTTAAATTTGGTTGCGCTAGCTCTTCTAGTCTCTGAGATCTAGGTGTTCATATAGACGGACGGACGGACGGACAGACGGACATGGCTATATCGACTCGGCTGTTGATGCTGATGAAGAATATATATACTTTATTATATCGGAGATGCTTCCTTCAGCCTGTTACATACATTTGCACGACTTTAGTATACCCTTTTCTCTACGAGTAACGGGTATAAAAATAGAGCAAAGTTAACTCCGGCTCGGCCGAAGTTTGTATACTCTTGCAGCACGTTTTCTAACAAATTTGAAGGACATATCCACTGAAAACAATCAAGTTTTTCTCCTTACTCTATATAAATGTCTGATTTCGACCAAACGTAGTGGAGTCATGGAAAAGCATAGCAAACTAAGAAATACAAAGATTGGAAACAGAAAAGTTTTTTTTCACTAGAACTAGTTTCTCGACCGATCGTTCCTATGGCAGCTATATGTTATAGTCATCCGATCCGGCTGGTTCCGACAAATGTGCAGCGCATTTGTACCAGAAGCCATCGTGTAAAGTTTGGACGCCATAGAATTGATGACGGAGGAGATAGCATAGAAACAGACGAACGGACAAGAATAAATCAACTTAGTTCGTCATGCTGATCAAGAATATATATACTTTTTGTGGTCGGAAGTGCTTCCTTCTATGCGTTACAAACCTTTGGACAATTTCAATGAACCCTCTGCTAGGGTATAAAAACCCTGAGTTGCTGGCAGAGGAAAATATATTTCTTCTGTCTCTTTACAATTTCCTTGGTCTTATGAAAAGCTTCGTAACAACAGGTAAAACAATAAGCTATTCAAATCAATATTTCTCAGGCTGTCGGCTTCAAAAATCAAGGAATGCATTTTTGTGGGTACTCTTTAACAAAACTTTATAAAACACCAAGGAACATAAGAATCGCTGTTCGGGGATTTCTGGGTAGTTAGCTTCCCAGACTTTTGTAATTTTGATTTACGTCACGTTTTCCAGGGTTTTAACCCGATTCAGATACAATTCTGTTTGGACTAACAACTATACAATTTCCAGACTTTTTTGACATATTAGTTTAGAATTTAAAGTGCACATCGTTAAATGTTACTGGGCGAATCTAGTTTACTTAAATTTTGTAATCTAAAATCATTCAATGCGTCCAAGAGTTAATGAAGATTTCCTAAAAATCTAACTTTTGACAGAGATGTCAGATCGCTTAAAGACATACCGCGTTTGAAGCGTCAGTCCAAGCAGATTTTTACCATGGAACAATACACGCCACGCGAGCGCTCTGAAATAGTTGAAATTTACATTCAACAGAACAAGTCAATTGTGAAAACAAAATTATCATGTCCGATGAAGCCCATTTCACATTGAATGGGACCGTAAATAAACAAAATTGCCGTATTTACGCCACTGAAAATCCTCAGGAGATTCAAGAAGTGCCTCTTCATGACGAAAAAGTCACAGTTTGGTGCGGCATTAGTGCGAAAACGGTCATTGGGCCATTTTTCTTCCAAAATGAAAATGGCCATGCTGTTACCATCAACCAGGAGCGTTATCGCGACATGATGACCAATTTTGTGATGCCAATTATTCGTCGAAAGCGTATGAGGCAGTTCTGGTTTCAACAAGACGGCGCTCCACCCTCCACACAAGTCGCATAACAATCGATTTTCTGAAGAAATTGTTTCCGGGCCGTTTGATGTCGAAAAGTGGTGATTTGGACTGGCCACCGCGTTCGCCCGATTTGACGCCGCCTGACTTCTTCTTGTGGGGATATTTGAAGTCAAAGGTTTACGTTAACAAGCCAAGGACCGTAGAAGAGCTCAAGGACAACATTCGTGAAGAAATAGCCGCTGTTCCGGCCGAAATGTTGGCGAAAACGATGGAAAATGCTGCAAAAAGGGCACAATACGCCATCAACGCCAGAGGCGGCCATTTGAGAGATATCATATTCAAAAATTGATGTAAACCAATCTACTTGGAACAAATTAAATGATTAAGATTGCCAACCGCCAAATTTTTCTTTTTATCTTTGATTTTTAAAAAAAAAACATGGGTCCGTCGAATTTGCGCAACCCTGTATATACTGCATTTAGTTTTAGTTTTAGGAAGTTTTGCTTTGAATTATAATATAACCATATTTAAATCATGGTGGAAAAACAAGTCCCGTGAAAAAAAAGCTTAAAATTTTGAAAAAAGTATAAAACATTTTTGCGTGAGATCATCAAAATCATTTTAAAGAAACATTAAGGCAAGTCACATTGAAATGATGTCTGCGAAAAGCACCTCTGTATTTCTTCCTTGCGAATGCCCTGCATTTTTGCAGAATATCTTGAAAAAGACAAGTTTTTAAAAATTAGTCTTAGCACCAATGACAGTGATAACAGAGAACTATAAGTCTATAGAACTATTAGCCTATTTTCAAAATAAATATGCGATTTCTACTGATTTTTTTTTTAAATGAATGCAAAGCACTTAGAATACCCATTTACAACGACCTACCAGCACCAAACAAATTCTCAAAAAAACCATTAAAATTTTTGACATCAAATTTTCAAGGGATTATACATATAACACAATAAAATTCTTAAGGATAATTTATAAGTTTCTTTAATTATATTTATATTAAAGTCAAAGCAAGTGCTGCCTGTTCGAAAACAACATGTCTTAGCTAATAATAAGGAACTCAGATTTTTGGTAATAATTTTAAATAATTTCTAAACGTTGCCAAGATGAATATGTTGAATTGAAAATGTTTTAGCATTTTACACATCATAAAAAAATTAAGTTTATATATAGATACCAAATTGTTATGTCTCTTTTCATCACCAACGTTATAAAAAGTTTTAGGGGTTACTGCAAGCGAACGAAACCTAGAACCTTAATTATTTGTATTTTACGTTGTGCGACACTGTCGAACTTAACAGAGATTTACACTGCATTGCAGAAATTTGAGACACACCCGCCAATGCTATGAATGTAATTAATATAAACAAATAAACAATTTACTATTGAAATAATAATCTTTAGTTGTGTTATTTTTTTTCTGCATGTTGCATTGTGCATGTGCGTTGTATACATATATACATAAATTTTAAGTATGTTTGTAATGTATCTGTGTTTGCACATATGGATGTGTGCGTAAGTCGCTCACTGAGTGGATCTCAACACAATTACAACCACTGCCTTGCAAGTTTCCTTGTGAAAGAAATATTCCCTTGTATAAATCACTTAATATTTATTAAATAATCAACCCCAATATTACATACACAAATTAGGTCGAAGTTTTATTAACACCCACTGTTGTATTTCATAAAACGAACATTAAACACAAAGCCGATTTTGAGAGTTTAAGAGTGCAGCTACTACTTAATAGAGGTGTGCATTGTTCGTGATCGTGATGACTTTCTGATAGTTCGTGTTTTAAATAAGCGATAGACTGTGATCGATTAATCTACCGCAAATTTTACTCCGTGTCTGAATATCAAATGCAAATGCCCAATATTTATAATGTGAAATATTTTATTTGTAATTATTTTGAAGATCGTTTAAAGTAATGTGAAAATGTATTTTCAAGAATTTTTCTTAAGATCACTCTATGTTTATATTTGTAAAAGGTAAGGTAACTATTAACTTTAAGTATTCACGATCCCCAGTTGAGCTGTGGAGTTGTTAAATTGTGCAAATTGCTTCTTCTTCACTCAATTTTTGTATGAAACTTCTCGTTACGTCGTAAGTCCGTCTGGGCGTTTAGCATTCAAAATAGATGCGGTGGTGCAAGACTCGATAATTGATGTTGTTTGCTTTCATTCTGACATATCGATAGCAGCGCCGCCGATAAGCGGCACTCGCACCAGGGCTGCGCACGAGTCGTTCTGGCTCACTAGTTCCAAAAGTTCAGGGAGAGAGCGACTCAGATATTTAAATTGTCACCTTCACTGGCCCAGATTAAGAAGGAGCTAAAAAGTTATTAGAGATTCACTGCCTAGTATCGAGCTGTAAACATATTATGTCAGCAGAATTATGGGTGATTTTCATTTTTAATACCAAAATCTTCGTAAGAGTACAAGGTTTGTTCACATTTCTCGGTCCTGAGGCCACATATATTAACCTAGTCAAACCAAATTTGCTTCTCCGTAGATTTAATTGAATAACGATCACGAAAACCCAAGACTATATTTTTGTTCTGATTCCTAATATACCATAATTTTGATTAAAATATGAATGTTTCTGAGAAATTTCACTCTTTTTCAAATTGAAAAATTCTTCAAATTTAACCACCAATTGAAAATAAATCACACAATGTCCGTCTGTCCGTCCGTTTTCGATTCCTCCGTCATTTTGAAAGCTATCTTCACGTAACTTCGCACAAGTCGGAGACGGCCTTTAAGGGTAGTTTCTACCCCGGTTCCTCATTTGTTAATGCCTCGCTAAATATAAATTACACAAAAATATAAACCACTGACAGCCAACACATTTTGCTGCAGTTGCTGCGCTGCTGGGGTTGCACAACATTTCCGTCATGATTCGTTGTCGAATCGCTGTAGAACTGGAGTCAAGCATATACTCAGCCGCCAAATGGGGGCCCGGAGTCAATCTCTTGGCTTGTGTGCTTTGAATTTTTGCACTAGAGAAAAAAGGGACTTACAGTTCGACGGCGAATCTGAACGGCAGACTTTGAGAAGCTTCTGCATGGCTAGTTACTTCACAGCTGGCGCCAACAAACTAGTGAATGTAACCGGGTGTATAAGTTATTTAAAGAAAAAATCTATTAAATTAGATGTCCCGGGGCGGGATCGAACCCACAACCCTCTGGCACAGTAGGTAAACACACTAACCACTGCACCACACCCGGAGTCAGCATTTCAGGTTTCCGTAAATTGGAGCTTCGAACTTGTGTAAGCGAATGTGCGTGTTAGGAGTTGTTATTGTTTTACTTTATTTTAAATTAATTTCATTATTTGGCAATTATTAGGATTTATGGCTTTGTGAATGTTATTGTTGTTTTTAAATTGAGTTTTCTTGATTTAAGAGTAATCTAATGAGCTCGTGATACTAGAAAGAACATCCTCGGCTTTTGACGATGAAGTATGATTCAAGAATGAGTAAGCTTGAATTTAACTATGTTTAGCACTGGTTTCAAGAACTATTCTGCTTGATCTGAAAAACATTTGTACTTGGATCAAGTATTAAAACTCTTGGATCAAGAATTTTCATTCTTTTTGAACTTCTCATATCGAACCAAGTATGAAATTCTCTATTTTTTCCTGAGTGTACAGTCTCAGTAGGCGAAAGAATTTGGAGAAACGGTCAATTTGAGACTAATATGCAAAGAACAGGTGCTGGAAAATATAAGGGCGCTTTGATGTAACCTACTGGTGGCAGCTTGCGCAAGACAGACGGTTGTGACTGAAATATCGGTCCAAAAAAGAAGAAGAAGCCCTTCTGATTGAATATTACCTTGAAAATTCCAATTCAATGGCTTTACAGATTTAACTCGATGGCTGAAAAACGCGGGCTACCAAAGGTATAGCCAACAGGAAGTATATATTCTTGATCACAATCAAGCGTTGAGTCGCAGTAGTCATACCCGTCTTTCCGTCCGGTCGTCTGTCCTTCCGTATGAACGCACAGATCTTCGACATGTATGGGACATGTACTCCTTATTTTAATGTCCTTCCCCGAAATTTGGAAAATACCTAATATTTCCCAATGTTTTAACGATAGATGGTTAGCACCTTGTATACATATTTAGAAATCAGCACTTTGAACGCGTTCAGTTTATTTAAATAGTGTTGATTTATTTTTATAAAGATTTACATTTTCTACAGGCGTACGAAAAATGGGCTAGACCCCAGTGGCTCCTATCTATTTGACTACTGGGACTTCTCTTTGACTTCTGGGAGAAGAACATGAACGGGCTTCGGGGTGTACGGAAGAACACCCACATTAAGCTCGGTATGAAGAACGCAAAAAAAGGGATCCCAAACGAAAAACTCCATACAAAAAACACACTGTTCAACCGTTCGCAAAAAGTTTGACGGAAGGCGTCTTAAGCTGTGTACGGATACAAGCAAACAAAGGAGTAGTAAAATCCACACGGGCGCGGTGGCGTTGCCACTCTTTCTCAATGTGTGGATTTTATTGAACAGCTGATCGAGTTGTGTTTGGGCGCCCAAACTAATTAAATGCATTTTTTTTGACGGTCGGCAGAGAAAAAAAAATGCAATAAGAAGTGTGACGGTTGAAGCGCTATCATGAAGAAGAAAAAATCGCTCAAATGCAAATATCGCATACCTAATGAACAAATCAACCATTTAAATTTGTAATTTTTGGCTGGAAAAGGAGGGAAACAACTCAAAGTGGAGTAGCCAAGAGAATCGCAGAAACTAGCAGATGTGGTTGGCCAGTTTTTGGAGCAGGTGCATGTGGGTATCGTTGCTACCACCGAGTCGCCCTCGGCAAATATGCCCGCCCTTCAATTTTGGGACGGTTTGCTCAATTGAATGACTCCAGCAGTTGCCTGCAGTGTAGAAACAGCTGCAACGGGCCAACGAGGATAAAAATGTCTTGGAATAATTTGGGGATTATAATATACATAAATGAACTTATTATTAGTATTAAGAAATGAAATAAAATAAGAATTGGCAATATTCGGCATATTTTTATTAGTGGTATTCCTGAAAGTGATTTGCTTTCGATTTTGATTTGCTTTGGCATTCGTGCTCACGACGCACAGTGGCAGGATTCGCAAATTTGGCGTTGCAAAAAATCAATTTTTGACCTCTTTTTTTTTTAGATGTATAAGATTTATTATTTTCCCAATACAATTAGACATAGTCTTATATATTAAGTCTTATATATTAGTATTGGTCACAATGGTATAAGAGTTGTAGTATGTAAAAGATAAAGATACCCTGACTTACTCGCTACCAAAGATTTATAGATATTATAGATGACGCATGTGAAACAATAATCGATTATTCCTGGTTCTAATTGGCTTCTAATTTCTGATTTGATCCTCATGCGTCATCTATAAATATCTATAAATCTTTGATATAACGCAATAAGTGTTTTACCAAAGAAATGTAGCTATTATAGATGACGCATATAAAAGAAAACACGATTATTCTTGGTAGCTGACATTGGCTACCAGTTTTCAATTTGTTCCACATGCGTCATCTATAATATCTATAAATCTTTGTCGCTACTTATACAAAATGGCATTCAATATAATTTATAAAATTCCTAATTTATAGTTTTTTTTTTTTAAATTTTAGTAGTATATAATATTTAATTATTATTTTTAATATTTCTATTATTTGTATAAAGTAATTTTCTTATGATTTTTGTTTTTTATTTTTACAATTCTGTTTTGTCTATATATCTGTTTTGTCTCGTAAAATATTCAGTTAACTGGTTTTTAAAGTGTGATGCGTTTCGGATTTCTTTTAGGTAGTAAGGGAGTTCGTTTCAGCATCGAGCAGCGTTAATATAAAAATGTTTCTCTGCACCGGCTAATTTTATTCGAGGAGTTATTAAATTTTTAGTTCGCGAAGATGAAGCGAATGTTAATTTATCAAAAAGATATTTCGGTTGACAAGTAAAAATAATTTTATGACGAAGGATGAGGGATTTCAGTTTTATCCAGGATTCAAGAGTCAAATTAAAATTTTTTTCTGCAAATATAGAAATATGGTCGGTACGTCTACGGTTAAAAATATATCTAGCTATCGAATTAAACGCTACATTAAGTCTGTGCATACTATGAGAGTCGCATTGGCCGAAAATTTCGATACCATATAATAATGTTGGAGTCCGACACGTTTTTGCTATAACCATTTTTAGGTTTTCGGTTATAAACTTCTGAGATAACGACAGCTGCCTAAGAGAACTATATAGTTCTCCAGTTGCTTTTGCTATTTGGTTACTCTAGGATAGGGTACCATTAAGAACCATGCCTAAATTAGTAGCTTTATCCACGTATTCAATAACTGAGTTATTTATAGTTATGTTAGGCAACTGTCGAAAGTCTAAAGATTTTTTGTAAATTACTAGTCACTTGGTCTTGGAGGCATTTAAGCCCAACGCGGTTGCTTTGGCCCAGTCACACATAACGGATAAATTATTATTACAAATACAAACACAATCACCAATATTGTTTAACGGACGACTTACATATGGACAACACATTCGGTCAGGTTATCAGGGAGATCATTGATATAAACAGAAAACAGAAATAGACCAAGTACAGAGCCTTGGGGGACACCACGTGTGGTTGTCACCATTTCCGATGAGCGGTTACCCAGGTATACGGATTGCTGTCGACCAGTCAAATAGGAATTTATTTGTAGCTGAGGTGGAAAAGCTATATAGCTTACTCAACTTAGTGCATAGAATCGTATGGGGTCGACAGTATCAAAGGCTTTGCTAAAATCTAATAAAAACAATAATGTTACGTGACTGTCTTCAACTTTTTTGCGGACATCCCCAACGATATTTGTGTTGGCTGATATGCAGCCATTGTCTTTCGGAAACCGGATTGCAGGGGTCTCAAAAGGCAGTTTCTGTCAAAGAAAATTTTCATCTGCTTTGTCATTATGTGCTCAAACGCTTTAGAGTGGAAAGGAAATATCGTTATAGGTCTAAACTCGTTATTTGCTTTGGGTATGGGAAGTACTTTGCCGATTTTCCATATATATGGGTAGTCTGATGTGGTAAGAGCTGTATTGAAGATATGGGTGATGTGATCAAGAAGGAGAGGTAAAATAATTTTTAGGAATTTGGGGTTCAATTTATCAAGTCGCTCGGCGTGAGATTTGACCAACAAAATACATTCTAAAACATCAGAAGGGCGTATACACATAAAGCTAAAACTATTATCACAGCGAGGTTCCACAGACAGGTACTTATTTTCTGAAGGTATAGGTACGTTTGCTGGTGTAAATGTATGGTTTAGCTTATTGATATAAAGATCGTTGCTAAACTGCGGTCGTTGCTTGCCTAATCCTAACTTTTTAAGCTCCCTCCAGGTTTGTCCAGATTTTATTGCACGGTTTAGGTGAGAATGGTAGTAATTTTTTTTAGCAGAGGCAATTTGCTTGACCACCACGCGTCTTAAGCTCATAAAATTTAAGCGCAGTGCTGGTGTTTTATTTCGTTTCCATTTTCTATACGCGTCATTGCGCAGACAAATATTACGCTTTATATCATTGCTAAACCACGGTCTTTTGGAAGGTCTACTAATTTTCGATTTTTCAGGTACACATGTATTAAGAAGATAGTCAAGGTTGTGGTGAAATAGAGAGAGTCGATCGTCACATGTTGTCGGGTTGTATATTGTGTGCCAATCACATTTGTTAAACTCATTCATGAGCAGGCCATACTCCATACTTCGGTAATCTCTATTTGTATAGAAAATTCATACGTCAGAAAAATGATATCATGTCTGGAAAATGCAGGTACTGGTAACTGGTCATATACTAGGATTTTGCTTTCATCACTAACAAAAAAAAAGATCTACCAGAGTATCACACGACCTCGAAAAATGGGTGGAATTCATTTCAAGCAAAAGATGTTGCTCGTTAAGCAAGTTGCTGTTCATTTCGCCACACTAAATTACATCAGGAAAAGTCATGGATATATTAGATAGAACATTTATAATTTCGATGTAGTCTGTAGTCGTCGTCAGCACGTGGGACTCCACGCAAGCGTAAATTGCGTGCGTTGCTGGCGATGCGTTCTGCCGCCAGTTTCAGTTCCAGTGCCTCAGGGCGTTCTTTATAGGAACTGACCTCAGACTCCAGGGAAACCACACGCTCAATGAGCAGCCTCATCTTACCAGAAATCGATTCGATCCGCTCCATGAGGCCATCCAATATGCAATAAGACCAGCAAGCTCCTCGAACCGCTGGTCAATTAGTTCGAGAAGCTGAGGAGCGGGAGCATCAGATGAAGGACCGGCCTTGAGATCTGTGATAGTGATTTGGCGTTGACGCTTTGTTGGTTGAGTTGGTGCCATGTTTTGTTTTTGAGTGAAACTTGTCGGATTTAGTGGTTGGTGTATTGTAAGAATTCAACGTTTTTGTTATTGATTGTATGTGTTGAGTGGTTTTGTCAACTTCAATTTCTCCTTTCTATTGAGATGTTTGTGTGATTTGGCGTGAGCGTGTTAAATGGACGAAATTGTTTTCATTTGTAAAGTTTATTTTGTCTAGACACCGATGTAAATGCACATCACTTCGATGTAGGCGGTCTTGCCTTGTGTTACTGCAACAAAATGTATCAATTGCGGATTCTGGATCTAACAAAATAAGGCTACAAATTTAATATTTCGCGGAGCAGGTAAAAATTCCGGCTTATTTCGATGACGATAACGATATTACTTTTTTTATAATACCTGTACATTTTTGATTCAAGTTTGAACTGGCTGGAAATCGATATTAACATTTCAACTCGTCCAAACTTGGACGAAACCACCTTTAAATTGGGAAAACATCAAACTTCATATTATTAAGCAGACACCAAATTTCAAGCCTTTCTATTACCTTAAAAGATCGCTTTAAGGTCATACATTAGGCAACATATGACCTTAAATCCCTTTTTAGGTTATAAATAGGCTTAAAATTTAGTCAACAAATAAGATTTTCATTTAATGAATGGACTACGATTTTTGGCAATGTATGATGGTTAATACCGAATTCCATCCAGTTCAAACTTGAATCAAAAATTTACCGGTATTATACAAATTTGTAGTGTTTTTGCTTGAAAGAACCCGGGCGAAGCCGGATATACAATGGATTCCCAAATTTTTTTAACTAAAACACGATTTTTTAGATAAAATGCCCCATATTTTAGGCATTTAATGCCTGAAAATTACAATTTAGGTAATAAATTCCATTTTCCTAAAATTTAAGGAAAATCTTTTTTCTGGATGTATGGCAGAAATGATGCACATTTCAATAAATTATGTTTAATTTTTATTGGTGGAAATAGGCTATTAGTGAGAAAAACTTTTTAGTTTCGATAGAAAAAGCCTCCAAACTTTGAATTTCTTAGTTTGATATGCTTTCCCATGATACCACCGAATTTGGTCGAAATCGGACATCTATATAGTACAGCTGTCATAGAAAAGTAGAGTCAGATAACTAGTCTTAGTGACTCTTGGTTTTTTGGATCGTGTTCTGAAATCTTACAATATATATTTAGCTTAACCAAATTGGTTCAGCCGTTCTTGAAAAAAAAAAGTTTTTAGCTGCCCTTATAACTCCACTCCAATAGTGCATTTCAGACTAAAAATTTAGGAAAGTGAGCTTCTCATTGATGGGCATCACATACTTAAATTTGGTGCTGATAAGAGAGGGGCAGCTTTTGTATTCCTCTACGGCTATGCCCTTTTTGTATTATTTATTGAATAGATGCATCAATTCTTTATGACAACTTTATTATTTTTAAATTGACACTCTTAGGTGAACATAATTTTGGTTAAGTTTAAGAGCTTTGATGGACCCGGAGTTTTCTCCGATTTCCATTATTTTAAAGCAAACGTATTCTATTTATAATGTTCTAATGTTCTATTGTAATGTTTATTAATGTTTTGCAGCTGCCGAAACTTGCCGGATTAGAAGTTACAGTGATATATGCGATTTAATAATCAGGTAAATAATATTTGGGAAGAAGAAGAACAGAAAAACGTTGCAGGGAAAATTATTTTATAGCGGATATTATGATTATCTTAATAGGTAACATATTATATAATAAAGGTAGTTACAAGAGACCTTTTCTAATTTAGCAAGACAGCTGATTTTTTACCTTCGCTTGAGTGACCCTTTCAACAGGTATGGAACGTATGAATGGTAAGGTATGTATGAAGTTGCTAATTATACCCGTTACTCGAAGAGTAACGAGAAAGCTAAGCTATCTTCGTCTGTGCCGAAGTTTTTATACATTTGCAAGTGCCCGCTTAAATATTTTCCAAAAATACTCGTTTTCTCATTTTCCGACCGATCTTTCGTATATGATATAGTCATCCGATTTGGCCAAAAATTTCTAAAATTATGTGAAAGCATGTGAAACAAACACAAAATTGCAGGATGCTACCATTAAAAACAAAAAAGTTTTTATACTCTGTACCGTAGGTACATAGAGTATTATAAGTTTGTGCAAAAGTATGTAACATCCAGAAGGAAGCATCTCCGACCCCATAAAGTATATATATTCTTGATCAGCATCAACAGCCGAGTCGATATAGCCATGTCCGTCTGTCCGTCTGTCTGTCCGTATGAACGCACAGATCTCAGAGATGGTAAGAGATAGAGGCTTGACATGTATGGGACATATGCTTCTTATGTCTGCAGGCAAATCAAGTTTATTTTCAATATTGGCCACGCCCCCTGCCGCTCCCGCAATTTAGAAAAAACGTCATATCTCCTACAGTTTTAAAGATAGGTGGGTTGTTCCTTCTAGATATATTTAGTAATCTAGATAACTTGTCGATCCTCCAAATAAAATGGTGAAGATCGGATGAACGGTTGTCGAGTTATAATCAAAAGACTGTTCGCTGCTGCAGCGGAGTAGCAGCGCTGCTTTCAGCTGCTCCAGCAACATCAAAATTTATGCTGAGCGTATAATTTCGTTGGTACAGAGTATGTTATAGCCGGGCTTGACCGACTTTCTTTCTTGTTTAAGATATCGAGCTCAGATTTTGCAGTGTGTGCGAATATCTATAATCTCACAAAATTCCAAAGAGATCGGATAATAGATGGCAGAAAAAACGTTGCACACTCTGACCATGGCCCAGATTAAAAGTAAAAAAAAAATTTCATTCTTCAGGAAAAAAGTTGGGGTCGAAAGGGTTAAACACTAATTGCCCTGAGTAACGGGTATTTCAAAGTCGGGCTCGTTTTCTTTGGTTTTTGGTGTGTATTTTTACCTAATATTGCGTAAACCTTGCGAAGGGATTAAGTTTTTATCAGAACATGACTATTTTACCTGTTGCTACCTGTGTTCCTTGTCTATATACTTATAAAGTGCTTACGCCAGTGAAGGCAGATTAATCAGATTTGAACAGTCAAGCGAAAAAGTGCGCACACTTAGTGAAATTTGTAGTATGTATTAAAAATGGACAACAGCAAATTATTTGAGTTCCTCAAATCCTCGGAATCTCAAAAAACTTTCGAGTCGTTAGTAAAACCAAACTTGAATTTACAAATGATGGGTAATATATTACCATGAAAATACAAAACAAATTCTACAAACTACAATTTAAATGGAAATCAGCCAATCGGACTGAGAATGGATTTATACTTAACAAGAAAGAAAGTCGGTCAAGCCCGACTATAACATACTCGGTACCAACGAAATTATACGCTCAGCATAAATTTTGATGCAGCTGAAAGCAGCTACTGCGCTGCAGCAGCGAACAGTCTTTTGATCATATCTCGACAACGGTTCATCCGATCTTCACCATTCCTTTGGCTGATCGATAAGTTATCGTTATTACTAAATATGTTCAGAAGGAACGAACCATTTATCTTTAAAACTGTGGGAGATATGACGTTTTCTCTAAATTGGGGGGGCGGCAGGGGGCGTGGCCAAAATTGAAAATAAACTTGATCTGCCTGCAGACATAAGAAGCATATGTCCCATACGTGTCAATCCCCTATCTCTTACCAGACTAACAGACGGACAGTTGGACAGACGGATATGGCTATATCGACTCGGCTATTGATGCTGATCAAGAATATATGTAAGTAAAATAAGTGTGTCTTTATTATTGATATTCTTGTAGTTAGTTTAGGTAATATAATAATATGGTTTAGTAAGAGTGTGTTTGAGATTTAATGACGGCTTAATTTCGGCGGATAGACGGCTGACGGCTGAATTCTGCTGATCACGGCGGCTGCTGCTGTACGACTGATGACGATGACTGCCGACCTATCGATTAGAACGTCTATCGCCTTAACAGGGATGCCACCTAGGTGCATGCGGGTCCCTACAACATCTTATACTCGGCCATCCTGTTCTTCATCTGTCCCAGATGAATCTGCTTCGGAATCCTCGTCTTCTTCTTGCTCACAATAACGCCAAAGTTTCATGAAGTCATCGCTTGTAGACGTCTGCTGCGGACCCTGAAAATCTCCTGACTTCTTGACATCGTATCTTCCATTCCTCTTCACCTTTACGACTTTATAAGGCCCGATATACTTGCTTGCCAGTTTCTTGCCCGTTGCAAACTGAGTGACCTTAATTGCGACCAAATCGTGTAGCTCATATCCACGTTCTTTCTTTCTTTTCTTATCGTAGTTCGCCTTGTATTCTTCTTGAGCCTTCTGAATGTTTGCTCGAACTTCAGCTCGCATTTCATCGCGCTCGACTTGCAGGTTTTGTAGAAACTCATCTTCCAGCAGTTTTAATAGCTCCGAATCGGCTTCATTTCGCATCTTTACCCCGAATAAGACTTCAAATGGAGTATACTTAGTAGAAGTGTGAACATGCGTGTTTATAGCACGTTGCACCTTTGATGTGTGTTTGTACCATCTGGACGGCTCTGCAGCTGACATCTTTGCTAAGACGGACAAAATAACTCGGTTGACGCGTTCGATTTGCCCATTTCCCCTTGGAACTCCTGTTGTGGTCTCAACGTGATCGATTTTGTTCTCTTCGCAAAAGTTTTTGAACATTTTTGATGTAAATGCTGCTCCCTTGTCACTTATGATTCGCTGTGGACTGCCGAAAATTGTGATCCAAGACTCTAGGCGCTGAACAGCTTCTTGGGTATCTGTTGATTTTGTAGGATAAATCCAGACGTACTTGGAGAACCCATCCACAACGGCAAATATGTATTTGTAACTCTTTGATGTCGGATCCAACGTTCCTAAGTGATCGATATGTAGAGTGGAAAGCGGCCTGTTCCCCTTATCAATACAATGAAGAAAGTCTTCCTGCTTACCAAGCTTTCGATTGTGTTGTATGCACTCTATGCAATTTCGAATAAATTCTTGAACTTTTCTTTCGACGTGAGGGATAAAATAATCCTGACGGATGGCATGTATCGTTTTCTGCGAACCCATATGGCCAAAGTTATGTGCATTTCTTATAACTTCCTTTTCCATGCTTTTCGGCACTGCCAAGAGTTCTCGACCCTCTATTTGTTTGTAGATCAACATGTTTTTTATGGTAAAATCTGCATACGGCTTTTCTTTAAGTACTTCGGATACAGCTTTCAAAAAATCGTCTTTCTGCTGAGCTCGTAAGATTTGAGCGTGAACTTCCATAGTGACAGTCAAAACAGGGAAGCGACTCAAACTATCGACATGTTTCATTCGGCTACCTGGACGATGTTCGATTGTGTATGAAAAATCCTGCAAGTACATAATCCACTGAACTACCTCTCTTGGGACATCTTTCTTATTAGTTGTCTGCTTGAAGGCTGCGCAATCAGTGACCAGTTCAAAATTAATACCCATTAGGTAATGACGCAACTTTTTAGTGGCAAGGTATGCTGCCTTCACTTCAAGAAAATAGCTGTGCAATTTTTCTTCCTGCTGTGATGTCTTTCTGCTCCAATAGACAACTGGATGCCATTTGCCATCATGCTGCTGCAAAAGTGTTGCTCCAAAACCGTGCTTGGACGCGTCTGTATGCAATTGTGTTCTGGAATTCTGCCGATAAATTTGTAAAACTGGTTCTTCTGTGAGAGCCAACTTTAGGGATTCAATGGCTCTTACTTCTGCTTCACCTATCTGAAATTCAGCATCCTTCTTAAGAAGTTGAGTTAACGGTCTGGCTCTGATAGCGTAATCCTGAATAAATCGCCTGAAGTATCCTGTTAATCCCAGAAAAGCTTGCACACCTCTTATGTTTTTTGGCAAGGGAAAGTTTTTCACTGCTTGTACCTTCTGTTGTCCTGGCCACACCTGTCCATTTTCAATTTCATGCCCCAAAAATGTTATTCTGCTTTTTAGAAATTGGCACTTTGACCATTTGATTTCCAAGCCATGTCGTTCTGCTTCTTTCAGCACTATTCGCATATGTTCCAAGCATTCTTCAACAGATTGGCCAAATATGACGATGTCATCAACATATAATTCCATAATGCCTTGGTTAATGAGATTTCGAAAAATGTGGGTGATGTAACGCACAAATACTGCAGGGGAGTTGCAAAACCCAAACGGCGCCTTTTTAAACTCATACAGTCCTTCCTTAGTGACAAATGCAGTGTACTTCTGACTCTTTTCTTCTATGTCGACGTGAAAAAATCCGTTTTTAAGGTCCATGACCGTAAAAAACCTGGCGTTCTGCATCTTCTCTAAGACCTCTTCTACTATGGGAACTGGGAATCGATCTTTCAAAACCTTACTGTTCAATATTCGGTAATCAACACAGAGTCGTTGTGTGGCATCCTTCTTCTTTGCTAGAACAACTTTACTTGCAACGTCTGAACAAGACTCCTGTATGATACCCTGCTGAAGCCATTCTTTAACCTGTTTTTGTACAAACTCTCTATCCGGTGCTGATAAGCGACTTGGACTTTCGCGGAACGCAATTTCAATGCAGTTTGGCAAAATTCTTAGTTTTATTGGACAGCTTTCTTCTACTTTTGCCGGCTTGTAGTTGTTTATCATCTGCATCACCAATTCCTTGAATTTCGGCTCGACATCTACTTCTGTATGTTGATCGACCACATTATAAACGTGAAACTCTGGATCGCCCTCTGCTTCATCGGCTGGTTCAAAAGTGTAGCTCCCAGCATTTATAATTACCTTAAATTTCTTCAAAAAGTCGAAGCCAACAATTGCATCTACATTTATTTTATCGTCTGGAACCAATAGAAATGTGTGCTGTGCGTTATGGCCATCCACGATGACAACTGCGGAAAATGCACCCAACACCGACGTAGCGACATTGCCCAATCCATATAACTTTGAACGATTGGTTTGTAACTTGCAGCTAGAAAATTTTTTAGTGTATACGCCCATACGCATAAGAGACACATCTGCGCCTGTGTCCACTAGGCACCACAGCTTTTGGTTGTTGATCTGTATTGATTTCTTACGCTTTTCATTGATAACGACATTTATGTTCTTGGTTATAGACCCACAGTCTTTAGCCATATGTCCACTTCCATTGCACTTAAAACATTTAGTGCTTTCCTTGCACTCACTTCTTTTGTGTTCAGCTGATCCGCAATTAAAGCAGTGCTGCTGTTTGCGTTCTGACATTTTATTTTTCTCAACACGATTTCCGACTGTATATTCCCGCTTATTTTGTACGTTTACAGCATTTTTTGTCAGCATTGTTATTAGCTCATACGCTTTTATCAATTCTTTATACGACCCGGCGGAATAGAGCGGATATTTTTTGTCTTCTCGAACATTTACACCTTCAGCTATATACGAAATAACCGATTCCTCTTCAATGTTACCCAGCGAAGCAATTTTTCTCATTTGTAGAACGTACTCGTGAAAGTTTTCCGACGTTAACATTTTTCGCGTACTGAGCTGCTTGTGAATTTCTGCACTTGAAAATTTCTTGTCAAACTCACTTATCAAAGCTGCACACAAAGATTCATAATTAGCCACCATAACAGTTTCTAGGAAGAGAGCAGCGGCGCCCTTCATTTTATTACGAGCATTTACATATTTTTGTTTTTCATTAAGCTCATATGCTTCAGCATTTTCATCAAAATTATACAGCCACTGTCGAATATGTATCGAAACTCCGTCAAAATATGGTATTACTTTGGAAAAATTTTCAACCGACACGCTACCACTTTTGTTACCATCATTTTGGTTTAGTTTTTCAGCAAGCAATTTTATGAATTCAGACATTTCGTTATTTTCACTCATTTGGTCTTTCTCACTCATTTGGACTTTTTCGCTCTCGCCACTTCTGATATTTTCTACACTCGTGTTCTGCTCGGTTTTTAACTCTTCTGCTGACTCGTTTACCTCTATATAAGTTTTTTCGTTAATTTGTTCAACTTCACTTTCGTTTACAATTTGCACTGGGGTTTCAAATATAAGTTTTTTCCCAGCATTTCCTCTTTCTTGCGACTGCCCTTTTACCGCGTTTTTCTTGTTTTTGTTTGAACGCAGCATTTCTCGGAATTTCTGCTCTGTGGCCTTGAATTGTATTTCACCACTACTTTTCTGCTGCAATTGTACCGCGTTTTTTCTTGTTTACACTTCACTCAAACGGACTGAATTGTAGCCTTGAATTGAATTTCACCACGTCTTTTCTGCTGCAATTGTACAACGTTTTTTTTTTTCACTCAAACGGACTGAATTGTATTTTTCTTCACGGCTTTTCTGCTGTAACTGTACCACGGGTTTTTCTGCTGCGCACTTCACTTTTGTATTGTATTTCGCCACACCTTTCTGCTGCGCATTTCACTCAAACGGACTCTTAATGGTTGAGCCCCCATGTAAGTAAAATAAGTGTGTCTTTATTATTGATATTCTTGTAGTTAGTTTAGGTAATATAATAATATGGTTTAGTAAGAGTGTGTTTGAGATTTAATGACGGCTTAATTTCGGCGGATAGACGGCTGACGGCTGAATTCTGCTGATCACGGCGGCTGCTGCTGTACGACTGATGACGATGACTGCCGACCTATCGATTAGAACGTCTATCGCCTTAACAGGGATGCCACCTAGGTGCATGCGGGTCCCTACAACATCTTATATATATATACTTTATGAGGTCGGAGATGCTTCCTTCTGGCTGTTACATACTTTTGCACAAACTTTTAATACTCTGTGTACCTACGGTACAGAGTATAAAAACTCGACTTGGCTAGATGGATTTACTTGTTTCGAAGATAATGACGATATGGCCAGCACTTCTTCAGGGCAACAACGAGGCAGACCAACTAACTCTATCGATGAATCATCAAGGTTCACCAGGAAAAGAAAACTTCAAGGTGCCAGATTGGAGATTAGCACGGAGCATCTATCGGGGGCACTATCCGTTAAATAATTAAAAGGCATGTAGAGAAACATATCTTCTATAACAAAAGCTGTTGCAATTGCTAGTCCTGTCCGTCTTCAGCGCATTAAGGACACCATCAACACCGCCAAATGTGCAGCCCACCAATTACACTCGAGAAGAAGCCTTGGCCCTGTTTTTAGTTGGGTTGATGAAAAAGTATTGAACCACATTACATACACCAAATCAACTCTGACATGTGCCATCTGAAAGAGGAAGCAAAAATACTTTCAGAAGTTCGAGATAACGGAAGTGGATGAGCATAATTACGAATACGGAATTTTTCCATTGCATGCGAGGATCCGATGTATAGAATTCATTCTCAAACTGGCATATACTCTTCCACGAAAAGGAGACGACTCTGATGACACCAAAACAATGGAAGAAAGAAGGAAAGAGGATATACAACAGAAGTTATTGGCGGAGCTCGGGCTACGAGTCGACTGCCCGAAGCAGGGCTATGGAAACACGAATGATGGAAATACATCCGCCTGCTCAGATAACAGGAATTTATCTGGATGTCACCAAACGGTTTAATATCACTCTTAATGTCTTGAGCTGCGGAGATAATGTTGATGCTTGCAGATAAAGAAAATATGCGAAGGAGACAAGAGATTTTGTATGTGCAAAGTAACCAGAATAAAATCTTACTCCCACTGTGCATAAAATATTGGATTATGGTGAGCAGCTTATACAACAACAACTTATATCGATGGAAGAGTTGTCAGAGGAAGCCCAAGCATCTAAAAACAAGGACTACAAACGGTATTGATATGCGAACACGAGAAAAATATCATCAAGAAAACGCTGACCTTTTCAACATGTTGTCGGCCTCCTCTGGTCCTCGTATCTCATCTCTCAGACACACCGAGACTCTCGAGGAATTAACCAACGAATATTAAGCAGAAAAATTAGGTCTATAAAACCTATATTGACAATCTTTTAGAAGAAAATTAACCCTTCCCAAGTAAGAGCTTATTTTGTATGAAAATAAATTTTGTTTAATCAGTAAAAACATTTTTTTTTTTTTTTTTATCAAATTTTGGAGTCTTACTTTAGTTTAGCAGCTTCATTTTTAATAAATCGATTTTACAAGTTTAAATACTAAGCCATTTTCCTAAACCTTTTTAGTGAATTAAGCAATCAACTTTGGCAGCCGATCGTGAATCGCTCTGTTGACCTACAAAGATGAACGTGAATTAAGCAATCAACTTTGTCAGCCGCTCGTGAATCACCCGTTTTATTTATATTTTTTTTTTACGGTTTTTCATTTATTTCATGCTTATATACTAATTGATCAAAGTTTATATCTTAAATCTTAAGATAGTCTCCTACATTGAGCTCTCTGCTTAAACTATAGTGGTATTCCTGAAAGTGATTTGCTTTCGATTTTGATTTCGTGAAAGCAAATCAAAAGCAGTTGACGGAACGACCCTGATTTGATTTTGATTTGCTTTCGTTTGGCGCGAAATTAAACAAAGGCGCGAAAGCAAATAGTGCCGAATGAAATTGTGAACTGACTGTACAGCTGTTCATGAAAATACAAAAGCAAAGATAACCAAAATGCCGAAAAAGAGTTTTATGGCTATATTATTTAAATATCTAAAGCAGAACTTGTTGGTTGAATCTGTGAACTTGGAAACTCCACTGCCTTTGCATCCGTCCATTTGAATGCGCTAGCACGATTATTCTTTGATGTTGCTTCGCAGAAATCCTTAAGGAGTACATTAACACATGCATTTAAGTTTAATAGCAGAGAAACACAAAAAACTTACAAAGTTTTCCAAATTGAGATCAAATTTAAAGGTAAACAAACACCAAGTGCGACCGCATTCGTTGATGAGAACGGTCACGCTAAAACGAAATCAAATCGAAATCAGCCTCGAAGCTGATTTCGTGAAAGCAATTAGTATTACCCTACTTTCCATACCTATTCTGGGCAGACTGCAATTTTTGTATGGAGCTGTCTTGATCAGCTGATACACGAAATCGAAAGCAAATCAAAATCGAAAGGAAATCACTTTCAGGAATACCACTTATGTATTACAATAGTGGATTCCCTTTTTAGAATTTAATTACTTATATATCTACACAATTTATAACTAAATAGTGAATGTATAATGGGGCTGCAATCGTGAATTACCCTGTTGACCCACAAAGATGAACGTACGTACATTTTAAAGCCCTATCACCCCCTTTTAATTTTTGAAATATCTCTTTCTGTTCAAAACTTACGATTTTTGCAACGTCCAATCAGTTTCGAGGTTGGTTTCGATTTGATTTAATTTTAGTGTGACCATTTGAAGTATGCATAATATAATATTACTAGTTCAGGAAAACAATTCTCTTATAGTTGGCTGACTACTAACTCCTTTTTAATACAATTAGTCCGTTAATCTTAGTGAATGCAAAGTCCATAACTTACTCTCAATTTTCTATTTAAATTAAGAGTTATTTAAAGAAATGAAAACGGCCTACTTTTCGGGTCATTTATCATACTATTCTTTTTGTGTATAAACGGGTAATCGGGGGTGCCCCAGAAATCTCTAGAGATTTGCGTATAAGCGAACTTTGAACTAAACTAGGAGAACTTTAGATGTAAAGTGATAGCAACGTTGCAGGCTGCTAGAGTGGAGTTAGCTGGCAAAAAAACGATGTTCATGGCATCGATTTTCCCGCCATATTTTTACAAAACATCGACTAAAATCGATTATAATCGTTATATAGACTTGCCTGGAATAAATTTGTAGGTAAGCGAACAAGCAGCAGTGTGGGAGCTTTACAAAACATGTTAAATTGTTCTAAATGGAAAACAAATTTATATATTTGTAATGATATCAAACGAAATGTTCCCTTTTGCTCTATTCAATTTTAAAATATTATAACTTCATGTTACAACTTGCAATAATGAGGCTCTTTTCACATTTGACTTATAAAATTAATAAAAGTGCAATAAAACTACTTCTCCAGCCATTAGTTACTATTAGTAAATAACATGTGCGCCTGTTCGAGATTATGTTTAAAAATTTGCTAAACATACGTTCCGACTGCTTGGAACAAGTTGAGATGACTAAATAATGCAGAGCGCAATTGGCAATTTTTTCGAATTCTTGTACATGATTCGGAAAACTATAATCAATTTGTTATAAATTATATTAAAACAAGTAAGGGGTTGAGTTCCGCGACTACAAACTACCCAGTTCATTTGCTTTCATTTGTTTGTTTTTGAATTTGAATGTAGCCGGTTTTTGTAACAGCTATTAAAGGCTCATCCTGGAAGTAGGCGACATTATTCAGTAATTTCAGCGGGCTTAGACCCAACTACCTTCCAGCTCAATTCTTTCGCTTATAGCTCCGGTGTTTTTTGTCCGATCTGATTGTACTTTTCAGAATAGATAGACATTGGGCCAAGCTCGAGGCTCTGACTTGAAAATTGTGGATCTGACTGATCTAGGATGTGATTGATTTTTGGTTATAAAAGGGGGACGGGAGGGAATTTTCCAAATCTGATCTGCGTACGGTATACATCTACCTTCATGCAAAAATTTGTGTTAAAGCCGGACGGAAGTCCGTCTATATCGAGTCTGCTGCTCACGTACCATGTTCAGTGGGAACAGGGGATAATAAAATTTTTGAGTATTTTCAGTTTTAAGTCGCTTTTTCATGGCTAGGTATAACTTCACAGCTGGCGCCAACAAACTGGTGAAGGTAAGCGGGTGTATAAGATATTTAAAGAAAAAAACTTATTCATTAGATGTGCCGAGCCGAGATCAAACCCACGACCTCTGGCACAGTAGGCAAACACACCAACCACTGGCAAGGGTATTGGGACTGGGAGTTTAACATTTTGTTTTTTTTGATTAGCTTGTCTTTCAAAAATGACACTAAGAAGCCAAGAGATAGTACATGGTGAGCTTTAGAAACCTCATTTTAAATCATCAGTGGTGCTTCTTTTAAATTATTAAGTATATTTGTGGTATTTCCATAGGTCCTGTATATAAAACAGTTCGACAAAATCAGACTTTTGAAAAAAAAAACCCCGGGATGAGACCTTTAGATTCTTATAGAAAGGACTTCTGCAAGCATCAACTCATACTCAGTATCTTAACTGTACCGTAGGTTCGCGTTCTATGGGTACTTTTGTACTAGCAACACACAGCTACAACAATTTTAATCCAATTGTTAATGGTTCGCGGTTTTTTGACTGGCGAATATCAACTCTTAGGGATATTCAATAACCCATTATGCCATCATATGTTTAGTTTTTAATAAAAATCTACCGTGCGGTTTAAAAGACATTCATGACCCCTTCTGGAGGTACCTTAATTAATTTTACGAAAAACGCGATTTTTTGATATTACGTTCTTCTTCTATCTTTAAAATTGTAGGAAATATGACATTTATCCACATTGCGGGGTCTGGAGGGAGAGTGGACCAAATTGAAAATAAACTTGATCTACCTGCAAATATAAGAGCATATGGGCTAATCCTTGCGTTGCGGACGTTACAATCGGACGCAAATTAGCTTGTTAAAATGGACACAGCGGGCATTCATACTGGTATATTTCATCAAATTATTAGCAAAATGCAGCTTATTGCAGAACTTTTAAACCTATTTTAAATTAGAACGTTTGCTGTTTTTGAAAAAAAATAAATGCTTTCTTAAAGTTTCGTTACGGACGTTACGAAAAATGGATGTCGACTTTGAGGCTTATGAAAAAAATCTAATTGGAATATCCAGGGGAGGGGGGTGCTCTTATCAGCTCAACTGTTTCGGTGTTTTTTGTCCGATCTGATTGAACTTTTCAGAATAGATAGATATTGGGCCTAGCTTGATGTATACTAAACCACGAGTCAACATTGTGGATCTAAAGGTTTTTTAGGTGTAGGAGGAGGTAGAGGAGGTCTTGGTTTTTTGAGGATAAAAGGGGAACGGGGTGGAATTTTCCAAATCTGAAACAAACTTGATCTGCGCACAGCATAAGTCTACCTTCATGCAAAAATTTGTGGCTCTATCTCCTAAAGTTTTTGAGATCGACGGATTCATACAGACAGACAGACAGACAGACCATTTTCAATGGGAACAGGGTGTAATAAAATTTTTGAATATTTTCATGACGGACTTTACACCCTTTGCCATTAATATTAAAAAACCAAAAAAAATTGTAGTCAAGCCATTTATTTGATCAGATTAAATGCATCAAAATGTCTGTTTATAAAGCTTGTTTGGAAAACTAAATTATTAATATTCATTCTTTTAAATTTGAAAACCCCAATTTTCCGTTGCGTACGTTACACATAGTGTACCCATGTTCAGTTCATATATAATATAAATATTAGATATCTTTCAAAAATGATTTTTATCTTAAATAAGTAAATTTAACAAATTTTAAGCATTGGGAAGCGCTTAGTACTGAAAATCTTTTTTGCCCACTTTTTTGACAAATGAAAATATCCTATTTTTAAAGGAATAAATGCAAGCAAGAGGTAGGTGTAGGACAAGAACAAACAGTCCACTGTAAAATCATTTTGCTTATATATTTTGAAGCTTGAATATGTATCCTTTTATTTCATTATCAAACATTCGGAATTTGCCCAACTTGAAATATCAGCCCTTAATTTAGTAATAATAAACCTGGCCATTCAGAACATAATGGATAATTGGGCGGATATTTCAATACACTTCTTCATCTTCATTCTGATAGACAACAATAACTTAACGTATGACAACGCAATTTACAACCAAATTTTTGGCATGCCGATGGGGATCCCGGTATCACCAACAATAGCAAATGTGGTACTAGACAGGATACTGGACAACGCTATTGAAGACTTGAAGAAACAAAACGTACATATAAAATACATAAAATACCTACATACAATTTACATTAGAAGCGGAACAAAATAATACAATAGCTTGCTTCGACACAGAAATAAAGAGAGAACAGGGAAAAATTAGATTTAAATGGTATGCAAAAGAAATGGCATCAGGAAGAATTATAAACTACCATTTGCATCAACCCAAAAATCAAAAAATCAACACGGCAAAAAACATTTTAAATAAAGCGTACACATTAAGTGAAGAAACAGATAGACCCGAAATATACGTCAAGCTTAAAAAAATTCTTAGAAAAAACAGCTTCCCGGAAAAACTGATTGAAAATCTAATAACAGACGCCTCAAGTAAGAAAAAAGAGACCAAAAATACGGCAGAAATAGATATACAATATATAAGACAAACCCAACCAAATATATAAGACAGACCCTACATAGACAAATTAACTAATAAAACGATAATAACTAAAATCATGCCAAAGGAACATTCAAACATAACGTACGCTTATAAGGCTCATACAAACACTAGGAATTTGTTTACAAGCACGAAAGACAAAATAGAAAAGGAACAACAACAACACGTAGTTCCGACCCCATAAAGGATATATATTCTTGATCAGCATGAACAGCCGAGTCGATATAGCCATGTCCGTCTGTCTGTCTGTATGAACGCGTCGATTTCAGAGACTATAGGAGATAGAGCCACAAATTTTTGCATGAAGGTAGACTCATGCTGTGCGCAGATCAAGTTTGTTTCAGATTTGGAAAATTCCACCCCCTCCCCCTTTTATCCCCAAAAAACCCAGACTCAAAAACAAGAACCCACCCCAGTTGTTGGTCTTGAGTAGAAAAAAGTGTTGCCTACATTTGTGATGATAATTTTGTTACATTCATCTTCAAAAATTCAAAAACAAATAAATGAAAACAAATAAACAGGGTATTTTGTGGTCGGGAAACTCGACTGCAGCGCCCTTACTTGTTTGTAATTTCTAATTGTTTTCTATAAATAATAAAAAATGCATTTTTATTTGGGATGAACCCCACAACGACCAACGAAAGCCCGCACTATAGTAAATTCACACAATTTTCGGATTAGCCTATATGTCCCATAAATGTTGAACCTCTATTTCTTACCATCTCTGAGATCTAGTTATTCATACGCACGGACATGGGTATATCGACTCGGCTGTTGAGGCTGATCAAGAATAATATCCTTAATGGGGTCGGAGATGCTTCCAGAAGGAAGCCAGAAAGACCATACATACTTTTGCAGAAACTTATTATACTCTGTGTATCTTTGGTACAGAATATCAAAACAGTATACGGGAAAAGTCGCCGTGATGATTTTAAATGACAGTTTGAGTTTTTGTGTACTATTTATTAATTCCAATTGCAACAAGAAAGAAAGTCGGTCAAGCCCGACTATAGCATACTCTGTACCAACGAAATTATACGCTCAGCATAGATTTTGATGTTGCAGTAGCATCTGAAAGCAGCGCTGCTACTCGACAGCTCGACAACTCATCCGATCTTCACCATTCCTTTGGCTGATCGATAAGTTATCGTTATTACTAAATTTGTCCAGAAGGAACGAACCATCTATCTTTAAAACTGTGTGAGATATGACGTTTTTTCTAAATTGCAGGGGCGTGGCCAAAATTGCAAATAAACTTGATCTGCCTGCAGACATAGGAAGCATATGTCCCATACACGTCAAACCTCTATCTCTTACCATCTCTGAGATCTGTGCGTTCATACGGACGTCATATCTCCCACAGTTTTGAAGATAGATGGCTTGTTCCTTCTGAACATATTTAGTAATTAGGATAACTTATCGATCCGCCAAAGTAATGAAGAAGATCGGATGAACGGTTTTCGAGTTATGATCAAAAGACAAACTTTCTTGGTACAGAGTGTGTTATAGTCGGGCTTGACTGACTTTCTTTCTTGTTATATTCGAACAAGTAAACCGAAGATCCAAACATTTTTTTTGGTGTGCAGCCCTGGCTAAAATGTCTTGGAATATTGATGTGTGAATGTTCGTTAACTTTTTCGTGCTTTGAGTGTTATGCAGACAGACCATTGCGTGCAAATTGGAAACATAATTGTAAATGTCGCCAGATAATCGAAATTCTCATTTTATGCTATATCTTGGAAGTGATGGTTATGTGGCAAAACTGTTTACTGATTTCTGGTGAACTTAGTTTGTTGATTCAAAATCGCAAAAAAAAACCAAAAACTAGAGACTCCGAGTGATTCAGAATTGATTTAGATTTTGTGAATGCAAAACTAAGGACCGTTTTCTCCTATTTTTCCGAATCCAGGTGAATTTTACGCATTTGCGCATAGCATTAGCAAAATCAGGAACATGAGAAAATAGTTATGTTTGATACTTCGTAAAGAGCTAGTTGAGTGACCGAGCAATATCAAATGGAAAAAGTGACAACTATTTTTCTTTTATAAGCAGAATATTTAGTTTAGTTGTAGTATGTACGCAATTATACATAAGGTAAATTATATATAAGGTGAATTTACTTTGTTTGTGGTAAATTAAAGTCACTAATGCAATTTGGCAGATTTAAAGTGGAAGCGGTAGGATGAAATTATGGATGAATTTATTACGTACAACATTATAGGAGGACTAAATGGAATCTTTGACTAAGCACACGCCTATAAAACTTAATCGCTTTTCTTGTATATTTTTGTATCTATATTTTTTAGAAATAAGAAAATCCATTAAAGCGTGATTAGTATCGCTCATAATGAATTACCAATTTTGCGGTTCAAGACGTACTAAGTAAAAAGTAGTAATAAAGAATTGCTTTTTTACATAGAGACTTAAGTGACCAAGTAAAAAAAAAACTCTGTTCACTCTTTAACCAGAATTACTAATACCCGATCGAGTAGCATTATGTTTGAACTCACCGCGGGTGAAAAAATAATTTCATTGAAAAGCACAGTTTTACTTTTATATCCTCCGGCTTCAGCGATAAATGCTTGATAAACTTTTTGTGGCTACGTACTGCTGGTGCCAATACCTGATAAAGGTGACCGGTTGTGTTAAAGATATTAGAGATATTCTTTTCATTAGATGTACCGAGATAGGATCGAGCCCACGGCCACTCGCACAGTAGACACACACACTACCTGATGCACCACATCCGGAACCGCTACTGCCACCACAGTAAAAAGGTGCAGTTGTAGGTACGGTGGATCTCTCGTCCCCTTATCTGTACTCAAGTTTTCCCATGCATATCGACCCGGATAAATTAAGAGTTGACAAAAACAATAAAAGTTTTTGTATGGATGTGGAAATGTAAGTGAACCGTTTAATACAATATGTTGCGTTCAGTAATTTTTGATTGACAAAGAAACTGGTTTTAATATTGGGTTGAGTGGTACTTGACACATTATCCATAATTATGTATTCCGGTATGGTAAGTAGGTCTTTTTGTTTTTTATCTTTATCCGATAGATCGCATTTTTCTTTAGCCGCTGAATGAGCAAAATTATTTATTTTATCGTGCTTTTGAACAAATTTACTATTTCACTTGCTTACGAATAGCGTTGGATTCTATTTGATTACATGTGTTTATTATGGACGCAACGCAATTGTAATCATTTATTCACAAATACTTAAAAACACCAACACTTTCATTATTTAACATACATTTTCTACTATTTATTTATTGAAATCCACCGACGTATACGACATAGCGCGGTAGGTATTAATGTAAACCGCTTTCAATGAGAACAGAAATCCTACTGTTGGCTTAAACACAATTCAATTTTCTTTTGAGTCTCGAACACATACCGAAGTTCACTTCATACCGATTAACATGCGTGAAAGAGAGCTACAGCGCAACCGAAGGAGCACAGTTTGAAAGCAACATGCGGTGCTGTTCCATCGACATATATGTATAATTTTTTTTTTTACATTATTATAAACAAGTGTTTTTTATTACGTTGAGTTAAGTTCTAGAGTGATATTTTTGGAAAGTTGTTTCAAACTTTTTTCATGTGGCCAATAAATTGTAGACGCAAACCAGTGGTGTCTTCTAAAATCGTGTTTTTGGTCCGGTTGAAAATAGGATTTTAAAAAGGTGGGCAGTATTGCAAACAACAAACGAAGTTGCAGGGGAAATGGCCGTTAATTTGAAATACTGGTTTCTGCAAAATAACATTGATTCAAAGTGTTGGTGTTGTCTGTTCATTAACATTGATGTTTAAGTTTGTGAGTTCCGTTAGGGGATTTGAGATGCTGGGTTTTTCGTTGTGCTTAAATTAAAAAAGACATATCCTGCGCTCAACTACGAAAAAATTTCATTTATTTAGAAAAAATTAAACCAGGGCTCGAATTGATTGAACTATTGACTAAGTCAAAATGATTTTTGACTATAGCTCCGGAATCAAATCACACAAAATAAAATTGAACTAGTTTTCACAAAATATGAAATGCAACAAAACGACTAATGCCTATCATTTTGTTTAGTTTTTGTTCAAACCATATATATGGTATGATTTACCAAACTACTAAGAGATTAAGGTTATTTTCAGTGGGCTTTCAGATTCCACTTCTCCCACCATTAGCCGCAAAAACTTTAAGTTTGAGCTCTATACTGAAAAGTTCTTATGATTGCTTGAAATACACCGATGTAAAACACGTGTTTTTGTTTTCGACGAACTAAAAGTAAGTTAAAACTTTTTTGTCATTTTTTAACACGCTTAAATTTTTTTCACCTGTATGTTTGTAATACCCGTTCAGTCTAAAAGTAGGCAATGCTTTACAACATTCAACGGTGCAGAGCTAGTGTGCCAGCACTGTGGCGACCTCTAGAGACTGTTGTTTGTAGTTAGTCGGGCTTGTTCCACAAACCTCTAGCAACACAAAAGCAATTGTCGGTGTTCCTGAAACCTCTTTTGTTGGTTTTTAAATGTCGCAATTTTTCTGGCGACATTTGGTCAATTTTTCGCAACCAAAGAGTTTTGAGACAAATAAAAGAATGAGGATTCTATATTGAATGCCTAACTAATCGAATTGCATTAATATTATTCAAAATTTTATGAGTTTTGAGTAATAAAAGTTAGTTTAAAAATATATTCAAGCAAAACACCGCGAAAGTCAGCGAGTAGCAGAAAGCAACTATTAGCAAACCTGCCAACTTACTAAAAATTTTCGGAGTTTTAATTTTCTTTTGAAAGTCTATACTTCTTACGCTAGATTAGGTTAGAATAAGCAAATTATGTTCTCTACACTCTTCTAATCTGTATGTAATTCGCTTATTTTTTTTTTGTGATTGATTTTTCGTGACTTATGCAATAATTAATAAGTCTCTGTACTTGTAGCATTAGGAAGCACAAACTTAATAAATATCAAATGAAGTAAATTTAGAACAAGATTATATGGATATATTAGCATTTTATTAAAGTATGATTTAAGAGGGCAATTCAATGCAGTATCGAAAAAACCTATCGATAAGTTTTAATTTCTGGGAATGTCAAACTAAGAAAAAGAAAAAGTGAACAGCTGTGCAAAATGTAAGTACGCATTTTTAATTTGTTTAATTATTACAAATTATACATTTCAGAAATCGAAAGAAGATTAGACGCATTTCTGAGGTTTCTACTGCAAATTTTTCTATGGTCAAACTCCATCTCTTTGCAACTTCCAAAAACAAATTGTAACATTTAACGAACATTTATTCTACTTATCTATGAAACCTACAACCCTATCGTGGCAATAATATCGCAATGGCTAGTTAGGCAGCCAGTCAGCTGTTTTTTGCCACTCCCTTCATGCAACTCCGAACTTTACTCCGAAAAATGAAATCTCCGACTTTTCAGGAACACCGATTTCTTGGTTGTTTTCAAAAACAACTGACCCCAAAATCTCTAGAACACATCGGAATAATGAATTAAGAAATTGTTAGTGAAATTTTAAAATTTCCTCCTTTTTCCTTTATTTCAATCCTTCGCAGTAATTGCCTTCTTCATTTCCTCCAGCAATAAATATCGGTAATTTAAATAATAGTGGGACATATATTATAACTGAGCTGACG
This sequence comes from Lordiphosa andalusiaca, assembly GCA_035044965.1. Lineage (NCBI taxonomy): Eukaryota > Metazoa > Arthropoda > Insecta > Diptera > Drosophilidae > Lordiphosa > Lordiphosa andalusiaca. The sequence continues at coordinate 55,612 of JAWNNM010001148.1, read as the reverse complement.
CCATATTAGTTTCGAATGTCGTAAGTGCAATGGGCATCAAAAGCACCATCTACATCTATTTACGTAAAAAAAAGATATTATAGCGACTTTAATAGGGAATTTATAATTTCGAGTTCCACTATTAGCTATAAAAGCTTAAAGCTTGAAACTTCAACGAAATTGCAAACTGGGCCAGCAACCCAATATTTTGGTTGGGAAACTGAATAAAACGACTGTCGGAAATAATTTAGCAAACTTTTAGCTTTTAGCAAAGTGTTGAACCTTTTCACAAAATAGTTTTTGAATGGCTGCTGTTTTGAGTCAAATAAAATAATGAGGATCCTAACTTGAATGCCTAACTAATCGAATTGCATTAATATTATTCAAGATTTTATGAGTTTTGAGTAATACAAATTAATTAAAAAATATATTCAAGCAAAACAACTCGAAAGTCAGCGAGTAGCAGAAAGCAACTATTAGCAAACCTGCCAACTTATTCAAAATTTAGCAAACAAATTTTCGGAGTATAAGTTTTCTTTTTAAAGTTTATACTTCTTACGCTAGATTAGGTTAGGTTAGGTAAGGTTGAGATGGTAGAGCGGTGATGCTCCTTCACTTAAACCAAAAATAGGTCCATTGTGATACCATGTAACCCCTAATTTTACTTTTAGACAGTAAAGGGAGGGTAATCCCTTCTAAACCACTTTGAAAGTAGCACAAATCTATACATATATGTAAGATGGCAGAGCTCAGCAGGACTGCCAACCCATCCCAGTTGAGGCAGCGCTGGCAGAGCGAATGAAGTCAGTCGTCTGCTGTCTGTTGACGTGATCAGTCGTCTGCTGTCTCTCGAGAAGTCGCGTGCTGGCCTTTCAAGTCGTCGGTTGTCTGCAGCTCGTCCGCGCTATTTGATATTGATCTAATTTAAGCTAATCAATTCACTATTCACCTGTCGTACATGAACCATAGACATAACTTTTATTTGAATAACTTGGATCACATTCGATCCTTACATATATATAAAATTGAAAGTATGTTTGTATATTTGTTCCTTATGGGCGTCTAAACCGCTTAACCGATCTTCACAAATTTTTCACAGTATGTTCACTTCGATCAGGAAATTGTCATAGGCTATGTCTGTGACTTGGTCCAAAAACCGCTAAAATTGCAATTCAACCGTTCATACGATTGTGTTGATTTTAAAGAGTGACTTTGCCATTTCTGTCAAATAAATTTGTGATAAATTTGTCAATAAATTTGTAAAAAATGCCTCCAAAGAAATCATATATTGGGCATTGTGCTCCAAAAGCTTTGAAACGGCAAACTCAAATAGCAAATGAAACGACTGAAGAACGCGAAAATCGCCTGAGTGGGGTTGGAACTCGAGCGTCCACTGTCAGAGCAAGTGAAACAGCTGAGGAGCGAGAGGTACGTCTCCGAGGTCTTAGAACTCGAGCGTCCACTGTGGGAGCAAATGAAACCACTGAAGAGCAAGATGTCCGCCTAAACGGTGTTCTAACTCGAGCTTCCACTGTCAGAGCAAGTGAAACAGCCGAGGAGCGAGAAGAACGTCGTGAACATAACCGAGAACGCAATGCAGGTCTGCAAAATATTAGAAAGTACAATTCGTGCTTTCAGATGACATCTTTTGGAGCTGCAAAAATTGTCAGTTACTTAGGATTTATGCCCACATTTAAAGTTCAAGGGCAGGTGTATCACAGTATAGGATCTCTTCTTCCCCTACCTGAGAATGATCACAAATTTTTCCAAGTTTACTTTATTGGAGATGAGGATAAGGAAGCTGATCAACGATGTGCTATCGCTCCAAGAACAAAGCGTGAAATTATTTTTAGTCTTTAGAGATTATTTCATCAGTACAACTACTTAGTGCACCTATTTAAAACTTCATTAGAACAAATGCCCTCTGACGATTATAAAGTTGTAATTCGAGCAGATAGAAGACCTCCAGGCGAACATGAAAGAAGATTTAACGCTCCAACTACCAATGAAGTTGCAAATCTAGTTGTTGGAACGGAATATGACTCAAGATATTAGACTTCAGAGGCGAAATTCAACCTTACAACGAATTGTTGAAACACACAATTCGTATGATGCATTACAGTATCCAATCATTTTCTGGAAGAAAGAGGATGAATATGATTTTAAGGTAATGCAAATTGAACCCATTACTGGAGCAAATAAAAAAGTCTCCTCCATGAGTTTTTATGCGTACCGGATTATGATTCGAAATAATCAAAATAATTACATTCTAAAATGCCGTCAACTATTTCATCAGTTTATTGTAGACATGTATGCGAAAATTGAGAGTGAGCGACTTCTTTTCATCCGCTTAAATCAAAAGAAACTTCACGTTGACATATTTCTATACGTTTTCAAGAATAGAATATTAAAGGTTTGTAAAAACTCTAAGTTCTTAGGACCCGGGCAAGGCCGGGTATTCAGCTAGTTTAAGTTATAAAGTAATCTCTATTTCAGAGACGGCTGAAATTTCAGGTAGGAAGTGGTGACCTAAGATTGCGAATCGTCTTCTACTGAGCGCTCGACAGTGACATAGGAGTAGCTGGAGGCGTGAGCCTAGAGATTTCACAAGAGTGATTAGGTTAGAATAAGCAAATTAAGTTCTCTACACACTCTTAATCTGTATTTAATTCGTTTTTTTTTTGTGATTGATTTTTCGTGACCAACGCAATAATAAACAAGTCTCTGTACTTGTAGCATTAGGAAGCACAAAGTCAATAAATATCAAATGAAGTATAATTAGAACAAGATTATATAGAAAAATTAGCATTTTATTAACGTATGATTTAAGAGGGTAATTCAATGAAGTATCGGAAAAAAGGGTTAAGTAGGTTAAGAAAAAGAGGTAGGTTAAGAAAGTAAGGGCTGAGGATAACGATGACTGAATCTCAACTTAATGGTAAATAACATAATTTTAAACAAAATCTACCATACAAAAACTTATGTCTTTTCACATTAAGGACTTTTTATGGGAGAACGTGTTTTGGACGAATTTGGCAGAAATCCAAGGAAACTTAAAATACTTTCATTTATACTAGATAGAGGCATTTTCTAAAAAATGATTGGCATCAAAATCAGCAAAAATGTTCACGTTATTTAAAAAAAAAGTCAAATAATATCGATATCCACAAGGCTTTATTAAAATAAGCTAGGGTGCTCCGTACCATATAGGCATTCCCCAAAAAAAGCTCTACCCAGATACAATTTGTAAAGCTGTGCCAGCTCAATCGAAAAAACATTAATTATAGGGCAGCAAACCTAAAAAATTTTCTGGATCTCTGGCCTGCTGGTTCGAACCAATGGTTAAGGTTCGAAAAGGTTTTGATCTTGCTTTTGTGAATCATTGAAGAAACTTTGGAGTCGAGGATCTTAAAAAAAAGAATCTATTATGGGTGAAGATATATAGTAGTTCTTAATTCTATTCAATGTTTTTTTATTAAACTTTCCTTCCCATTTTTGCTGAACCGCTGAACAGCTTTTATTTCTAAAGAGGTTCGGTTCGCAGTAAAATAAAAATCGGAATTCCAGGTTCTTACCGGTTCGGTTCAAAACCGGTTTGAAGCCATGAATAAGAATTTTTAAGAATATGTCAATAAAATTCGGCTACGACCACCGATAGTACCAATATCAGCACAAGTGTTTACCTACTTTGAATAATAATGTTGTTGCTCAAAAAATGGATTTCCAAATGACCATTAAGTAGCTTTACACTAAGATACAGGGTTCCTAAAATATCGTTCAATGATGAAAAAAAAAAAAAATTAATAATAAATATAACTAGCATTTAACCCGACGCGCTTTGCCGCTGTCATAATAATCAGTATGGACCTGTTAGTAATAAATATCAAAATCATTATGTAGACCTAAACTTATAAATATCACAATACACACAAATAACCCGGAGCGCTTCGGCGCTGTCAAATTTAGTATAGACCTAATAAATATCCATGTAGCCCTTATTATCCGATTTCCGTTTTAGTTTGGTTTGTTATCGTTACAAACCGAGTTTTAAGTCAATCGGATGAACAATAGTTATACTCTGTACCATAGGTACTCAGAGAATAATAAGTTTTGTGCAAAAGTATGTAACAGCCAGCCCTTATTAAGTATTTTCTTGATCAGAATCAACAGCCGAGTCGCTATAGCCATGTCCGTCTGTCTGCCTGTCTGTCCGTATGACCGCACAGATCTCAGAGATGGTTAGATTTAGATCTTTGACGTGTTTAGGAAAAAAGCGTATATTACGTTTTCGCTATCGCTATCGTAATCGTAATTGTTATCGTTTATTTCCCGTCATATTCTTACAAACCAAATTTCAAGTCAATCGGATAAAAAATATTTATTTGCATGCAGAATTTTCCGAAATCGGGAAAACACGTGTCCAATTAATCCAAGTCAATCGGATGAAAAATAACATTTTCCTCATAGAAACTTTTCTGACGCTTTTGCAGGGCTTTTCCGACCCTACTTTTGAATTTTCCAACATAGAAAGATGATATCTCAATGCATTTCACATAATATTTTTACAAACGCAATTTTAAGACAGTCGGATGAATTGTAGTTTTATTCCATGCAGAATGTTCAGAGTGTTTTCCGACCCCATAGTCGATTCTTGCAAAATCAAAAAATCACGACTCAATTAATTATTCTAACTTTCGATACAAACGTAGTTTCAAGTCAATCGGATGAACAATATTAATTTGCATGCAGAATTTTCCGGCAAGTTTTCGACCCCATGGTAAAATTTTCCAACATCGAAAGAGCACATCTCATTTTATTTCACCTACGTTCCTAACAAACCGAGTTTCAAGTCAATCGGATGGAAAATCAAATGTTCCCCTTACAAACTTTTCTGACGCTTTTTTAATATAGTTATTTTCATGCAGAATTTCCCGGAAATTTTCCGACCCTACGGTCAAATTTTCCAACATCGGAAAATGACAAATTAATTTATTTCACCTTCTATCCTTACAAACCAAATTTCAAGTCAATAGGGTGAAAAATAAATTATTCCATATCGAATTATTCGGAAATAATTCGAGAAAACACCACTTATTCCAATTATTTTGCATAATTTGTTTGCAAACCGAGTTTCAAGTCAATCGGATAATTAATAAAATTTCCCTAATAGAAACTTTTCCGACGCTTTTCCGGGAATTTTCCGACCCAACGGTCAAATTTTTCAACATCGGAAAATCACGCCTCAACCGTCTCAAAATCAACCTAGTTTCAAGTCAAACGGATGAACAATATTAATTGGCATGCAGAATTTTCCGGGAAGTTTTCGACCATCCAACAACATTATCCAACATCAGAAAATCACATCTCATTTTATTTCACCTACTTTCATAACAAACCGAGTTTCAAGACAATCGGATAAAAAATCGAATTTTTTCATGCACACTTTTTTGAAGCATTTCCGGAAATTTTCCGGCTCTACGGTCAAATTTTCCAACATCGGAAAATCCCATTTCAACTTATATCACTTGCCATCCTATTAAACCGAATTTCAAGTCATTCGGATAATTAATAGTTTCTTGCATGCAGAATTTTCCTGGAATTTTCCGACCCTACGGTCAAATTTTCCAACATCAGCTTCTATCCATACAAACCGAGTTTCAAGTCAATCGGATGAAAAATAACATTTTTCCAATACAAATTTTTCTGACGCTTTTCCAGAAATTTACCGACCCTACTGTCGAATTTTCCAACCTCGGAAAATTAAATCTCAATTTATTTCACTTACTATCCTTACAACCCGAGTTTCAAGTCAATCAAATGAAAATTAAAATTTTCACCATACAAACTTTTCCTACACTTTTCGCGAATTTTCCGACTTTACGGTCAAATTTTCCATTATCGGAAAATAACATCTCAATGTATTTAACTTACTATCTTTACAAACCGAGTTTCAAGTCAATCGGATAAAAAATAAAATGCTCCCCATACAAACTTTTCTGGGTTTTTTCCGACTTTAAAGTCACATTTTCCAAAATCGGAAAATAACATCTCAATTTATTTTACTTACTATCCTTGCAAACCGAATTTCAAGTCAATCGGGTGAAAAATACATTTTTGCATATCGATATCGGGAAAACACGTGTCCAATTATTTCGCATACTTTGCTTACAAACCGAGTTCCAAGTCAATCAGATGAAAAATAAAATTTTCCCCATACCAACTTTTCTGGCTTTTCCGGGTGGAATTTTCCAAAACCCCGTCTTAGTACGCACTTTCACCACATAAGGAAACTTCTGTCCAAATTTCAGCCTTCTATCTCTTACCGTTTAGGCTGTGCGATGATTGCCAATCAGTGACGACACACTCAGATATGTAGAGAGAAGAGATATATCGCTTAAATACCCAGAAATGAGCAAAACGAACCCAGACACAATAAGAGCCTCTGTATTTGTTTATACTCTGTACCGTAGGTAGGTTTACTAAATCTGTTTATCTCCTCGGCCACAAATGGCACTTTAAACTCCCTATGCAAACTGAATCTGTCTCAATGGTTTATAACAAACTAAATCTGAAAATCTGTCCCAATTGCTTATAATTAACTAAATCTGTGTCAATAGTTTATAACTAGCTAATATGCCTTCCTCACTGAAGCACATTTTCAAAAAAGTCATCACTAAAAATGGAGTTTGCTGTCCTCATTGTGTTGCTTCTGCATTTGCATTTTCAGAACATTTTTTACCTTTAAATTTGATCTCAATATGGAAAACTTTATAAGTTGCTTGTGTTTTTCTGCTATTAATCATAAATGCATGTGTTAATTTACTTCTTATGGATTTCTGCGAAGCAACATCAAATCCTAAGCGTGCTAGCGCATTCAAATGGACGGATGCAAAGCCTGTGGAGTTTTTAGAACTGGTCCTTGACCAAATAAAAGACACAAATGAATCGCTGGAGGTAATATCCTATTACTTATAATTAATACTAACTAAATTTAATAAAATTTCATTGTAGAAACCAACGGCACAAAAATTTTATGCTCATGTCATCCGCAAGTCCGATTCGTTTTAACAAAATGCGAGCTTTCAGGACCCAGTACATAACTGCTGTGCACTGGCGGAACAACACGGGAGCCGGGCTGCTAGCTGAAGGAAAAGATCGCTCTGCAGCTGGTAAGGAAAATAACAACAACTACAACAACAACTGATAATAAATTTACTTTTTCAGACTATTTGGAAAAGTTGTGCCGAAACTTCGATCTCATGTACCAAATTTATGGCCAGAGGAAAATCATAGAGCCTCAAGGAGTGATCGATTCGGCAGAGTGTGATGTGCTTGCAAGCTATGAGGAACTTTTCGAGTTCCACCAAAGCCGGGAAGCGGCACAAGACTTCGATATTTTGGAGGAATCCGCAGCAAATTCTTCGACCCGATCATTGCGAGCTTCTTCGGAACCAAACATTTTTAAATCGAAGCGATCTCAAAAAAAAGATTCCCTAACGACGGTGGTGGCCAGCATGCAAGAGCAAAAATGCAAAGTAGACCAACGGCTTGTCCACTTGGAGATGGAAAAACTTGCTTGGGAAAAGGAAAAGTATGAAAGAGGAAACAATTTAATTGACATAGAGCGTGAAAAGCTGGCATGGGAAAAGGAGAAGTTTGAAAAGGAGCTCAAGGAAAAGAAGGAGCTAAAAGCTATGTAGCTGGAGCAGAAAAGAAAACTAAAAGAAATGGAAATTGAGAAGGAAATAAAATTATTTGAAATGGAACTAAAATATAAAAATAACCAATAGTTTATTCCAGGAAATGTTACATAAATTAGTTTTATTAAATGTGAAGAAAATTAATTATTAATCATGATTAATCGTCCAGATTTGGCAGAACTTGACTAATAAACTGTGCACTTTTTGGGACAGAATGCTTAGTGTTCGGAATTCCATATCGGTAGATTTTGTATTGGATGCAGTACATAACCATTTCATTTACAATTTAATTTTGTAGTTTTGCCGAACGTTCTGTAATAAAGAACAAGACATCAAAAACCATAAAACAACAAAAACAATATTTACAACTTACCCATGTTAATGTGGGAATATTCCAAGTTCACATATTCAACCAACAAGTTCTGCCTTAGATATTTAAATAATATAGCCTTAAAACTTTTTTTCGGCATTTTGGTTACCTTTGCTTTTGTACTTTTATTAACAGATGTACAGTCAGTTCACAATTTCATTCGGCACTATTTGTTTTTGCGCCTTTGTTTAATTTTAATTTCAAAATCGAAAGCAAATCACTTTCAGGAATACCACTAATATTTAATGTTACCGAGAGTCTGGAGTGCTTCCATGTCCATATAGTCCAGAATGCTCATGGAAAACAGGCGCCGAAATTCATTGGGAAAAGGATGTACTCCAAAACTCAAGAGAGTTCTTCAAGGAGAGCTTTTGGTGTGAGAGAAGCACATTGAACATTTTGGTGGCTCGGGTGTGTAGGCTGGCAAGGAAAGATACACCATTTTGACTGTCTTTACCACTAGACAAAACAATTGCCAATGCGTTTTTAACATTGGGCTCATCCGTAAAATACCGAACAGTTAGAAGACTGTTCGGTATTTCACATACAATGGTCGTATCATTATGAAAGACTTCTGCCGAGAAGTCATCATCCACTTGGCAAATAAGTTTTTGCCACAACTGCGTGACACAGGAGAAGGTTGTTGAGTGTGTGCAGGGATTCCAAAAGTTAAGATTCCCTCACTGCTTTGCTGTCTTCTGACATCTTGTCCGCATCAAATTGAGTTTTTTTTTAAATTTTATTTATAGTGATGTGCACCATGTTTATCGACTAAAAATAGTCGACTATAGAATAAAAACTATCGAACAATCGAATAGATAGCGAGTAATGCGACTACATTTTTTCAAAATGATCTTTCTTGCCATCTCAAGTGGCCTACTACATTTGTATGGGGACAAATTTACATTTTGACCTAGATGCGTAAATGCTAAATGCAGTTGTAGTGAGGACAGCATATAAATCTATAAATATGTCTCAATATTTTATAACTAACTAAATCTGTATCAATGGTTTAGAACTAACTAAATTTGTAAATCTGTCTCAATGTAGTATAGCTTACTAGATCTGTAAAGCTGTATCTATGGTTTTTAACTAACTAAATCTGCGTCTTAATGGATATCTACTAAAAATCACATTTTATTAGACATATTTTATATATATATATATATATATATATATATATATATATATATATATCCTCAAAGTCCAAGAGCTAAAAAAGTGATTCTTTTCATCTGGAACAAATGAAGTGGAAAAACACCGTAAGCAGGCGCAGGACAGTTACTCATGCCTAATGCCGAAGATTCGGAGAGAGGATATTCCAAACAAGAATCTTAAAAACTAGATGAAGAAATAAAAAATTAATTTGAAAACTATCGAGATCAAATCCGGGAAATGCAAAACTTGCCAAAAACCTTTAATGATCTTTTAAAAATACAACAACAACAAATAAACGGGTTTAAAAAAGCTCAAGAGGAGATGTCAGAGTTGCTGTGTAAGCAGCAGGAGCAGCTAACATCAATTGGAATTTTACCTTGCTCCAAGATAATAGTACAGAACGAAACTGACGAAATTGGCTGGACAATTTAACCAGTAGTGGTAGGAGAAGCAAATATAATTTCGAGTGTTCAGGTACAGCCATCCATGCATGAGGCACCAACAACATCCACCATGACCAAAATGCAAAGACTTGCAGACTGTTATGATGAAATGACAAAAAAAAAACCACTACATCAGATGAAGAAAAGGACAGCAACTCCGCATTAGTTCAGAAGATTAAAAATATGCTAAACTCCAAAGGAGCAGAAGCAAATTATGACAGAATGAAAACAAGGGAACAATGAGATGAAGACAGCCAACCCGCATTCGTTCAGCAGCTTAAAAATATACGAAACCCCAAAGTAGCAGACGTAAAGGAACAATTAGATGAAGCTAAGCGCGAGAGATTACAGGAAAGAGTTAACGCAACAGAATCAGTGGATGAGGAAACAATGTTAAAATTAGGTCAAGCCCACCGCATGGAAAAAATGCATAATGTATTTGTGAAACATTAGTTTGTTTGCGCAACCGATTCAGGAAAACATGTTTGCTTATGTGGAATCCAAGTAAATAATTCAAAATATGCTTTGGAACACAAATCACATCCAATGTATACTTGCAGACATTGCGGAGATTTTATTCGTACGCATTTTAGAAAGCATGAACGTACTTGCCAAAATGGAAGAAAACTCGGATGCAATATACCGTCAATACAAGTTGAACAAATGTGCGCTGATGCCGTTGATGAAAATCTTGAATAGCACAACAGACACGGGAAAGTTCAACTTGTTAGTAATCGTTTTTTTTAAATATACGCAAACCTTAACATAATACCGAAGCCGGTTTTAATAGCCCACTGGGCTAGTAGATTTCTAGCACTAAGCGAGCAAATTGGAAAAGTTTTAGAAAATAAATTCCTTAAAATAAATTTGATGGATATTAATAATATAGGTTAATAAATGTGGCTACAGGACCCAAAAATGTGAACAAACCTCGTTCAACCCACGTTTATGCAAATTTGGCATAAAGCTGACGTGCAGTGACTAGACAGATTTATTTGAATTCAGCACCCGAAAATTCATTAGGAATGTTTACTATCTTCTCTGCTTAAAAAGGGAAATTTTTTGGAAGCTTGTGTTTTCAACGAATTTTTAAGTCGAAAACCAAACTGTTCATTTTATTTTCAACTAACCAAGGTTCGAAGTAAGTTTGTAAGCCTTATGAGCCAACGTAATGGGAAAATAGTTCCAGCTTTGCATAATACAATACTACTATAATACTATTTTGGGAGATAATAAACTAAATGCTCTTCAATGAAGATTTTAAATTGTTTATTATTTGAACTAGGATTACTAATGAAGGGGTCGTACAAGTTTTGTTTAATGTTGAAGAGAAGTTGGTCGCAAGGGAGTTTAGTTAATTCAGATGCCTAAGACATCAGGATGCACAGCGCACGACGTCCTCGGAAGTATTTCAACGATTAAGCTTCGGCAAAAGGCAAACAAATTTGAATTATAGTTAGGATTAGATTTTTACAATACAGGAAACAAATAATTTTTAGCAACTATTTTGAAAACTTAAGAGGCCGCAGCGGCAACGGATAATAGCAAGTTTTATCACTCTGCCGTCGACGAGATATTTCCTTATAAGAAGAATCGAAGCTAAAAATTCATACATAATTGTTTGTTTTTAAAAATTTTAAAAATACTGCCTGTTTGCACGACTTTAGTATACCCTTTTTACTCTTCGAGTAACGGGTATAAAAATCAAATCGCTCGCAGATATGTGGCATGGCGATCATTTTTAGCCGATTTCGCAAATCGCTGGAAGCCAAATGATCGCTGGTGAATTTTGGCACTCCCGAATAACACTTTTGAGGCTGGAGAGCATAAAGACCTATAAGCGGCACCAATAAATTGTAAAACTAGAGGCATCTGGTAGCAACACCTCATACCCAGTTTTTCTTGGTAACCATAAGTATGCCTTTAATGCCAACATTTATACTAGCAACATACAGATACAACATCAGTTGCTGGTTGAACAATTTTGGAAAAACTTTCCAAAGATATAAGGTGTAACTTCAATTGTTCCTGAAAGTCCCGCCTCCAATGGATAAGTGGTAAGTACCCCGCTTCCCATACGATTTGAGTAGTTTTAAGGTTGAGGGCGACTTTTAAAACCCAAAGGATTAAATTAACTACTAAAATTTTTTAAATATTTAGTACTTTAATAACAGTAATGCTTTTTTTGTTTTGTTTAAACAGTGTTGAGCATGGGCTGAACCAAGGTTCGACCCAAAACCTTCTCCCTAAAACCTAGAATCTGAATTTCAATCCTTAACTATTGGTACCAGCGGATTGGAGATCCGATAAAAATATTGTGTCAGCATCCCTGGTATCAATAGCTTTTTTCATGAGCGGTCACAACAAATAAAATACGCTATCAAATATTTACGATTGCATTGCTTCTAATTGTACCCGTTACTGGAAGAGTAATAAGTGTATACTAAAGTATGTAACGGGCGGAAGGAAGCATCTCCGACCCCATAAAGTATTTATATTCTGGATCAGCACCAATAGTCTAGTCGATATAGCCATGTTCGCCTGTCCGTCTGACCGTCTGTCTGTGTGAACACCTAGATCTCAGAGACTAAAAGAGCTAGAGCCACAAAATTTAATATGTAGACTAGTATTGTCTGCACGCAGATCAGATTTGTTTCAAATTTTGGCCAAGCCCCCTCCCACCCCCGCAATAAATCTCCTACAATTTGTAAGCTATCGAGATCAGATTTTGCATTACAATCTCAGAAATTTTCATAAAGATCGGGTAATAGGTGGCAGAATTAAAAAAACGATGAAACTGAGCCGCATGAGGTTATTAAACAATAATTTCCTTGAGTAACGGGTATTTCAAAGTCGGACAGGGCCGACTTGCGCTCTGGTTTGCATACCGCTTTGTACTCAAGCCAAATTTTGCTGTTATTTCATAATACGCGAATTTCCTTAATTTTGCCGATATAATTTTGTAGGAATTTGTTACCCTTTCATGTCTGATAATATTGCCACAGGATCTCATTCTTCTTCTTGCCTATTCCATTGATTTTTATGTATCCAAATCGAAGTTTTATCAAAGTGTCCAGTGACCTGAAAACTTTTCTCAGCCCATTTTAAAAACGGCTTAGCAAGTGCGATTCTTCAGCGATTAATTGGGCGGCACTTGGCCAAAACCAACTCCATTTAGCTTGGCGTATACAAATATATCTATCAGAATCTATCGGATCTTATTTTACTATTTTTGATTGGTTTATTATTTGCCTTGTTGATGTTGAAGCGTGCTCGCCTGAATGGGACTATGGCGCCATCTAGTGCGCGGGAGAGGATACTAAAAGAATTTAGACCAAATCACCTTCGCTGTGTTGAGATCAGTTATTGGCCAAACACAAAATTTTATTTAATTCACACAGTTTGTAAATCTGTCAAATATTCGTCGGTTCCAGAGAACTTCAGGAGCAAAGCAAAATCGAAAATTTATAGATATTATAGATGACGCATGAGGAACAAATCGATTTTTGTTTCACATGCGTCATCTTTAATATCTATAATTTTTTGGGTCTAACCAACAACAACAGGGTTGCGTCTCTCTCAAATAATTTAGATAAGTTTTAGGTCATAACTATTTCGATGATTATTTTGAAATATTTTATGTTCCAAAGGAAATATATTCTGGGATGTCACAGTAATGACAAAGATTTTGTCTTCAATTGGTTTGCAAATCGCTCGAAATATCCGTCGGTGACCCAGAACTTCGAGAGATCTAACTTTCTTACTCGAAAGTCAACTTTGAAGGTATGGTCCAACTACAAAAACTCAAAATTAATTTGTAACAGTTTTTATTCATGGCGATGATGTTGATGGTTTTTACATTGAGTTAGACTTGCCAGCCCTGGAAACAGATAAGTTATTGTCACAGATGTCAACCCCGGACATCAACCCAAATAACAATAAAAATTCAAACTTATTCCGCTATGCAAATCAAAGCTTAAAGAATGCTGACCTAGCGTCTGGCCAATTTCCTGCACACGGCAAGTGCAGCTGCAACTCTTGCCCAACATCGCCGTAATCAAATTTCTGCACAAGCCAAGTGCAAAACAGTTCTAGGAAGGTTGCACAACATCGCCGCGGCCAACATCGCTGCCGCCGCTGACCGCCGTACAGTGGCCGGATTCGCGAATTAGGCGTTGCAAAAATCAATTTTTGATGGTCGATTTTTTTGAGGAGACTAATTTTATTCAATAAAGGGAACCCCAGATAGGCCAAAACAGTGGTTCAATGTTGCCCAATTTTTCAAAGTGCAGAATTTTTTATTTTTTGGTTTCAACTGTCAAGTTTGTGAACCTGTAAAATCCAAACGGTAAAACCAATTTGAAATTGGTTTTTTTTTTTGAATAGATGCATCAATCCTTTATGTAAATACATTAAACAACTTTATTAAATCTAGGTTGAAAGATCAACATTCACGTCTTAGGTGAACACTATTTTTGGTTTAGTTTTAGAGATTTGATGGACTCGGAAACACCAATTTCACCCGATATCAGTTGTTTCGGAGCATACGTATTAGGTTTTAGTCTATTTATTAACGTATTGTAAAAGAATCAGCTGCCACAACCTGCCACCTTAGACGTTACATTGATATTTGCAATTTAATATACGGGTAAATAATATTTGTGAAGAAGAAGAAAAAAAAAATGTGTCATGCAAAATTATTTTTTAGCGTATCTTATGATTTACCCTTTTGCAATCTGGCGCTTTGCAAGGAGCAAGTGGGTAGATTTTGTACCTTCCCTGATGTGACGCTTCCAACAGGTACAGGTAGTATGGTTGAGATGCACGAAATTCATGCTCAAATTGGCATACACTCTTTCACGAAAAGGAGACAAAAATACTTCCAGTTGAGGTAGAGGCTTGAAACTTAACACAATTTTTTTTATAAATTTATAGTAAAATGATGTATAAAAATCAGCCGGATCGGACCACCATATCATATAGCTGTCATATGAGCGATCGGTCAAAAATCAAGTGTTTGTATGAAAAACTTTTTTGTTTTCCATTGTTTTGCAACGCAACCTTATTATTCTTCATTAAAAACAACTTAATATAACCAGGGCGAGCTTAATGAAAATCGGTTTGTTTTTGTTGAAAAAATAATTGTACATTCGCAATGAGTGTATCCACAACGACCGCGAACTTTCGAAGTACTACTTCACAGTAAGCATATGTCTTAATTATCAATAGCAAATGAGTACTTCCAAGAAAAAGTCAAAATTAATCGATTTTATATTGGCTTTGTAGCCACTGTCGATACACTTGCTTAAAAGGCGCTTCAGTTGATGCTATGTATAATATTTGCCGAATTTCAATGAAATTAATGAAAATAATTTGCAAGTTGTACAGCGTGAATAAGGCGACACGATATGAGTCTGGCCAAGAACATCACCTCTCTTCATCTTGCGCTTAGCTACGGCATCTGCGTTTCCGAGCGCTGCAGCTGAATACTTTGTTTTGATCATAAATAGACGATCGTTTATTCAATATTCACGAATCCTTTATTTGATCGATATATGATGATGGTCAATATTTATTTATATTTAGATAGTACAAGCCTTCAGTCTATTAAACTATGTTTCTGTTATTTGATCTGCCTGCAACTTACACTTTGAATTTCCAGATCTTACCATCTTTGACAGTGTTTAAAAAACTCCAAAAAGTTTCACTTCGATTGCTTTTTATTCTGCTGCAGCTTCTGAGATAATCAGAAAGTCGCCTTCCGACTGAACGCAAAAAGCGGTTAGCGAAACAGCAAAGCAGCAGCAGCAGT
This sequence comes from Lordiphosa andalusiaca, assembly GCA_035044965.1. Lineage (NCBI taxonomy): Eukaryota > Metazoa > Arthropoda > Insecta > Diptera > Drosophilidae > Lordiphosa > Lordiphosa andalusiaca. The sequence continues at coordinate 40,150 of JAWNNM010001148.1, read as the reverse complement.
CGACGCACAGTGGGGCCTCTGTCCGAGTTCTGCCGCAAAAATCAATTTGTTGACTGAAGCGCTTGACAAAAGGAGTTAACTTTTTCGATAGAGATGTTTTCCAAACTAACCGATCCGAACTTATTTTGAGATCGCATAACATATATGGCTGTTGTAGCTTCACAAAGCGGGCCTTTTTTTATTGTCCGTGAGGAAACTTGCGGGTTTGAAAAAAACACAAACTTTCAAATTGAATTGTCGGCAAACTATAGCATCGATCATTATCGTTTTGGACTTATATTAAAAGTATGCTTGTTCTTAATTTAAAAATATTAATTAAATGTTAAACAGTTGTTTTCTTTTTTAAAGAGCGCCGTTTTAAAAATACTCCATATTTGACCCATTTTTCAACTTTGGTAGACTCTTACTAAAAAAGTATCAAAAAGTGACGGGATTATTTTTTTTAAATGGATAGAGTAGTCAATTATCTACCTAATGTATGAAACTTGGCTGCACTAGTCTGCCCTATCGGAATTTACGTCAATAAATCTAACCAAATCTCGAGAAAATAACACGCGGTGCGGTGGAAGAAGAATAGCGCAATGAAAATTCAGACTAACATTTTCTGCCTGTTTGTTAATAGAAAACATAATACCATGCTGTAACTTTTACCAGCTATTAGCAAATTGTATATCCTTTTTAAAAAACAGGTGCAGGCACCTGCACTTATTTCCCGTTCCCGTAGCTACCTACGGGTGGCGTCACAGAAATAATGAATGGACTAGGTAAAACTTTTAATCCCTTCTTGGTTGTTAAAAGCCATAAACAGTATGGGCGGAGATTATGTTTTTTACCTAATTATTACAAATAAGTAGGTATAAGTAAGCGCAAATTTCCATTCTTGGGCTCAGTTGATTTTTGACTTGAAGAAAGCCATATCAGCCAGCGATTTGAATAGTAATTTTAATTATAATTCATCGTATTTTTGCCATTAAAAAAGCGTGATTATGTCTTTGTCTCTAAGCTATTTGACATTATTCCAAATATTTAGAGATGTGGAAAGCGAAAATAATTTTCAACTGACTGCCCTAAAGGAGGTCAACATGAACGAAGACATAGTAAGCGATGATGTAAAAGCCATACTTCACAACGTGTATGTATTTATGAAGAGAAAATGGCAAGCCTGTAATAGTATAAAGTCCAACGCTATGAGAATAAACGCAGCCTGGCTTGAGGAATGTACAATTATATTAAAGGACAAGCAAGAAGAAGCCCACCCACCAAGTGAACGAACCAGAGGAAGACCTACCAAATAAATGGAAGAGTGTTCGGAGTATATACGGAAACGCAAACTTGAGAATGTTACAGGAGAATTGTCTACAAAATATCTGTCGGAAGCGCTATCAATTAAATATGCAAAATTACGGACAAAACAAGAGCTGGCATTACAAAGGCCGTGACGATCGCAAGCCCAGTACGGCTGATTAGGATAAAGGAAAGCATTCCAACGCCACCAAATACCGCACCCAAAAAATATACACCGGAACAAGCGTTAGCATTATTCATGAACATGGGACTGACAAAAGAAAATTATTATTTGTTACGAAGCTCCTTACAACGACAAAAAGCTGGAAGAAGCTGTGCCGCCACAATTAAAGGTAACTGAGGTATCTGCAGAAAATTGTCTTCCAAATGTAATGGATCACACTTCGAGTCGTCTAATTGACAGCTTGCCTGAAGAGGCAGTAGAGCTGCTCCCCGACAAGCTCACTTTGATGAATAAATATACAGAGGACGAGAAAAGACTACCAAGGCAGATACAAAATAGTCGAATACGAGAGCGTAAGTTAAAGTCGGCCCAGCCCGACTTCGAAATACCCGTTACTCAAGGCAATTCGTGTTTAATAACCTAATGCGGCTCAGATAAGTATGCAACGTTATTTTAACTCTACCATTTATTATCCGATCATTATGAAAATTTGTGAGATTGTACATATTGGGCACATGCAGTATACTGAAAAGTCTGAGCTCGATAGCTTACAAATTGTAGGAGATATTCATCATTATACTCTGTACCGTAGGTACATAGAGTATTATAAGTTTGTGCAAAAGTATGTAACATCCAGAAGGAAGCATCTCCGACCCCATAAAGTATATATATTCTTGATCAGCATCAACAGCCGAGTCGATATAGCCATGTCCGTCTGTCTGTCCGTATGAACGCACAGATCTCAGAGATGGTAAGAGATAGAGGCTTGACATGTATGGGACATATGCTTCTTATGTCTGCAGGCAGATCAAGTTTATTTTCAATTTTGGCCACGCCCCCTGCCGCCCCCGCAATTTAGAAACGTCATATCTCCTACAGTTTTAAAGATAGGTGGGTTGTTCCTTCTAGATATATTTAGTAATATGGATAACTTATCGACTAGCCAAAGGAATGGTGAAGATTGGATGAACGGTTTTCGAGTTATGATCAAAAGACTGTTCGCTGCAGCAGCGCAGAAGCAGCGCTGCTTTCAGCTACTACTGCAGCATCAAAATTTATGATGAGCGTATAATTTCGTTGGTACAGAGTATGCTATAGTCGGGCTTGACCGACTTTCTTTCTTGTTTTTTATTGCGGGGGCGGGAGGGGACGTGGCCAAAATTTGAAACAAACTTGATCTGCCTACAGACAATACTAGCTTACATCTAAAATTTGGTTGCTCTAGCTCTTCTAGTCTCTGAGATCTAGGTGTTCATACAGACGGACGGACGGGGCGGACGGACGGACAGACGGACGGACATGGCTATTGTAAGGTCAGGAGCGTTTTCCTATCCTGCACGAGATCAAAGTGGTGGGGGTGAAGCTTGTCGAAACCACGCTAGATGAAAATCCACCCAACGCAATGAGGCACAACCGTTCTGTTCAATCGCTTTCAAGGAACTGTTTAATATTTTCAACGTGTATGCTAGGCGCAGCTAGCGAGTATCAAAGAACATAAAGAAGAGAGAAAAATTACAGTAAGCAAAAATGAAATGAGAGATCATTAGGGGGATTCATGACTTAAATAATAGAGTATTAGGCAAATTAAAGAGTTTACAAAATATATTGGATATTCAAGCTTGTCAATGAAATAAAATTACAGTTTTCCAAATTGTGGGCCATGTTTGGCCCAACATCCCGGCCCCGTTGAAAGCTCATGGGGCTTTCAAGAAACTGGAAGTAATGCCAATTTATGAATAGGTCGCCTGATGACTCCCTTGATGGTTCGAACGTCTGCTACTCGAACTTGCTTATCCTTGCCAGGAATCGTCGCTATGATTCGGCCCATAATCCACTTCTGTGGGGGCAAATTGTCCTCATGGACAAGGACCAAATCACCAACGGAGACACTTGCAGATGTCTTGGTCCACTTTGAACGAGCCTGCAGCTCGCTCACATAATCCTTGAGCCACAGCTGCCAAAAATGTTGTTTAAGGCCAGTTACACGTCTCCAGCGCTCCAAGTGATCCAGCTTTTCATCCGCAACTGGATACTCCGGTAGAGCACGTAGAGGGGCACCAGTCAAAAAGTGACCTGGTGTCAATACTCCCAAGTCATTTGGGTCCGGCGAAAGTGGGGACAATGGACGGGAATTTAGGACTGCCTCCACCTCTGCAGTAACTGTGGTTAGCTCTTCAAATGTAAGACGAGCGTTCATTAGACTGCGGGTCATCAATCCTTTGGCACTCTTGACTGCCGCCTCCCACAGGCCTCCAAAGTGTGGTGCTCTGGGAGGAATGAAATGAAAGTTTATAAATTCATTAGTACAAAAATTGACAATAGATCGCTGGGTTTCTTGCTTGAATAAGAAACTTTGAAGATCCTTTAACTGGTTGCTTGCGCCAACAAAATTAGTTGCGTTGTCGCAGAAGATGTCCGAAGGTAGTCCACGTCTGGCAATCATACGCTTTAGAGCGGCAAGAAATGCATCTGTCGATAAGTCCGAAACCACCTCGATATGTACGGCCTTCGACGCAAAGCATACAAATATGGCAATGTAGCTTTTGATTGGGCCCTTGCCTCGAATCCGAAGATATGTGCTGACAGGTCCACAAAAATCCACTCCACATCGTGAGAATGGACGAGATGGAGATAGCCTTTCCACTGGGAGGTGTCCCATTACCTGCTGCTGTAGCTTTGGCTTATAACGCACGCAGTGGACACAAGCCTTGACTATGTTGCGTGCCAAGTCACGGGCATTGACAATCCAAAATTTTTGACGAATGAGTCCGACTAGTGCCTTGGGTCCTGCGTGGTAGTTTTGTAGATGAAGAGACTGGACATATTTTCGAACAAAGTCATCTTTGCTGGGAAGCAGTATAGGGTGTTTGACTGCCTCAGGAACGTCTGCTAATTCAAGCCGGCCTCCAACTTTCATCAACATGTATCCGTCTGTGGACTGCAAAAACGGATTAAGGAATTTAAGATGACTGCATACTGGTTTGCCCTTCCGAAGAGCACAAATTTCTTCAGAGAAGTTCTGCTGCTGTATGTTCCAAATTATACAATGGAGAGCACGTTGCAGCTCTTGTGGACCAGGAGATGGGGTATCAAATGATGAGCTTTTTCTGGTAAAACGCCATCCAAAACGTAGCATCCATGCAACAATGCGCAGGCAGCGGTGATGTGAACTTATATCTTGAAGAGATTCCAATAAAATGCTGCTCTCCACTGAAATCTTGAAGGCTGACTTGCGTTTCTCGAGGTTCACCATCTCAAGATCAATTTCATGTCGAGTGTCAGTTGGCCAATGATTGGAACTCTTTTTGAGGAACTCCGGCCCCTCAAACCAATTAGAATCCTCCAGTTCCGAGGGCGTGCATCCCCTGGATACCAAATCGGCAGGATTGAAGCGAGTTGGCACATATCTCCATATACAATTGGTCGTATTTTCTTGTATGTCGGAAACTCGGTTCCCAACATATGTGGACAAGGTGGCCGAATGTTGCCGGATCCAATGCAGCACAGTCTGCGAATCGCTCCAAAGAAAAGTTTTAAATTCGGTTTTAAAAACTTCCTTGATTTTTGTAAAAAGGAGAGCCAACAGATGAGCAGCGGCCAATTCCAATTTTGGGACAGATAGTTTTCGTGTTGGTGCCACTCTGGACTTGGAAGTTATCAGCTGTACCTTTATCTTGCCATCATCACCCACCGTTCGCGCGTATACACAACATCCGTAGGCGCGAATGGATGCATCGCAAAATCCATGTAATTGGAGTTCTTGAGGATTTGGCTGCAGACAATAGCGCGGTATTGTCAATGACTCCAGCGATAATAGTGATTCCAAGAAGCTTGTCCAAGCTTGGTGCATGTGCTGTGGGATAGCCTCATCCCACTCCAACTTTAACAGCCATAGCTCTTGCATAATTATTTTTGCAACAATGACAACAGGCGATACCAATCCCAATGGGTCAAATAATGATGACGCCAGCGATAAAATGGTACGCTTTGTGACAGAACCAAATGTCTTCTTGGGTTGAAATGCGAACAGAAACGCATCTTGCTGCTGGTCCCAAGTTAATCCCAGCGTGCTTGTGACGGCTGTATCCTCCAGATTTAAATCCTTTACTGTGCTGTCGTCAACAAATTCAGGATGGTTTGAGTGCCATTTTGCCAGCTCGAATTTTCCCTCTTGAAGAATCTTGGTGACTTCTGTCTTAAGCTGGCGAAGACCGTCCACAGTATCATGCCCACAAAGGAAGTCATCCACATAAAAAAATAGCTTGATGGCTTCGGCTCCAAGCTTGCTGCTGTTTGCATGTAGATCAGCCAAATGCATCATGGCACGTATAGCCAAAAATGGGGCAGCTGCCGTTCCATACGTAACTGTGTTCAGTTCATAGGTGAGTAGCTCTTCATCTGGTGAATTTCTCCAAAGAACATATTGAAATTTACGATCACGTGGGTCAACCAGTACTTGCCTGAACATTTTTACAACATCTGCAGTAATTGCATATTTGTACATCCGGAATCGAAGGAGCAGCATATACAGTTCAGTCTGGATGGTTGGACCCACCATCAAACGTCATTGAGGGACCTTTGCGATGAAGTTTGGCTGGAAGCGTCAAACACAACCCTCAATCTGGTTGATGTGCTGTTCATCTTGAACACACAGTGGTGAGGAATATAAAAATGTGGTTCCTCCAGGTTTGGTGTGACCACCAAGCTCATGTGATTTAGCTGCTCAAACTCTTTCATAAATTCCACGTAGGTTGCCTTGACTTCTGGTGTGCGATTCAAGCGTCTCTCCAACGCCTCAAATCTTCTCTTGGCCGTCTCAAAAGAACGGCCTAGATAGCTTGGATCGTCTTTGAAAGGTAGTCTTACTACGACTCGTCCATCTGATTGACGTTTAACAGTTTGAGTGAAGACCTGCTCGCACTGTCGCTGCTCCGGTGTAAGTTTTTCTACTGGCGTACCGACATCTTCTATACGCCATAGTTGTTCAATGTTTTTGTTAATGGACTCCTCCAAAGACAGAACAAAGGTGTGTGATATGGTTCGGTTTGGGCTCTCATATCGTCCTGAGACAATCCATCCCAGTAGCGTTTTCTGCAGCGTGGGCAGACCAGGACCTAACTTTATTTGTCCAACTGAAAGAATTTCAAAAAAGGTTTCAGTGCCAATTAGTAAATCAATTCTACGCGTTTTGTAAAATTGCTCATCAGCCAGTGGTGCATTCTGAGGCAAATTCCATGAAGACGTATCAATATCTGTGTCGGGTTGGTAAGCAATATGTGACGTTACGCAAAAGTCGAGCGAGAATTCGCAACTTTCCAAGCGAGATTTGATCGTGGTAGATGCGCCGTACTTGATGTGACTGTGGGAGTCACCAATGCTGCAAATCTTCATATTACGCTTAAGTCTTGGTAAACGTAAGGCTTGGGCGAATTCTTCAGAGATGAAGTTAACTTGTGAGCACGAATCCAGCAAGGCTCGACCAATCCTATAACCTCCAGATGCGTCGCGAACCAAAACAATGGCGGTGGCCAAAATTACCTGCTCTGAGGGTTTGTGCATATGAGTATGTGCAACAGCGTCTCCTGATGGAGTTGCCACATGCAATTGAGACTGTGCCGCTAAGGGCGCTGGTGGAACAGATGCTGATCTTGGTTGAGCACCGTCCCGGTGTAACAAGGTGTGGTGCGGGCGAGCACACACGCGGCATTTCTGTGTAGATGGACACTTTGATGCTTGATGACCCTTTCCAAAACAATTTAGGCAAAGTGAATGGCGTTTCGCAGCCTCATAACGTTGCTCCACAAGCATTTCCTTTAGCTGAGGACAACGAACCATTCGGTGGTCCGTACTGGAGCAAAGAACACATACTTGGCTTGTACAAGTAAATGATAGCCCCTGCCGTGGAGCTGGCTGGTTCCGTGGTTTACTAGTAGCTGGTGCACGATTTGCTTGGGATTCCGTCTGCCCACATGACTCCAAGTATTGGCAATGTCTCTCCACAACCTGTACACACGAGTTCCATGTTGGCAAATCAGCAAAATCCAAAGATTCGTTCCACTTGCGTTTGGTCCCTTGATCAACCTTCTCCATGACAACAAATATGAGCATGGCCTGGGCAATCTGCGACTCATCCCCCAGAGAATTTAGAGAGTTGTACAGGGCTGAGGCGTTATCGATGAGGCTCCGAAGCTGCTGGCTATTGGACTTGTTGACACTGGGCAACTGGAACAACGAATTAATATTATCCAAAAATACCAGAGTTGGATTGTCATAGCGCTCCTTTAAACGTTGAAGAGCCTTTGGATAATTCTCCGACGTCACTTGAAAAGCCTTAACTGTTTCTAAGGCAGCTCCCTTCAAACAGCTGATCAACTGGTTGAACTTTTCAATGGGTGAGATACACGTTTGCTGGTCGATGACCTGCCGGAACAGAGAAATGAAATTCTTGTACTCTGCATATTTACCATCAAAAGTAGGCAGCGCAATTCGTGGTAATTTCATTGATGAGGCCGCCACTGGCCCAGGCACAGCCAATGCATCCATATAACCTGTGTAGTTTTGTTGAGATGTTTCTCCAAGCTGCCTCTTGATGGCCAACTTTGTGGCAATGTATGAATCCTCAATGTCTCCGCGTGCAGTGTCATTTGAGTCCAACTCCTCTATATTGGATTGGACAGTCATAAGCTGCTTAAAATAGGCTTCCAAGATTCCAAGCCGACACTGCAACTCGTCTGGTGATTGTGGATCTGTATCCTCATCTGGATCCACGATGTTGCGAATGCGAGTTATATTCCGACGAATATTAGCCCTTTGTTGTTTCAAACTGTCTAGAGTCATTTTGATTTGCAAATAACCAGGAGTTATTTAAATTTTTCTTTTTTGCAATAATTGCGCAGTTGTTTCGGCACAGTAGCGAGTTACGCAAGAATTGACGAGTCGATCGATGTCTGTATGTATATGTCTGCGTGTATCGACTGCAAATTTGATGCGTGTCTGTACACGAGAACGACGAGACCAAAATCCAAGCCCCTGGTGTGTGCACTGTTGGTCACGTAGGCCAAGTTTGGTAGAACTTCAGATGTACGACAGCGGGGGGTCGCGGGGTGAAGATCTAGGTTTCATGTAGGTCTTGAAGAGGCTCAGCGATGCGACAGCGAGGGGTCGCAGGGCGATTAAATGCAATGCTTTTTCGGCGATGCGTCAGCGGTGGGACACAGGGCGATTGCAATGCCAACAACCAAAATTTAAGCTCGGCGATGCGACAGCGAGGGGTCGCAGGCCAATGTGAGTGCAATGCTGGATCGGCAATGTGTCAGCGGTGGGACACAGGGCGATTGCAATGCTGCCAATAATTGATCAATTGTTGATCCAATGGTCCAAATTTCTCCAGTCAAACTTTAGATTTATTAAAACGATTGCGCGTAGTTTAAACTTCACTGCCCCACGTTGGGCGCCAAAATGTAAGGTCAGGAGCGTTTTCCTATCCTGCACGAGATCAAAGTGGTGGGGGTGAAGCTTGTCGAAACCACGCTAGATGAAAATCCACCCAACGCAATGAGGCACAACCGTTCTGTTCAATCGCTTTCAAGGAACTGTTTAATATTTTCAACGTGTATGCTAGGCGCAGCTAGCGAGTATCAAAGAACATAAAGAAGAGAGAAAAATTACAGTAAGCAAAAATGAAATGAGAGATCATTAGGGGGATTCATGACTTAAATAATAGAGTATTAGGCAAATTAAAGAGTTTACAAAATATATTGGATATTCAAGCTTGTCAATGAAATAAAATTACAGTTTTCCAAATTGTGGGCCATGTTTGGCCCAACAGCTATATCGACTCGACTGTTGATGCTGATGAAGAATATATATAAACTTTATTATATCGGAGTTGCTTCCTTCTGCCTGTTACATACATTTGCACGACTTTAGTATACCCGTTTTACTCTACAAGTAACGGGTATAAAAATGATTCAAAAAGAATTCTTTCAGAAACTTGGCCTAAGAGTAATTTTCCCTAAATATGGATATGGGAACACGAACGATGGAAACACGTCCAGAACATTTTTTGAAAACTCTAAGGTGACTTCCCAAATCACTGGTGTCCATTAAGATATTATAAGAAGGTTCGCTGTAATCCTCAATGTTATAAATTGTAAGGAAATTATCAACGGATCAAAATTTTTAGAGTATGCATGCGTATGTATCCCGATAAAAAACGCACTCCCACGGTACATAAGATTTTGGCTCATGGTAAAGATCTAATAGAGTATCAATGTTTTCCAATTGGTGAGTTATCGGAAGAAGCACAGGAATGCAGAAACAAAGACTATAAAAATATTTGGTAACACGAATACAAGCAAGATTTCGCGGAAAAGGCAGAATGAAGACCTTTTTAACATGCTGTCGGCCTCTTCAGATCCTCTAATATCATCGCTAAGACACGTAAAATCACGAGAGGATTTGGAAGCAAATATATATATAGCGAAATGTTAAGCTTATTGGATTTTGGTCCCAATATTGTTGATTATTAAGAAGAGAACAAACAATAATGACTAATTAGATATAAGCTATCTCTCTTAAGAATTGTGATCAAAATTTAAGAAATAAATTAAAAATTATCAAATTAAAATGAACAAAAAATTGTTTTTTTTCACAAATTTTGACTTAAGTGACCCATAAGTAAGCATCTAGAAGGCCCAGCACCTTGTCCAAACACTTTTTTTTATAGAAAAGGCCTTACTGTGCGATGGTTGAAGAATTTTATTATTTGCGCTGGCGCAGACTTACAGCAGCAGCGAAATTCGCTGCTGTGGTTATCGATCAGACGCTCAAGTGGTCGGCTGCTGCTGTCGGTAAGAAATGGCAGTCGGCGGCTGCGCCAACGCAAAAGAAGTTGCTTGCGACTGTTTTTCCCTTTTACGTTTTGTGTGCTACTACAAATAAAATACGGTGCCAAAAACAATGCTATGCCATGAGAGCAAGAGAGAGTGAGTTCGAGTGTGAGCGCGAACAGCATATATACACACAAGTGTGGTGGGTGTGTGCGTAGAACCAAATGAAAACAGTGGCGACCAACTTCAGTAGAGCCGCCGCACAGTGGCCGGATTGGCGAATTTGGCGTTGCAAAAATCAATTATTGATGGTCGATTTTTTTGAGGAGATTATTCAATAAAGGGAACCCCAGATAGGCCAAAAAACTTTGGTTTATAGAAATTGGTCAATTTGTTTGGTTTTTACAGTTGTTCAAAGTTAAGCAATTTTTCAAAGTGCAGAATTTTTTATTTTTTTGGTTTCAACTGTCCATTTTGTGAACCTGTAAAATCCAAACGGTAAAACCAATTTGAAATTGGTTTATTTTTTTGAATAGATGCATAAATTCTCTATGTAAATACATTAAACAACTTTATTATATCTAAGATCAACATTCAAGACTTGGGTGAACACTATTTTTGGTTTAGTTTTAGAAATATGATGGACTCGGAAACATCAATTTCACCCGATTTCAGTTGTTTCGGAGCATACATATTATGTATAAGTCTATTTATTAACGTATTGTAAAAGAATCATCTGCCACAACCTGCCACCAATTAGTCTATTTATTAACGTCTTTTAAAAGAATCAGCTGCCACAACCTGTCACCTTAGACGTTACATTGATATTTGCGATTTAATTTACAGTTAAATAATATTTGGGAAGAATAAGAACAAACGAAGAAGAAGAAGAACGTTGCAGGCACGTTGATTGCCCGAAGCAGGACTATGGAAACACGAATGATGGAAAACATCGCGGAGATTCTTCAACAACGATGAAACAACTGCTCAGATAACAGGAATTCATCTGGATGTCATCAAACGGTTTAAGATCATTCTCAATGTCTTAAGCTGCGGCGAAAATGTTTTTGCAAGAAAATATGGCAAGGAGACAAGAGATTTTTTACGTGCAAAGTACCCAGAGAAAAAACTTACTCCTACTGTTCATAAAATATTGGATCATGGTGAGCAGCTTATACAACAAAAACTTTTATCGATGGGAGAGTTGTCAGAGGAAGCCCAAGAATCCAAAAACAAAGACTACAAAAGGTATAGATATGCTAACACGTGCAAAATATCTCGACATCAAGAAAATACAGACCTTTTCAACATGTTGTCGGCCTCCTCTGATCCTCGTATCTCATCTCTCAGACACATCAGGACATTTGCGGAATTAACCAACGAATATTCCCCAGAAATACTAAGCCTATTAAGACTAATGATTTGAATACCTATACTGACAACATTTTACCAGAAAATAAGAAAGAAAGTCGGTCAAGCCCGACTATAACATACTCTGTACCAGATGAAGATGTCTTTTGATCATAACTCGAAAACCGTTCATCCGATCTTCTTCATTGCTTTGGTGGATCGATAAGTTATCCTAATAACTAAATATGTCCAGAAGGAACAAGCCATCTATCTTCAGCCATCTTAACTGTGGGAGATATGACGTTTTTTCTAAATTGCGGGGCGGCAGGGGGCGTGGCCAAAATTTAAAATAAACTTGATCTGCCTGCAGACTTAAGAAGCATATGTCCCATACATGTCAAACCTCTATCTCTTACCATCTCTGAGATCTGTGAGTTCATACGGACAGACAGACGGACAGACGGACGGACAGACGGACATGGCTATATCGACTCAGCTGTTGATGCTGATCAAGAATATATATACTTTATGGGGTCGAAGATGCTTCCTTTTGGATGTTACATACTTTTGCACAAACTTATAATCAGTGATGCAAACCGGTTCTGAGCTGAACCGGTTTTGAACCGAACCGAACCGCTTATTCCCGCTGGTGAACCGAACCGGCTTACTTTCAGAATTTCTGAACCGAACCAAAAACCACAAATAAAAACGGTTAGGTTCGGTTTAGTTCTCTGACGAGTTTTAACGGGAATTGCTTTCCTCTAGCCAATGATTTTGATTAATTAGGAAATTTGAATCGATTCCCGAAGATAATTTTCAAACATTTCGATCGACCCTCTACATATTTAGCGTTGCCGGATCGATATAACTTTTAAGGATGACCTGAAGAGAATTTTACAAGTCTTCTGCAACTTCCCGCCGATCTCTTAATTTACCTGTCATCAATCTAAATTTGTTTTTTCATTAGACTATATTTACAATTTTCTGTGGTACTTCATAACTTTAATTCAATCTTAATCTTCCAATAAATAAGGGCATTCCTCTAGGAACTGATAGACGAGTCCTGGGAATCCGACATACTAGTCTTTGCAGATTGCTCTAAGGATTTTAAAGATATTCGAATGGATTATAGGAATCAAATTTCAAAAATGATCGAATAGCGACTTCACCGAAATCATATTTTATGTGCCTTTGTTCATTTAACTCCAAAAACCATGTTATGAACCGAACCGGCGGTTTAGAAACTGTGCGAACCACTGAACCGAACCAGTACTTATTTTCGAATGGTTTGCATCCCTGGTTATTGTTACAGATGTCAACCCCGGACATCAACCCAAATAACAATTAAATTTCAAACGTATTCCGCTTAGCAAAACAAAGATTAAAGAATGCTGAGTGCAGCTGCAACTCTTGCCCAATATCGCCGTCATCAAATTTCTGCACATGCCAAGTGCCGCCGCTGACCGCCGCAGCTGACGTCGCCGCCACAACCCACAGCTTAAGTAGGGCTAGCTTGTCATAAGTAAAATTAGTCTCAAAACATTCGGAAATTAACAAGGTCTTGTGGCCTCTAAAACAAAATCGTTATTTTTTTAATTCTTGTACAACAAGGAAATTTAAATGGCGCCCGAGCAGGAACCATCAATTGTACAACAGGGCAAAACGGTTTCTAAGTACGCGACGCGACAACAGGGCAAAACGACCCTTCGACGCGAATTGATCGGTTCGCAAATCGAAAATAAAAACTCGGTGTTACTCGAGGAAATTAATTTTTCCTCCCGGTGTTTTAAAATCAAAGGTGGTAACAGAACTTAATTGTTCAACTACCCATCGGTGGATCACAATCTTGCCAGGTCCGTCCGCAGGATACCTTCACGGAGTGCTGGTCGCAGGATCCCTAGTAGGATGACAACATCTAAAAAGGATTAAATCCGGACCGCCAGGAAGGGTGGCCATATCAGTCTGACTGTAAGTTACTGAATAAGTGAAGGAATACAAGAAACTACAAAAACAAAAAAAAGGAAAATAAAAAAAAATATTTGCGAAATAAAATAAAATTTTGAAAAGAGAAAATCTTAAGTAAAAGAATAAAGTAAAATACAAGAAGGAAATAAAAGATTTAAGAAGAAAAAGAATTAAGAAGTAAAAAAATTGTTGTGAAAAAGAAAATTTTTTAAAATTAAATAAGCAAAACGAAAATCTTTATTTAACGATCAAAAAAATCGAACTGCAGTAAATTAAATGAAAGTTTTAGTAAAATTATCCAACATTTTTCCAATAGTTATTAAAAGTACTCAGAATCCTTATTGATTATGGGTCAGACAGAAACTGCATTCAACCACAGCTTGTAACGAAACCCAAAAGAAACAATCAATCATTTGACGCTGTATCAGTAGGTGGCAGCATCCAAATTACCATGAAGAGACTATTTAATTCGGCCAATCAAATCAATAAATCAAATTTTTTCTTCTTCCCACACTAAAATCATTCGATGCTATTCTTGGATGGGATGACTTTAAGAAGTTAGGTGGGATAACTAATTCGAAAAAACTCATCATGACAATCAACGACAATATAAACTGTAAAAATCAAAGAGGAGAAAGCAGCGGCGATAAATAATATCACCCTTAGAACAGATCACATGACCCGACACCAACAAGGACAGTTGGACCAGTTAATCACGGAATACCCGAACTTGTTTGCAGACCCTAATGAAAAGCTGACCTACACGACTAACGTTAAGGCAGAAATTCGCACAACATCGGATACACCAGTGTATTCAAAATTTTATCAATATCCCATGTCTTTAAAAGATGAAATCAATAAACAAATCCAACAGCTTCTGGACAGACGGTATCATCAGACCGTCCCGTTCGCCATATAACTCACCGGCATGGATCGTTGGTAAAAAACCAGACTCTGCCGGAAATAGACAATATAGAATGGTAATAGATTACCGTAAAATCAATTTGCATACCATAGCAGATAGATACCCCATTCCCGAAATAAACGAAGTACTTGCCCAATTGGGTAGCAACAAATTTTTCTCTGTACTAGATTTAAAAAGCGGGTTTCACCAAATACCGTTAAAAGAGTCCGATATGGAAAAGACAGCCTTCTCCGTCAACAACGGAAAGTATGAGTTTACACGACTCCCATTCGGCTTAAAAAACGCTCCCGCCATTTTTCAGCGCGCACTCGATGACATTCTTAGTGAGCATATCGGTAAGATTTGTTTCATCTATATAGACGACATTATCGTCTTTAGCAAAGACGAGGAGTCGCACTTCGAAAATTTGAGTAGGATCTTTCAAACACTGCAGGAAGCCAACATGAAATGCTCGTTGGACAAATGCGAGTTTCTAAAAACTAAAGTAGAGTTCCTCGGCTTTGTCGTATCTGACAAAGGAATCGAGACAAATCCAAAAAAGGTAGCGGCAATAGCCGACTATCCTTGTCCCAAGACACTAAAGGACCTTAGATCCTTTCTGGGTCTTTCTGGCTATTACAGGAGGTTCATTCAAAATTACGCTAAGTTGGCAAAACCCCTTAGCTCTCTTTTAAGAGGGGAAGACGGACGAGTGTCCAAGAAGAAATCCTCACAAAAACCAATCCACCTCAACGAAGAAGCATTAGAAGCCTTTAAAAGGCTAAAAAGTAGTCTTGTCTCTAACGACATAGTTCTCCGATACCCGGACTTCAATAAAGAATTCCACTTGACTACTGACGCTTCAAATTTTGCAATTGGGGCTGTCCTATCGCAGGATAACCAACCAATATATTTCCTCTCAAGAACGCTTTCGCAGGCGGAAGAAAACTATGCTACGAATGAGAAAGAAATGCTAGCCATAGTTTGGGCACTGAAAGCTCTTAGAAATTACCTTTACGGCAAAGCGAAAGTTAAAATCTTTACGGACCATCAACCCCTGACACATTCCCTTAGTAGTTGGAATGGGAATGCCAGAATCAAAAGATGGAAATCACTCCTTGAGGAATACGACTATAAAATTTTGTACAAACCAGGAAAAGAGAACGTTGTAGCTGATGCGCTATCTCGCATTATCACTACCCCCAATCAAATAAATTCAGTAGTTTCGACCCAGCACAGCGCTGAGAGCTCAGCCGACGACTTAATACCCAGCATTGAAGTACCTATTAATGCTTTCAGAAACCAAATTCATATTAACAAATCTGACGTAACAGGCTATAGTTTTGACATACCGTTTCCGACATTTCATAGACACACCATATCACGACCACAGTAAAACGGAAAGACTTACTAGACATATTAAAAAAATATCTGAACCCCTCTGATCAATGGAATCATAACGACGGATGACATAATGGGCCAAATTCAATCTCTCTACTCAAAGCATTTCAGAAATTATAAAGTACGATTTACTTCTATGAAAGTAGAGGACTTGACGAACGAATCAAACCAAGACGAAGAAATCCTAAGGGTTCATAACAGGGCCCATCGGAATTCTCAAGAAAACAAAATCCAGCTGTCAGAGAAATTCTATTTTCCAAAGATGAAGCAAAAAATAGCTAGACTTACAAAACAATGTAGAGTTTGCAGGGAGGAAAAATACGACAGACATCCCCCAAATCCGGAGCTAAAGGAAACCCCAATTCCAGAATTTCCGGGACACATAATTCATGTAGACATTTATTCTACCGAAAAGAACTTGGTACTGACAGCCATAGACAAGTTCTCAAAGCTGGCACAGGGAAGAATAATTAAGTCTAAGGCAATAGAAGACATAAGAATACCTCTGAGAGACATTATTTTCTACTTTGGCGTGCCCAAGTACATTGTTATGGATAACGAGAAATCATTAAACTCAGCCTCTATCAGATTCATGTTGAACGATCAACTCGGGATTGAGATTTTTAAAGCACCACCCTACAAAAGCACAGTAAACGGCCAGATAGAGAGATTTCACTCTACGCTCTCTGAAATAATGAGATGCTTGGAAGAAACTCATAGAGATTTTCATGAGCTCTTAGATAGAGCCATCTATGAATACAACTATTCTATTCATTCAGTTACAAAGAAACGACCACTTGAGGTATTCTTCGGCAGGAACGTAACGACTAAACCAGAACAATACGAGAAAGCCAGACAGGACAACATTGACCGACTGAAACAGAGACAAAGCGACGACCTTCAATATCACAATAAAAATCGGAAGACTATACTCGACTATAAACCAGGGGACGAAATATTTGTAAAAGTTAATACCAGACTCGGATCAAAATTATCAGCCAGATTCAGAAAAGAAATAGTAAAGGAAAACCGAGACACAACAATACTAACAATTTCAGGGAAAGTCGTTCATAAAAGCAATATTAAGAGCGAATAATCGATTACAGGATATTGGTCGCCGCTGACGTAATACACGGATCCATCGACGTTACCAATTATACTGACGCTCAGACCGCTACCATCAACAAAGGAATCGGCAAAATATGCGTATCCACCACCCGCATAATCCATGTCATAGACCTGGAATTAATCCAAAATACACTCGACAAGCTACAGTACCACACAGAACAGGACCTTAAGACCAACAGTCTATACCATACCTTGCAGCATGAAATCTCCCAAACCTATGTTACCTTCCGTACCATAATGTCGTTTAGAAAACGAAAGACTAGAGCGATAAATATTATAGGCGCTGCTTGGAAATATGTGGCTGGAAGTCCAGACCATGCAGATTTGGTAATGCTAACCGAAAACATGAACAAGCTTATTTCAAATGACAATAAACAATTTATTATTAACAGACAACTCGAAGACCGCATAAATAAGTTAACCAGAATTTCGAACGATTTAGGGAATTCAATCCGAAAGGATTCGTCTTTAAGCAATGAGATTGCTATAAGTTTTCAAAATCAAATTAGACTCATAAAGGAAGAGGTCATAAATATAAAGTACGCCGTACAATGGGCAAAAATAAATGTAATAAATACCTTTTTGTTGGGAGAAATCGAGCTAAGTACAATCAATGACCAATTCAGAAACAGTAATATGCCACCTCTATCTATTGAAGAAATGTTGGAATTTTCTGATGTCTCCATTTTGCATAATGAAACCACTTTACTCTATGTAATAAAAATTCCAAACTTAGAACAAATAGACTATCAAAACCTTCTAATAAAACCTATATTAAAAAATAACATCATTATAAATTTGCCAGAAAAAGAAATATTTCAATATCAAGAAAAAATGTTTGGAATAAAGAAAGATTGTAAGACCTATAATAATGTCAAAATATGTAGTAAAGATAGAATTATTGACTTAAGTAATACTACTTGCCTTCCTAAGTTACTTAGAGGAGAAAAATCGCTGTGTGAATTTAGCAACGCGGACCACGTCCCAGAAATTGAAGAAATTAGTAATGGCATCATCTTCTTGAACGACTTTAACGGCACCGTAAAATGGCAAGATGGAGTACAACAGCTTAAGGGCTCATACCTCGTCAACTTTTGGAACGAGACAATCTTTATCAAGGACAAAGAATACAACAACGTAGAACTGACAATTATGAAAGGTGGATCGCCCACCGTACAGATTGCACCGACGGAGATCGAACGTCTCAGAATCCTCTCCTTAAAATCCCTGGATGAATTGCACATAAACAATACGGAACAACTTCAAAAGCTTCGAACACATTCGTCGGTCAACAGGGTAACGCTTATAGTCCTGATTCATCGTGGCAGTAATCTTAACTTCAGGTCCTACACTGCTATAATGGTAGAAGGAAGGAAGTAATTCTCCATCTTGCATCAACTATTTCCAGCGAAACCATCGAGATGTCAAAACTGCAACAGAACAATAATAGCACCCCAATCGAAACTCAAAAACAGCCAGAACGCACCACGCCTTATTCATTCGGACCAAAATTCAACGATATTCCATTCTTCGCTTGAGGACAAGCGTCAATCGGAGGGGGAAGAGTTATTGTCACAGATGTCAACCCCGGACATCTTCCCAAATAACACTTTAAATTCAAACTTATTCCGCAATGCAAAACAAAGCCTAAAGAATTCTGACCTAGCGTCTGGCCAATTTCCTGCGCACGCCAAGTGCAGCTGCAACTCTTGCCCAACATCGCCGTAATCAAATTTCAGCACAAGCCAAGTGCAAAACAGTTCTAGGAAGGTTGCACAACATCGCCGCTGACCGCCGCAGCCGACGTCGCCGCCACAACCCACAGCTTAGTTAGGGCTGAATTGTTATGAGTAAAATTAGTCTCACAACATTCGGAAATATTACAAGGTCTTGTGGTCTCCAAAACAAATTCGTTCTCTTTTTTATTTCTCGTTGGAACAAAGAAATTTAACTGAAATCTACGATATCTAGCGTTTGTTTTAGAATTCGGTTTTGGCTTGCGTATTAGCGTTGGTTGGTTACCAAAAATATCCTAACAAAATGAAACCCTCCGAAAGAAATTTCTAGGACACAGAGAAATGGCTTTGGGTGAGATATTTTTGGGCCACCTTCGAAAATGATGGTGATCTTTTTTTGGTCTACCACGAGGGAACAAATCTTTCTGCAAGCGGTGCAGCTGAATGTGTGAGAAAAGTGTGAGCTCTCTGTAAAGTACTTTTAAGCTTTACGCATCACACTGACGACGCTTTATCTTTATTGTTGTATCATGACTCTGATCTTGAGTTTAATTAGCTGGGACGTTGAGTGGATAAGCAGAGCTTCCACTGAGTACCATTCATATTGTACCTTTTGTCTACTTTTCATTTGCCTACGCCCCTCAACTACAGCCCAATTCACTACAACAGTGATCTCTGCTCATACACAACTCAATACAATTTCATGGCACATCCTTTGGCAACAACTTTGATATCCTTTCTACCATTATCACTAATGGACTGAATTTCTATTACTTCCGCTTACATTCAACCCTCAAAAGAGTTCAGCTTAACAACTCTATATAATGATTTACCAACTAACAACAATTGCATAATCCTAGGTCTTTTCAATGCATGCCACTCAAAATGGGGATCGCCCATCTGTTATAAGAAAGGGAAAATAATAAGCAAACTAATTGACACTGATAACCTTGTAGTACTAAATGATGGATCAGCCACACATTTCAGCACACATACCTCGTTGACACACATTGATATTTCAGTTTGCTCGCCCATCCTCGCCCCTTTTGCCAAATGAAGCATCGAAACTGACCTTTGTGGCAGTGATCATTTCCCTTTTTACTAAGAACACCCGGAACATAGAAATGTTTCCTAAAAGAAGATTCCTTCAACTACTTGCCAACTGGGACAGGTACACAAACCTTACTGAAATAATAAGCTCTAAGCTAAAAATTATCCCCAATATAAAGTAGAAAGCAGCAAATTTGCCAAAAATTATCTTAAAGAGCTCAAATAAATCTATCCCGCAGACAGCAGACAACAAAACCCAACACAGGGTCCCCTGGTGGAATCCTAGACTAGCAGCACTTCGTAGAGACAAACAAAACATGTGGCGCAAATTAAAAAAAACAACATTTCAACACAGAACATATTAAATTACAAAAGAGCTAATACTCTTTTTGAAAGGGAACTCAGAATCGCAAAAAATTAAGCTTTGCATTTGTTTACATCAGACATTCAACCCTCTTCTAGTCCTAAATTGGTATGGCATAATATTAAAAGATTCTGTGGCCTAAAAACTGCCTTACCAATACGTGTTATTCACCCTCGGAATCAAAATTCACAACCCCTGACATTGAAAACTGGTATTGCAAATGAGTTTTGTTCGTTCTGGTCGGAAATTTTTGCTGCCAACAACTTTAAAAGCTGCTTTATCTCTTACAAAATCTTAGCCTTCAACAACAATAGCACCATAACTTACCCATTAAGCCCTGACGCCATTGCAGTAGAACAAGATTTCACAATTACTGAATTACTGATTGCATCTAATAAACTTAAAGACAAAACGCCAGGACTTGACAGACTCACGTTTGACATGATCAAGCACACCTCTACAAATACCCAATCTAGACTTCTTGATTTTTTTAACAACCTTTTCAATAACTTCATACCCCAAATCTAGAAACTCAAAACTCTTCTTCAGTCATATCGTCCCATCTCACTAACCCCTGTTTTGCCAAGCTTCTTGACAAGATGATTTTCAATCGACTTTGGTGGTTTCTTGGCAGCAATAAACTACCTAACAAAAATCAGTTTGGTTTCGCCAAAGGCAAATCTGTAAATCTGTACCAGATCTCTTCAAAAGAAACACCATATATCTGTAATTGCTCTTCATTTTGCGAAAGCTTTTGATAAAATTGGCATACATACAATTTTGGACCAACTCGTTGGACCCAACTAACTATGTAAAGTATTTTATGACAAGCCGCAAAATAAAAGTTCGAGTAGATAGTATATATTCCCAGACTTCACCTCTCCACAACGGCATCCCCCAGGGATCTCCGATTTCGGTGGTTCTCTTTTCAATAGCTTTTAGCAAATTATGCGATGTCATCACCAAATTCAACTTAAACAAAATAAAGTCTGTCGTCAATTCTGCTCTGAGAGCCAGTCTTGGAGACTTTTTTTTCTTCCCCAAAGTACAATCTACTACACGAATCCCATATTCTCCCACTCGAAATAAGAAGAGACTTTTTAATCTCAATCAACTAAAATCATTACCAAACAGATGTTGGGGAAGTTACCTGTCCAGAGGTAACAAAATATATTATTAATCTGGATCGATCGACCAATTTCACTGACTCCGGCTAATCCGCTGGTACGGGTGATCCAATGTCAGTATGGATCAACAAGCACTGCAAGGTTTTGTAATTTTAATGTATTTATTCGGCAATAATAAACTTAAACTCTTAATCGGTAAACACATCTGACTTTCACGGCGTCACTTTAACAACTACGCATTAACTGTCAGAACTGCAACATGGTTAAACTTAAGAAATACCAAACAGCCTAATGCGTTGATATGACTGTTAGTTTCAACTTAATCTTTCGCAACAACAGCCATAACTCCCCCATCTTAGCTTTAATAAAAACAATTAACAAATCTAAACTCATATCTAAATACAAACAACAATCGGCGCTAACTAAAAAATCCGGTCTTGCTGCGATCATATCTTTCCAATCACTCCTGCTAAATTTCGTTCCGGCAAATGATGACCATTCCGGCACTTTAACAACTGTTCAATCGACATTTCTCTCAGCTCCTTTAAAAAACAAAACACCAAACCAATAATCTATCAACAATTATTTAACGAAACCAAAGAGTCCTATGAACGATTTGACTTTATGAATACAGAAGACTCAAAAATGAATGATATTATCAGTTACAGTGTAACCACCCAGGGCAAATGCATCTCTAACTCCGTCTTACCACTCCATACCTCGGTTTATACCGCAGAACTAATTGCAATTCAACATGCCATAATTCTCGCTGTTCCTTCGCGAAATGAAGTCGTGATCTGCACCGATTCACTTTCTTCTATTCAAAGCATCTAAAATCAGAGCAATCAATGTATATATTCAAAAAACCTTCGCGATAGACTGCAAGCACCTCAACTTGGTATCGAGAAATCCACCGTGACTGCACGGATCTGTTACGAACTAGCGCTCTTGCTAATACACTCAGAACTGACATAACCAAATTTATAAGACTAAGCCTGGGCCACACTAGGCTCACTCATGCTTTCTTATATGATAGTAGCTTAGGAAGTTATTGCCAATTCTGCAATAACAATGCCAATAACTTCTGCCAAACACATCATTGCTGAATGACCTAATTTTTCACCCATAAGAGCACAAAGTTTCCACTACTCAAACCCCCTACAATACCTTTCCTTGCCCAATCCAGACAACTTCATTTAAATCATTAAGTATCTTAAAGATTGTAGTATTTACAAGCGTATCTAATTTGCATCTTATAAGATGCCTCTAAAAATCCTTAGTAACCCATCGTGAGATTAGATAATAAAAAGGTTCATCTTAAAGCACTTTGTTCACACCCACATTGAAATAAATCTTTTTGTAAGTAAGTACATACTAAAATTGTTGACCGTGTTCAATATAAGTACACTGACTAAAAAACTAAAATGTATATTTAGTAAGATCTGAAACATTGAATTTATCTATATAATTACGATATCCACATTCAATCAAAATCAAAAATAAATCAATTCAGTTTTATGTTCTTTTATTTCACACCATGTGGTGTGATGATCAAATTAAGACTAAAGTACAATCTGTGGATTATGTTCTATATAAAGGGATAAAAGACGCTTTGGCGTACCAACTCTGTACCAACGAAATTATACGCTCAGCATAAATTTTGATGCAGCAGTAGCAGCTGAAAGCAGCGCTGCTACTGCGCCGCAGGAGCGGACAGACTTGTGATCATAACTCGACAACCGTTCATCCGATCTTCACCATTCCTTTGCCGTCCTTCATAAACACCCTGATCTTCCGATTGACGCTTTCCTCCTGATGATTTATTAACATTTTGTATCTTTGTTTTATTTCAAAAATCTCTATTGGAAACGCCTTAAAACCAAATTCGACTAATTTCGAAGTTAAAAGGTTAAAAGGCGGCATAGCTGAAAATCTAGCGTTTTAACTGTTGAAGAGAGTTTATAAGTTAAATACATATAAGAAATGTTAAGTTATTTTGATGTAGTTTATTCAGAAATTTAACATACTTCTTGCATCAATTAGTGGCTTAAGCAATTCGCTGACTCAGTAGTGCGCGATTGTGAAATCACTCGTAAACAGCCTCTGTGGCAGGGCGAACTGAAATTCGAGCGTATTTCGATTGAAATTGATTTCTGTGGCACCCCTGATTAGTTTAGATTAAAAGTTTAGATATTATTTCGTTTTGATGTGCCGTTTTTTTCTTGGCTCGCTTGGGGTTTGTTTAAATTCTCTTGTGTGGAAATCATCGAGCATTAAATAAGACAACAGTATTATTTAGTAACAGTAATTCTTCCAATATTTCCTACCTCTTCCACTTCAGATTTGCCAAGTAGCATAATTAACTTATATTCATAAATAGATTATGAATAGATTGTGTAGATTCTTAAACTGCATATTCTGCAACAAACTACTATTAAAATATCTAAAAAAATAGATTTCACATTTTCTATCCGCATGTTTTGCTCTCACACTGCTGGCCGTTCATTGAAAATTACACAGTGTTACAAAAAAAATTCTAAGCATACTTTTTACGAGACCCAATACATTTTGTTGTGCAGGTCGAGTATGGCATTACCTCACACTTGGTTTCTTCCTAACACCCCCAAAATCTGAAATTATGGCCCAAAAACCGAATTTGGCTTTTTTGACTCATTTAAATTGACATTTCCCACGTCTGATTGAGTATAAACTTTGCAATTCCGATAGCGACAAGAGGAACCAAAAATATAACAATCAATGGCTTGACAGATGTAGCTCGAGGGCTGAGAAATGCGGGTTACAGATGTGGCATTATCAATGATTATCAATGACATATGTGCCCCTATAAGTAGCATGTATTGATATTGTCCATCTAGAACCAGGGTAAGGTGTGAAGCCTACGAATTGTAAAGATTTCCTCGGTCCAATCTTGCCCAGGCGTGGCCCATCCAACCAGCAGGCAGCAAGAAAGTCGTCCAAAAAACAAATTCTTCTGCTCAGAAGAGGAAAATAAGGGTGTTTGTCCAATCTGCGACGTTCGCGCAAAGCTGGCTAATCCCTGAAGTCCATACGGCAAGAAAGGTAATCCAGATCGCTCTAGCAATCAACAATTTCCAATGCCTTACAGCTCACAGTGATTCCTCCCATATGCCAAAAATAAAAAAGTCAAAGTTAAAATGTTGACTTTAAATGTATCAACACCTCTTCATAATTGGTCTAGCTATTAAACTGTATACTTGTTTTTGTTTTGTTCTTACTCTCCTCTTCAAGAATAGCATCAAAAGAGACAGCATGATATTAATTTGACAATTGCAGCGTGAGCAACTTGCAAGTACAGCTCTCAATAAAAAAATTAAAAAAGCATTTAAATAATTGAAAAATAAAGGTATTAACTATATTTATACAACAAAAAGTATATGTACTTCCTGCTGTGATTTGTGTAAATCGGTATTGTGTTAAATACTTTATTGTGGACGTTCTGTCTTTGTCTTTGCTGTGTTTCGTTAGAGTTTTAGTTATGACCGTCACCTCACAACTCAATAAATCTTTTTGTATATGATTTATTAACATTTTAAGCTTATGATTATGTGATTATGTACACAAAAAGGTAACCTAACCTCAACTTTAAAAAAAATCGCAAAATTGCTTAGTGTCGATTGGAGAGCTTTTTGAAGAAGCTGCAGAAGCAAAAAACAAAGACATAAAATTGTTTAGGCTGAAGCATATGCGCAAAATTTCAAGAGTCCTAACGAACACAGATTGCTTCTAAGCTCTGATCCTTTCATAACGGGTCAAAGAAAGCTTCCATGTAAGCCAAAGTCGAAGCTATTAAAATCAGCTATTGATTTACTGGAACAATCTAAATAAAGTATATATTTTTCTTATATATTATATATTTGTTGAATTTTCCCTTTTTATTTGTTGAAGTTTTACTTTGTAATTAAAGCGTGAACCATGAAAAAATCTTTAGTAATTTTGTGGTTGTTGTTGTTATAATTATGTTACATTTTTGCCGTTTGTCGTTTAAAACAAAATGATTTTTCCAACAAAACCCCGATTTAAAACTGATTATTCCTATGGCAGCTATATGATATAGTATCCCGATTTTCACTAAGCTCGCCCTGGTTATATTAAGTTGTTTTTAATTAAGAATTATAAGGTTGCGTTGCAATACAATGGAAAACAAAAAAGTTTTCCATAAAAACACTTGATTTCAGACCGATCGTTCATATAACAGCTATATGATATGGTGGTCCGATCCGTCTGATTTTTAAACATCATCGTACTATAAATTTATAAAAATTTTGTGTCAAGTTTCAAGCCTCTAGCTTAACTAGAAGTATTTTTGGCCGCCCTCCCCACACAACAGGAACCAGTGTGCAGCTGTTGGTTCCCCTTAAAATTTAATTTCAGACAAGGGAGTCGTTTTCTCTAAAGCTGTGTGGTATCCGATAATATCCAGACGAGAGGAGAGGAAAAGTTTTAGCAACCTCGTGGCGGAGAGAGAGAGAGAGAGAAATGAACGGGCGTAGTGGCCTAAAGGTGGCAGAGAAATCTGTCCAAATTCAGATGTGCAAAGCATTGTTACGATTAAAAATAATCGTTTATCCTATCAGTTTTGCGAAAAAATAAGTGTTAAAACCCCCCCGATCTCACAAAAAAACCTAAAAGATCAAAATTCAATATAACTGATATCAAGGACCCAATCAAGCAAATAAGTGATGCTAAAATTTTGTGCACGAGATCTTAGTAAGTCTTAAGCAAAAGCTTACTGGGGTGTCAACGCAAAAGAGGCGCTTAAGCGGTATTCGTTCTCTACAGGTAAAAGTGGGTCACTTCTTTGTTTTGATTGTGATTTACAAAAATTTTGTTGGCAACAACTCAGCTGTTCGAGTAAAAGAAAAAAAAGAGAAAACCCCCTTACACGTTCTCGTCAATACAAAATGATTTCAGCTGAATTGTTCATAGCCAATGGTTCCAAAAATTTATGTGCTGCTTGTTGAAAAGTAATTAATATTAAAGTAATATTATAAACATGCACAATTCATTTATGATGATACCGTTTTAAAGTCACTTTACTTTGGAATTTTCATTTTCATGTGCATATATTGTTCCATATTATGCATGCTACTTGAGTATATATTGCTATATTTTCTGGATTTCAGCTGTGAATAACTTTTGTGAAAGCTTGGTAGTAAAACAACTATATATAAATGAAAATGAAAATCACAAACCTAGCAAGAACCGTTTTTTTCTCAGTTCCTACAAAACCGTTAGGGCATGTTTCCCTTTTTTTTTTGTAAATTTGATTTCCTCTTAAACATCTAAAGTATCTGAATTAACTCAAATTAACTAAGAAATTATGAGTAATATTATACTATTTTTACTATCTGGTAGCAGACTATAATTACGATCAATTAAAATCCAGGATAAATTCTGTACATAATTATGGCACGTTCGCTACTAGAATCGTCTGAAGTTTTTGTTATGATTTTTAAGAATAAATATTGAAATTAATGGAGGTCTAAAAATATTACGAATTTTCATGAAGGTACACTGGAAAAAGAAATCAATCCGAAACGGGAGGAACCGATCCGAGAAAATATTGATCTGCCTCACATTTTTTATTTTTAATCCCAAAAAACAGGATTGCTTTAATCCTGTTCCGGGATTACCCTGTTTTCAATCCCGTTTCGGAATGATTTCATATTTTTTTTCTGTGTATAATGAGTTAGGGGTAGAAGGGCTTCTGCGTATGGGAATGGGCAATACTATCAATTGCAAAACGCCCGTTCAAAGGTAGGATGGGTTTAGTTGCAAGGCTGCTAAAACATCAATGCAGCTGCCGAAGACAACTGGTACTGATCCTCTGGGATATTTTATGTTAGTTTTGGGGTTTTGATTATTCTATTGGCAAGGGATTATTTTTTTATTATTTATTTTTATTATGTACGACAAGCAGGTGGAAACCGATGACAGCAAACAACCCCCCATCCGACTGCTTTTGCTAGCTGAGTCCCATCCGCTGTTTTCGTTGATCCGACTTCTGTTGTCATGTTACTGGTGTAGTCGTGGAAAGTTGTTTAAAGCCCCAACTAACTAGGTAGCCGTTACACACTAACTCGCTTATTGTTTCTTAGACATCATTTTGAAACACTATGTCCTTGGTTTAGCTGACTGGTGCCTTTTGTGGAGAATGCAGATGTGTTGAGTCATCTCATAGTGTGACTATTTTTATGATCTGTACCAATGGTAAGAAAAGGGGAAGCATCAAATAAAGCTGCAAATAATGCCCACCAGTAGACTCTGTCTTGTGCAAGCTGGCACCAGCTGGTCACATATAGCATCCCAATATCTTCCAGCAACTGGTCTTCTCATATCAGTTTCGGTCGTCCTTTTTGGTTCTTTTCTCAAGTTCGTTTGCCCCTAACTATATATTTCATTCACGGATTACTCATCCGTATCTTTATTGCATGATTCATCAAAATAAATATTTTCTTCGACATTTTGGTAACGGCAAATGATGCCAGCAGGACATGGACCCAATTCACCGTCCCGAAATATCCTCTCTTAATTTTTGGTAAGCTTCTGCACACCCCACGGTTCGCTTCTTTTGAAGAAGCCCCTAAAACCACAAGAGGTACACAGAGTAAAAACGTCATATCTCCCACAGTCTTAAAGACAGATGGTTTGTACCTTGTAGACATATTAAGTAAGCAGGATTACTTATCGATCCGCCAAGGGAATGGTGAAGATCGGATGTTATAAGCAGTAGCAGCGCTGCTTTCAGCTGCTAATGCAGCATCAAAATGTATGCCGACCGTATAATTTCGTTGGAACAGAGTATGTTATAGTCGGGCCTGTCCGACTTTCCATCTTCTTAATATTCGTCAGGTCACAGTGTTTGGTAATAATGTTATTCACACACATCTCAAAGATATTTTTGCCTATATTTGGGCGAAGGCTAATGGGTTTTAGATCAGTGGTGGGTCTGTCTCTTTCTTTGGCAATACAATTAGTTTCGCCTCTTTTTATTTTTGGGGGAAATATCCATTGTTTAGCAGATTATTATATAATATGCAATATTCGTTTATTTTTTTGAAAGCTGCATATGTAATACCATCCAGGCCTAAGGAAAATTTATCTTTAAGTTTGGAAAGAATATATTTCAGTTTGTACTGTTTGTACAGTTTGGTACAGTTTGTACAGTTTGGTACTGAAGTATTCATATGCTTGATCGTCAGTTGGTTTGCAAGTGCGTTCGGACTGAAATCAGTTTTAGTTAGGTGTTGTTCTATGATGTTTGTTTTTATTTGAATAAATCTACTGTAACATTCTTTCGTTAAGTTATGAGTGTTATTCTGGGGATTGCTTGCTTTAGGGGAATAGATGATTTCGAAATATGATACGATGGCATTCAGGATATCATCGTGGTTACGTGGTGAATGGGTATTCGACCTATGGTCTGTTTCTATATTTGATGGTATTGCGGCAATGTCTAATATTTGTTGAGAGCTTGCTGTGACCTTGATTAATTGTAGATGTTCTGTTTAAAATGTAATTTTTTGTGCTGTAAATATTTTCAAAATATTTGTTTATAGCTTGTAGGATTTCTTTTTTCTGGATATTAATAAGCCGTAGTTTGTTTTTCTGCACGTATATTCGGAACTTAAGAGAGGTCATTCTACTCTATCTTGTGCTTTTATTTTGGATAACATGTTGCTTCCTCATAGGGTTTTTTTTACGGTTTTAGACATGTATTTTTTTTAGATTGTTAGGTTAGGTTAGGTTAAATAGGCTGCTCGGCGGAGGCCGAGTTCACCCAGAGGCCTTTTGGCCCATTGTGATGCCTAGTAAGGGGTTGGGGGTTTGCGAGGGGAGGGGGTAGTGGGTATTGGCGGTCAGATTCTGCTCCAACTCTCTATTTAAACCATTTTGAGAAATCCACAAAAAGAGCCAGGTCTTCTAGGGGCACATTTGCCAGACTGCCCAGGACATCAAAGAATGGTTTGCCCAGATGATGGGTGCGTTTCCTAAGAAGTGAAGTGCAGTCGCATGGAAGGTGATGGATGCTTTCTATTTCCTCCTCGTTCCCACAGCTACGGTAGAAGTCATGGTGGGGCACGCGCATCCTGGTGGCCATTTGACCGATGGTGCAGTGCCCCGTTATGACTCCTACCATAGTTCTCATCCTGTTCTTGCTAAAGTGTAGGAGTTGGGAAGTTCTTTTAATTGAGTATCTTGACCACAATGATCGGGAGATGTGACAACCGGGTGCGAATTCCCATTGTCGTTCTGCCCTATTTCTGGCCCTCCACTTCAGTTCCGTCATGATGTCCTGCAAGGGTCTTTGAATGTCCCTAATCGCCTGCGTCGGTGGCAGCGCTGAGCCGTTCCTAGCGCACTCGTCTGCTCCCTCGTTGCCCGGTATGCCTGCGTGACCAGGTATCCAGACGAGGGTGATGGAGTGCTGTTGGAGTTGGTTCAGTGCTGTCGCCGTGCTGCGGACTAGGACGCTCTTAGTGGCGGAGAGACAGACAGACAGACTGACAGACGGACATGGCTATATCGACTCGGCTGTTGATGCTGATCAATAATTTGGCTGTTAGATACTTTTGCACAAACCTCTTATACTCTGTGTACCTCCGAAATTCGAGAATAATCATCTCCAAACCACTGATATTTTAATTAATAATAAGAAAATTACCCTTTTTTCATATCGATGGCGCGATATTTTGTTAATCTTTATTTGAATATTTTATTTCAGGTATCAAAATAAAATGAGAGGAACCGTCGGATTTACCGAAAACGAGATGAACTCTTGCATGATAAATATGCCCCCAGGAGCACCAAAACTCACCATTCTTTCATTCAAGGGAGCTTTCCATGGTCGCACTCTAGGAGCACTCTCAACAACACATTCAAAGTATATTCACAAGCTGGATGTTCCATCCTTTGATTGGCCCATAGCATCATTCCCGCAATACAAGTATCCTTTAGAAGATAATGTGTTGGAAAATGAAAAAGAAGACAAAAAGAGTTTAGAAGAAGTAGAGTTCCTGATTGAAGAATATTCGAAGAAAAATATACCTGTAGCTGGTGTTGTTGTAGAACCAATACAAAGCGAAGGCGGTGATAATGAAGCTTCACCAGAATTCTTTAAAAGCCTGCAAAGTATTTGTAAGAAAAACAATGTTGCACTTCTGATCGATGAAGTTCAAACCGGCGGCGGCAGCACTGGCAAGTTTTGGTGCCATGAACACTTTAATCTTGAGTTTCCGCCTGATGTCGTCACGTTTAGTAAGAAGCTGCAGTTGGGTGGATACTTTCATAACGAAGACTTGATACCAAATGAACCATATCGGATATTTAACACCTGGATGGGAGATCCCGGGAAAGTGCTACTTTTGGAAGAAATAGTAAAGTTATACTTGAAGATAGGCTTTTGGAAAATGTTAAAACCGCTGGTTCTGTTTTAAAAACGGGCTGTTTGAACTTAGAAAAGGAATTTTCACATATTCTAAACTCCACCCGAGGCCGAGGTACATTTTTAGCTGTTAACTGTACCAATTCAAAAGTTCGAGATATAATAAATTTAAAATTAAAGCAGAACGGTATTCAAACTGTTGGCTGTGGTGAAATATCAATTCGTTTTCATCCAGCATTGGTGTTTAAAGAACATCATGCCAACATTGTCTTAGATCGCTTCAGAAATGTCTTGCAAACTGTCTAGGCTCACAATTATGAAAGAATGTGCTTTTATAATAATAAAATGTACACGCATTAACTATATATATATGAAAATACTTAATATACAACAAAATAAACATCGGTATAAACACACAGGTCTCAGAGAAGAGAAGAGATAGAGGATTGACATGTAAGGTACATATGCCTTATATACCTGCAGGCAGATCAAGTTTATTTTTAGTTTTAATTTTATTTGAAATTTAATAAATTACGTGAAGCCCGGAACAGGCCTGATAGAGACAGTGAAGAGGTAAGAAGAAGAAAAATAAGAAAATGCAGACTTACAAATACAAAGAGGCACAAAACTATAATTAAAAATAAAATAAAAGAGTAACGAATAATAAAAAATTATAAATCTAAAAATATAATAAAATAAAAATAAATGGAAATAAATAACCGAAAAATCTCTGACCCGGTGGGGGATTTATTTGCCAGTCCGGCACGCTATGCCCCTATTCACAGATACGAGTGGTCAGAGAATTTCACGGAGATAAGTGAAAAGGGACGTTTTTAAGGAGAAAAGAGAGAGATATGTTGAGAGAAGGTGATAAAGATCGTTGTAGTCTTGACATAAAACCCGAAATCTATTATGCTGGGCATAATCAGTTAAGCATCTAGACAAGATTAAAGGAAATAAGTTTCTGGTTGCCCTAGAAGGAACAGAGAAGTTAAGGCGATGTAAAAGTAAGAAGAATCTACATCACCGATAATTAACTTGTGAAGAAAAGAAACACCCAAGACGTTAGCTAGCGAAGGAAGGTCTATTAGCAAGAGTCTTCTGGAGTACGATGGCAAACAAAGGTTAGGGTCCCAGTTAAGGCCACGAAGGGCAAAATGCAAAATTTGTTTTTGAACTGATTCAATACGATCAACATGCTTTTATACTGCGGACACCATACGGATGAACAGTATTCGAGCACGGGACGAATGATTTACGAAGCACCAAGACTGCAAGGAGTTAAGATCATCTTGCAATCCAATAGAATGAATCGGGTTGTTGAAAGACAAAATAAGTATAACGTCATCGGCAAACATGAGTATTCGAGAATATGACAATGTTGTAGGGAGATCATTAATAACAAGTAAGGGCGCTGCAGTCGAGTTTCCCGACCACAAAATACCCTGTTCATTTGTTTTCATTTAATTGTTTTTGAATTTCATAAAATTATCCCAAATGTAGGCAACACTTTTTTCTAGTAATGACCAACAAGTAGGGGGGGTCCTCTTATCAGCTCAACTGTTTCGCTTATAACTCCGGTGTTTTTTGACCGATCTGATTGTACTTTTCAGAATAGATAGATATTGGGCCTAGCTTGATGTATACTAAACCACGAGGCTCTAACTTCAAAATTGTGGATCTGACGCCTATTTAGGTCTAGGATTTCTAGAGGAGGTCTAGGTTTTTTGGGGATAAAAGGGGGACGGGGTGGAATTTTTCAAATCTGAAACAAACTTGATCTGCGTACAGCATAAATCTACCTTTGTGGCTCTATCTCTTATAGTCTCTGAGATCGACGCGTTCATACAGACAGACAGACGGACAGACGGACGGACGGACGGACGGACGGACGGACAGACGGACAGACGGACAGACGGACAGACGGACATGGCTATATCGACTCGGCTGTTCATGCTGATCAAGAATATATATACTTTATGGGGTCGGAAAATTTTCCTTCTCCCTGTTACATACATTCGCACAACTTCATGATCCCCCTTTTCCCATTTTCAATGGGAACAGGGTATAAAAAGAGTAAAGAACAGAGGACCTAGGTGGCTACATTGAGGTACACCAGAGGTTACAGACACAGGTTTTGAAGTATTAGAACGACAGAGTCAAAGGCTTTACTAAAGTCGGTGTAAATGACATCAGTTTGCTTTTTCACCAGGAATCCATCATTAACTAGCGAAGTAAATTCAAGCAAATTGGTCGTTGTTGACCGACGCTTTATGAAACCATGCTGGAAAGGTGACAAAATAGATTAACAATAATGCTGCAAAGTGGAGGTTATAATCTCTTCAAACAATTTCGGAATGACGGATAGCTTTACAATGCTTCTTTTTATGAAAAACTTCCCATAAAGAAGTAGAACACTCTTTGAGGACACATCGAGGAATGTTGTCAGGCCCAGGATAGAATGAAGATTTTAGTGATTTTAAAAATGAAAGAAGATAAGTTTCGGAAATTTTGGGATCACCTATAGAGTTGGAAGAAGTAATGTTATAAGGATAAGAAGTGTTAGCATATTGGATAGAGGAATAATTTGATTGGAAGAAATCAGCGAACAGCTGTGGAATCACTGCTATCTACGAGTTCACAAAGCTATGGAATTGCTTTGGATTTTGTGCGAATTGAATTTTGCACCGAGCAAGATAATTGTTATAGCACTCAGAGTTAAAAAGTGTAAAGTTAGATTTTGCTATTGAATATTTAGAAAAATAAATTGCAGAACCAGTTTGTTTATACTTTTTAAAGCATCTAGATTTAATATTTTTCAAATTATATAATCTATGACAGTACCAAGGGGGATTTAGTGACGCTGTGGAAGCGACGCTATTAGGAATGCAGATATCTAAGAGAGAATTAATAGACAAGTAGAAAAATGTAACTGCAAAATCTTAATCAATCGAATTATACAATGGAGACCAGCGAAGTGAAGTTTCCTTTACGGAAGCAACGACGAGGTATATTGGGGATTTTGGGATTTGAAGTGGCAGGTTCAAATACTGAAAGCGAGACTTTCAGTGTAGGATGGTAAGAATCTTCGGGTAGTGATAGAGGGGGAGACCTAGAGACACTGGCATTGGTGCTATCAGTGACAAAAATAAGATCTAACAATTTATTTAAATTGTTTTGTACTGGATTAATTTGAAAAAGAGACATGTCAAGCAGACAATCTAAAAAATCATGCTGTACTGATGGTAGAAGGTAAGTCGACCCATTAGGATTTGACTATGTGATTTTTGGCAAGTTAAAATCACCTACAACATCCAGTGTGTCAATGTCCCGTAAGTGGGCTAAAACATCTTTAATGCAGGCTACATGGTGCATATAAATATCAATATCGGACGGAGGTGGAATATAAGAACAGGTAATAAATAAAGAACATAATGGAAAAGTTACCTTGACGGCAACAAATTCAACATCCACAGGCTTTTCAACAATGATCAGTTCGGAACTGTGGCTGCGATCTGTATACCGCCACCTTTGCGACTTGGTCGATCATGTCGATAGATAAAAAATTATTTGACAAGATTTCACAATCAGAAATGGTGGATTTTAACCATTTTAAATGAATACTTACAGCGAATAACCAAAATTTTCTGATCTGATCTTTTTGTTTTTAATAAGTTATATTGTTCTTAATATACTTTTTGTTATTAACAAATGTGTTCAATATTATAAGCTATGGCTGATGGTTATAAACCAAGCCTTTGTTGTCAAATAAAAACACTACTACTACTATTACTATTAGTTTTGTAAAGATTTCCAAGGCAACTGAAATTCTTTCAATTTAAGTTTACGACTATCCATAGAAATAATGTAATCGAAAATATTCATAGTTTTAAGTCTTTATAATCGTTTGATTTTAGGAAGATATGAAAGTTTTTGGAATTGATCTGTCGCGAAAAAGACACGAAATTGAAACGCATTAAATTGAAGCGCATCACTCATGTTTATATTTTAAAATATAATATTAATGAATAAAGTACGTTTAACTTAAACTAAAGTCGACCAATTAACATTTTTTAATTTCGCGTTGTCAATTGGAGTTTCGCGGCCTATTAAGTGTTTTCGTTTTGATGAAATTTCAAGGGCAGACACTCCAAGACTTGGAAGGAATTTCGTAGAAAGCGTAGACTTTTGGCCAACGAACGCATCACATTGACCTTGACTAACCAACACGGCTGTGAGTAGGAGCATAACTAGCCACAGTGAAAATAAAATACTTCCATCATGTTGTCATTGGTGCTAGCGAATTAAACGACGCACAGTTCGTGAACTAGTTCCGGATGGTTAATGCCCAAATATTACTTGGGATCAAAAGGAAACGATATGACGAGGAAAGTGAAACAACAATGATTAAAAAGTGAACAAAAATCAAGAGTGAAATTGCTGGCATTTTGGTAGGTCTAAAAGAACTAACTTCGGCAGTAAATAAAAAGCAAAGAGACAAAGCGATTATAAGCCAACGAATGATAAGTGAAGTGCAAGATGAACAGCAATGTTGCATCGTATCCTTTTTGTATGTGGCTGGTTGCCACCAACACCTGAAAAATCCAACCAATGATATTTTAAGCGAGTAACCAATTGACGCCCAAATGGATTCTATTCGGCATGCAGACTCGTTGGGAGTAAATCTATCAGTGAGCGAGTTTTCATCATGGTTAGTTATTAGAGTGGTTAGTCTGCTACCTATATCCGAAAGACCAAATAATCAGAAGATTATAAAACCGGATTTAGCTACCAATCAAATTCAGTCCACATGCCTACTGGGGACATAGTAGTTCAATTGTATGGCAAAAGCCAAATATGGAATTTATGGATTTACACGTGTTCATCACAAAACTCTACATAAATCTTTACACAAATTACAGTCAAATTTTACTAAAAATCAAAGTCAAAATTCTGAAAAGCCATCACCGATGCTTACTTTAAGTTCCATTGAGGTAGGTTAGGTTAGGTTAAATAGGCTGCTCGTCAGAGGCCGAGTTCACCCAGAGGCCTTTTGGCCCATTGTGATGCCTAGTAAGGGGTTGGGGGTTTGCGAGGGGAGGGGGTAGTGGGTATTGACGGTCAGATTCTGCTCAAACTCTCTATTTAAACCATTTTGAGAAATCCACAAAAAGAGCCAGGACTTCTAGGGGCACATTTGCCAGACTGCCCAGGACTTCAAAGAATGGTTTGCCCAGATGATGGGTGCGTTTCCTAAGAAGTGCAGGGCAGTCGCATGGAAGGAGATGGATGCTTTCTATTTCCTCCTCGTTCCCACAGCTACGGTAGAAGTCATGGTGGGGCACGCGCATCCTAGTGGCCATTTGACCGATGGTGCAGTGCCCCGTTATGACTCCTACCATAGTTCTCATCTTGTTCTTGCTAAAGTGTAGGAGTTGGGAAGTTTTTTTAGGTGAGTATCTTGGCCAGAGTGATCGGGAGATGTGATAACCGGGTGCGAGGTCCCATTGTCGTTCTGCCCTATTTCTGGCTCTCCACTTCAATTCATGATGTCCTGAAAGGGTCTTTGAATGTCCGTTACCACCTACGTCGCTGGTAGCGCTGAGCCGTTCCTAGAGCACTCGTCTGCTCCCTCGTTGCTCGGTATGCCTGCGTGACCAGGTATCCAGACGAGGGTGATAGAGTGCTGTTGGATTTGGTTCAGTACTGTCGCCGTGCTGCGGACTAGGACGCTCTTAGTGGCGTTTGATGACAGAGCCTTAATAACCGCCGGGCTGTCGACCAAGATTGAAATGCTCCTTGGAGTTTCATCCAAGGTGTATACCAATTTAGCCGCCTGCCAGATAGCATAAATCTCTGCCTGGAAAACGCTACACCAGTTTGGTAGACGGAATGAGAGCTGTGTCGCTAGTTCTTCGGAGAAGATGCCTGCTCCTGTACCTTCATCCGTTTTTGAACCGTCTGTATAGATGGATAGCTCGTTCTCCCTGATGGTAGTGTCTTGCTTCCATTCCTCTCTCTCCGGGAACCGTGTTCCCAAGTTGTCGTTCCATTTCTGAACTGGCATGCAGTAGTCACTTCTCTTTGCCTCTGCACTTATTGCTACTTCCTGTAGGATACTGCTGTGGCCTGAAGTAGATGTTTTAAGAAGTTTCAGTTCCCGGAGTCTTACTGCGCTTCTCTTCAGGAAAGTGTCTACTGGTTGCATCCTGCAATGCCCAGGCAAGCTGCTCTTTGTACCTTATGGAGGTTGTTTAGGTGGGATTTGGTGTTGGCCGCCTTCCACCATACCAGCGCTCCATAGGTAAGGATAGGTCTGACGACCGCTGTGTATAACCAATAAATGATATACGGCTGCAGTCCCCACTTCCTACCAAAGGCCTTTTTCCAGGCATAGTACGCGCCTAATGCCTTCTTCATTCTTTCCTCAGAGTTTATCTTCTAAGAGAGTTTTGAGAAAAGAATGACGCCCAGATACTTCGCTTCGTTGACCCGATTGAGGTGCGTTCCCCCAATGGATAGGAGTGTGAACTCAGGGATCTTGTATATCCTTGTGAACAGCACCAGTTGGGTCTTCTGTGGGTTAACCCCTAGACCGTTCTGGTGTGCCCATCTTAGGGTTCTAGCAAGAGCAGAATCTCATAGCTCACTGATTATTGGTAAAAATTTACCCGTTATCATTAGAACCAGGTTATCTGCATATGCTGTCACCCTACATCCGTTACACTTCAAGGTAAGAAGATGCTCGTTGAGAACCAGGTTCCAAAGAAGCGGGGATTTTACTCCCCCCCCCCCCCTGCGGAGTGCCTCTCATAGTTCTTCTTCTTACGCAGCCTGCACAGAGAGTGGAGTTGATTACTCGGCTGCTAAGCATGTTCCTTAGCCAGTGAGTAATCATCGGGTGTGAGCCGACATTGGCAAGAGCTGCCGTAATCGACTCGGACCTGACGTTGTTGAAAGCTCCCTCGATGTCGACGAAGGCCGCCAACGCAAACGCCTTCTGATTCAGCGATTCCTCAATGCTCCCTACCACTTCATGTAGTGTGGTGTCAACAGATCTACCCTTAAGGTAGGCGTGCTGCGCACCGCTAAACATTCGTGGTGTGAGCTTGCTTCTCAGGAGGATGTCCAGGAGTCTTTCCATCGTTTTTAAAAGAAACGATGATAGACTGATGGGTCTGTTGTCTTTCGGAGAGTTGTGGTTTATCTTCCCTGTCTTGGGGATGAAGACCATTCTCACCTCTCGCCAGCTTTCTGGGAAGTACACCGTGAGGAGACAACCCTTGAAGATCTTGGTCAGCCATGGCATTAGATTCAAGATCGATACTTGCAGCATGACTGGTCGGATGTCATCCGGTCCTGGTGATTTAAAGGGTTGGAATGACTTGATAGCCCAGATTATCTTTTCTTCGGTGATAATTTCGTCAATCATCGTCGTGTCTCTTTCCCCAGGTGCCTCGCCTCGTAGCTCAGTTGACCCGACCTCTGGTTCAGTATCTAGGCAACCTGGAAAATGTGTGTTCACGAGCAGTTCCAGAGACTCTTGGCTGTTTTTTTGCATACGTTCCGTCCGGGTTACATAGTAACTCCGGGTTGGATGGATCTTTAGCCAGCACACGTCGAAGTCTGGAAGTTTCACTGGTGCAGGCAATATCCTCGCAAAATTTAGCCCAATTTCACGCCCCTTTGAATTTCGAAAAACCCAGTCGGTAGGCGTTGCTTGTTGGTCGATTTTGCTTTATTGAAGAGCTTCCTCGTTTTCTTCCTAGACTGGCCGAGCTCCGATGTCCACCACACTTTGTGGTTGGGCTTTGGGGGTCGACTAACCAGGCAGGATTTAAGAAACGCCCTGTTTAGCACGTGTGTTATCGTCAGGGTGCATTCTTCAAGTGCGCCAGGCTGCAACAACTCAACGTCCGGAGGGTCGGGGAGTGTTTGACTGGCTGTTCTTGCGAACAGTCAACTGGGGAAAACCCAGTTTGTTCTTTTAGGGTTCCTATATGGAGTAGGTTTCTTTCTGCACCAGTTGACATCGAACAGTATCCTGTAGTGGTCCGAAAAGGAGCACTTGGTGGATACATGCCAGTTGTCAACGGTCAGAGAGCCTCTGCTTAGCGCTACGGTTATGTCTATAACCAGAGCACGATCCTTATTCCGGAAAGTGGGGTGTTCTCCCCTGTTACACAGAATAAGGATTGTGCTCAAAATGTAGTCCAGCAGTGCCTCTCCTCGATCATTAATGCCCTTACTACCCCATATGGAGTGGTGGGCATTCGCATCGCACCCCAGGACAGCTTCGATGCCCTCTTTCTGCGCGTGCCGAATGAAGGCTCTGATGCTTTCCGATGGGGGATGCAGATTAATCTGCACCACCCTTAGATTGTTCTGTTGACCTAACATCCTAGCTCAAAATTATTGCCCGGAGGCAACCAAATCCAAGCTTCATCTAGCCTTGCTTCTTCATGATGAGGCTCTTGGATTCCCGACCAATGCTGATCCAGAGATCCTTGCCGTTTCCTTTTTCGCGCGCCAGCCCTCTCAGGATGGTCCAGTAGTCGGTTCCGTGCTCCTTATTCTGACCTTTGATCATATTTAGTATGGTTCGGTCCTCCAGGATTGGGAGTGGGATCCTTAGCTTCATGACCGAACGTACAGGGACATGGTCCGGTGGAACGACGTCGATTTTTGCGCCAGGCCAAAGTTCACCAACGCCGTGAATTGTGCGGGTGAGATATTTCAAGGACTCCTTGTTGACACAAGCCACGACCTTAGATCCCTTATACCACTTGACGCCATCGATCTCAGCTAGGAATGAATTTTCGCCTAGTGTCAAGGCATCGTGGATGGCCTGCATGATGCTCCCTCCAGGATGAGCCAATTAGCGGGTGAAAGCTTCCCTTCCGGGTTGCTTCGGTCGATAATGGCTATCTTAAGCTCCGGTTTTGAGCTTAAGCTGGCCCGAAAAACTCCTCTGGTCTTCTTCGCTTGTTTATCGGGGCCTTGGATGTGTCGTCGGATCTTTACCGCTTTGAATTTCCACCCTTTTCGCTATCCGGTCCCTCCTTTTGGGAGACTGTGGTCGACGGTGGGGGGTTGGTGTTCTGCGGTGCTTCTTGTCCCCAGTGGATGCTTTGGCTGCCCTAGACGTGGACGGAGATTCCGTCTTTGTCGCAGTTTCCGGTGCTTCCACTTGGGCCGTCGCACTCTGTGGTGGTGCTTGGTCCGAGCTAAACTTAGACAGCCGGTTGAAGCGGCGCACTTTGTACTCGTGCTTCTTTTTGAGTGCTTTCTCCCTTGCGGTCGCGACTCCAGGGTGCGGCCCTCAAGTGCTCTGAGAAACTTGAGCGATGCCTTGTACCCTGACCGCTGTTTGCGGTGAGAAGCATCTTCCTTCTTTCT